>CM054118.1:55743337-56300837 GCA_028673005.1 Tanypteryx hageni | reverse complement strand
GTTCCACTCCCTCTTTCTCTCCATCTCTCTCTCTCCCTTTCTCTCTCCCTTCACTCTACTTCCCTCTCCTCTCCATTTTGCTCAATCTCTCTCCTTTTTCTTTATTTCCCCCCTTTCTCCTTCCTTTTGGATGGGTCAGCGAACGTTATGGGCGGTTAAAATAAAAAAGGAATAACCCCTTCTTCTAGAGCCCTCGCGATGTTTTGATGAGTAAACACTCTTTTCATCCTCGGGAGTATTTTGAATGCATTCCAAGTCGCGCTTTTATGCGAGTGGAAAGTTATTTACTCCGCTCTGAATAATATTGACGGAGATTTAGTCCGGAGGAGAGACGATGATAAGGAAATGGTTTATTTTTTTTCATATCGGGGGTGGGTTCGTATCATCAGTGATGCTTCGGAAAAAATGTAAGCGAATTAAAAATTGTATTTATTGAAATAACAATGAGCTTTCAGTATCGAGTCCACGAAAAAAGTTGTTTTATTTTCTACTTTTATTAATTATGGATTGGCACAAGTCCATTTATTTCAGAATTCAGACAAATACATTTCATTATCAAGGTGACTCCTGCGGTCATACAAATCATATATGCATTTTAATTTGAAAGTAATGTCTCAGTGGCAGTTTCGGATCTTTTAATGGCCACTGAGGAATTCCATAAATGACAAATAACTGGATTCCTATAAATGGTTAATGTAACTGTAGTAGCAAAGAAACGGTTGTGTAAATCTGTCAGCTGTGCTACAAAAACTCGCCTTCGATGGCGATCCACATGTATTTGATTTGAATGATGTATTTTTCTTAGAACCAACGACCACCACTGCTGACGACTGCTATGTAGTGGAAACGCGCATCTAAGTAGATTTACTCACCCTTCTGTGCCTAACATATTTAAATCTTTCCTCAGTTTTTCCTAATAGCGACTACAATGCCGGTTAAATCCGCATTTAGTTCATCCAAGCGTTTAATTACGATAGGAGTAAAATTTAAATTCAGTTGGACTGAATCCATTAGGTGAACGCATTGATTTGTTTCTGAATTATTCATCATTTGAAAATCTCCCGTGTTTATGCAAAATAGTTGCGAACGAATGTTATCTTTGAACGAATCTTTCGTTTGTGGAGAAGATATTTCTCATAGGGCGGAATAAAATATTGCCATGTAAGGAAATCCCACGGAGAAATAGTAGTAACGAAAGGATTTATTGAATGGTGCAGGCGCCGTTTATCGATGGATGCCACTTGACACAGTTCCTCCGTTCTTCGACATCTGTGATAGTTTGTGAACTGTTGTGAAATTTAATGGTTAGGTTCGTTGACCGGCGGCACTAATCGGAGTCTTATAAATAAGTTCCAAATGTGTGTTCCTTCCTTTCAAATGAATAATGAACCTCCGTTATTGTTCCTGGCGCGGGAGAGCATCACTCCCGAGGCGCCAAAAAGCACACAGGGTGTGGGGAAAAATCAAAAGAAAAAAGTTTCTACTCCGAAATATTTTACCCATTTGTTTTAAAATGGCATTGCCTAGTATATGGCGGGACAGTGTTGATAGATTCATTGACGACGGACGATGAAAAATAGGAATCGACAATAAGGGACGCTGAATCGATAAAATGATATTGCATGCGTTGGATAATATGGGTAAATCAAGGATGTTCTTGAATTTATTAAAAATAATGTTTTCATGTTGGATCGTGTACCTACGGCTCGCGGGCCATATGCAACCTCCGGAAGCGCTTTATGCGGCTCGCGAAGCTAGGATGTAAAGGCGATCGGTAAAATTTAACATAGACAATTCGATATTTTTTCAGTAAAATTATGGTCTCAAAACCTTTTTCTGGTGAAGTTTTAACGCTAGTAAAAATAATTAGAATATGAAACCACAAAATGCCAAGGTAACTTATGATTTAAACGCCCGCCAAAGCTCACGTGACGTCCAATGCGGCCCTCCGAAGAATTCACAACTATGAATATGGCCCGTCATGCAGAAAAGGTCGCCGACCTCTGATTTACTCTATTTTTACTCTAGCAATTGATCGGCGGGAGTTAAGATTGCAGAGGGATAACGAGAGAAAGATACGAGTCAAATCAGTTTCTATACTATTAGAGAATGTATGAGACGTTTGTGGTACAAATATTTCCGGATTTTTAATCCTAAGAAAATGGAACGGAACGTTGGATTGTTTCAAGAGATCGATAAAGTGTACTTTTGGTATTAATCATTACTGAAAATTCGACACGATATCTGAGGAAAACATACACGATAAAAATCGGTTCTCTTGATTTGTTGATGAGGTAGAATAATGATACAATTTTTGATTTATTTTTGCGCGCTCTTACATATAAAATAATAAAAACAGGATATCAGCAGCGGCACCAATAGAGAGCCTCTTAAGTAAAATTCAATCCAGTAGTCCAACATTCAATGTAAAATATTGTTGAATACAACTTATCGCTATTTGTACAAGTGAATTGGCGATTATCGTGCATCATGTAATCGATGAAGTGATTATATATTGATATGAGCATAATTGATAGCGACATGATCTTTAACATGGGTTGTTATCAGTGTCATAGTATAACAGCATTTATAAATCGATGGAATCGCTTTATCTCGTGCTGAAAGCAACACACTAATGCTGTTTTTGAACAAGTATTATTCTTGGAGCCATTTGGGATTTGTTATTAATTATCAAATTTATCAACGTAGATTGATTTGTTCCTAAAACAAATTAAATTTCATTGGTTGTCCCCAAAAAATAAACCAAAATCTATTTTATTTTAATTAATGGAGTGTACTAACTGCCGTAGAATTCTAAAATACGGATCCATACAGATCCTTAAAAAAGGATTAAGTGGGGTATTCAATCAGGAGGAATATAGAATCGGGAAAGGAGGAATGATGGATTGTATGCGCAAGGAAAAACGGAAACTTTTTGTCCCAATTTAAAGTCAAAATGTTCTCTGGTCTATCATCTAGGGTTAATTACAATGAAAAACGTGTTAGCTTTAATTTATTATGAAGGATGTGCATTTCTAGATAATTATTCAGGTTTCATATTGGCTTGATGGTAATGACGTTTCCTAACATTTCTATGATCACACCCATATTTTTTTAAATTAATGAATAAATTGGTAGCTATTAACCGTGCTATTATCCTTATGCAAATTGATTTGCGTTTAATTTAATTTTTGATTTAATAAAAATAAATAAGAATACAAATTTAAAAATTGCATGGAAAATACATAATATCCTCTGATATAAATGTAATGACTTTTATTGCATATAAAAAGCTTTTCTCGAGTGAAATAATACTGCTGATTTAAATCGCAAGCATTTTATCTTTTTGTGAGAGGTGTCATAGTGAAACCTCATACGCTATCGCAATGTTTCCAAAACTGGATGACGCACTTGATTTTTATGGGTCCGCTAAAAAATTGTTAAGTAAATGAATCAAAGATTTTGAAATTTTTTTAGGTCATTAGGGTAATGACTCTTGCTCTAATAAATGTAATATGGTGCAGTACCAAGAAATGGATACGGCAAAAGGTTGCGATACCCTTATGTATTAATACTAAACCTTGTTTAAAGGTAGGGACGCCGCGAAATCCTGTGATCTTTGAAAGGTTTCCGTAACTAAAAATATTTGGAAAGCGCTGCGTTATCGCGAAAGTAAATATAATGCCCTAGTTATGATGGCATCATTAATCCACTATTTTCCATAAATATATAACGCAAATACAACATCTTTATGGTTAAAATACTTTGTTCGATTTTTAAATTAACGAGCAATTTTCGCCGTAGTTGCAGGTTCGAGAGAATTGACGCCAAGTAGCAAGAGCAGACGGCACCTTGGATCTACGCTGAGCATTTTATGTAAGTACAGTGAAACTCCAGCGCAGGCGATTTAGAAGAATTACTCCTCTCCCAACAAACTTACATCGGAGTTAACATTCATCACGATAAAATGGACGGCGCACAGAAACTACCTCTTTGTGAGTATTCGAATTCGTTCATTAGCCTAAAATGAAATTCTCGCGCCCGTCATCACCCCCAAAAAATTTAGTTGCTTCTCTTTTCATCGCGAGCAATTCGATACACGGCAGTCAATCGCCCATTCGACCGCCGATTAAAATTATTCGAAACTTTCACACTTTCTCTGTCCTCCTTCCTCCCCCAGCTGGACAATTCCGACGGATCCAAAGGGGACGTAACAAGAATCCCAAAGCGCCTACTCATATCCAATTTTGATGCGCGGCTAAAATCAACGAAGCCCTGATAGAGCACCCGCCAGCCTTGTCCTCTCTCTCTCATCTTTTTAATTGCCTATATCGATTCCCCTGTCGGCCCTTTCGATATTTCCTGACGCTGATATTATTGATGAGGTTCCCCATCCTCCTACCAACCCTTGCCACCCCCCCCCCCTCCCGACCTCTCAAATCTCACCCACGCGAAATCCCCCACTCAAAACACACCCACGTAACCACATGACCGTAATCGTTTCTGCTCAAAGAGCATCTGCTAGCGTTACAGTACTAACAGGAGCGCCGTCAAATGTGATGGAGAGGGCTAGAGAGGGAAAGAGGAAAGAGAGCGCGAGCAGAAAAAAGAAGATAAAACACTGTAAGAACTTAAAAAGAGAGAGAATCGGGGTGAGTGATGAGAGGATGAGGATATCCTTAGGCGCGTGACGTCACGGGGCACGAAACAAAGGGACATAAAGAAAAGGAGGTCCCTGCGTCAGAGCCTTATAATTAAGGAATCTTGAAGGGCATTTTACCAAAAGCCTACATCCGACCGCGTAAGAGTTCGAAAATAAATCCCAAAGGGTTTATTGTCCGGTTATTTTTTTCGGTAATGCGAGGGGTGTCCGCGGCTTGCCTTTACTCAATTGGACCGTAACGGAAGCGCGGTAAAGGAGCTACATTTGGTGCGCGGGGGGTGAGTGAGACGAGCAATGACGTCAATTTTCGTTCATTAGCCCGCCAGACGAGGGCGGATAATGTGACACGCGCGCCTTAGGAATAAGAGCGGACTGTTTCGTTGGCCAAATGGCGTACGTGTAAGATAAGATGGATTATATTTATCGTGCGTTAAATTTTTAAACGGCAATATATTCTTCAGAAGTTGCCAAATTTTTTTATCAACTCATTAAAGAGGAATTTAACTGACCAGATAATGACCGATTTTTTATTTTAGGAAAATGTTTTAAACAAAAAAGAAAAATCAATTTTAGGAAAATTTGGCATACGCTTAGTCGACTGTTTTATTTATGCTATTATTTGTTATAAATTGGTTCAGATTTTGATGAAAGAGCTCAAAAAACAGTGCCACACAGCCTTTTTTTGTACAGAGCATGCATGAGTAGTACTTTTCCTCATACCAATGCTTTCTATCGGAACATCTGTAGCTAAATCCATCCTTATCACTCTCACTCGAGGATATGTCGTTAGTAAGTTCATCTTCTATAATTATACTGAATATACTATTTTTCCTCATACTAATTTTTTTATCGGAATGTCAGTCGCTGGGCACACCCTAGTCACTCTCACTGGAGTATATGTCGCTAGTAAGTTCATCTTCTCGAATAATATTACGCATATACAATAATGTATTATCGTCAGTAAATTGTCTCTTGGAGACCATACTCTAAGAAAAAATATCAAAATTTGTTTAACTACATAACAAAAAACATTGCATCTACGACAGCGAAAATCCGCCAGGAAAACGAGCCAAAATCGAGAAAAGGATATGCAAAATTTTATAGCTGCGAGCGGCATCATAGTGTCACGAAATATGTGAGAAGAGGTGAAAGTGCAATCATCCCGCGAGATCGGGGCGCTGTCCATAATCGGTTAAGATATTTAGATTTATGAAATAAGATGCGAAATTCCGACACGTTTTATTAAAGGCCTCGAAATACTAAATTAAACATCTACAGTGCACAAGAGGGGTTTAAGGTATATAGGCTCCCCGGATGACAATCTACTCCAGCGCTACGTTGAGGAAATTTTTACTAAGATATTTTAAACGAAAGCTTTAATTTATTCATCGTGCCATAAAAATTATCGAACTTGAAAATTTAAGCGAATTACATCGAGATTTCAGCTTGTTCCGCTATATAAATTGCTATCCAACATTTATTTACGAGCAAGTAGTGTATACATCAGCGGTTCTTAACCTTTTTTCGTCTTGCGCCCCCTTCTAGTCTTCAAAGTTGTTAATAAATCATAATCAATGTAACAAACTCCTTCAGCCATAAAAAATTTTTTAATTTTTAATTAATAATCCCGATGCATTTCACCCGCTCAATGGGCATCTTCAGGGGTACTTACAACGACAGTGACACCAAACTCCACAATAAATCATAAGCTGAACTTCTAAAATAGGACTTTTTTGATGAGTTAATGAACGTTAGGATTTCCTTGTGCTCATTTTCATACTTATTCTTGTCTTTACATAAGCAGGCTGACGAGAGCTGTTTGTTAAACTAAAGCTAGCCTGTGGCGCGCGAAATTAATCATCGTTGAATTCCGTCTATAAAAAAGTTATGGTGGAGAGATTAATGTCAGAAGCTCATAATAAATGACACGGGTTGGGATTGGATTGGATAATGGCGGCAGTAATTAGCCAAATTAGCTTCCGAGATGTCGGATTTCATTAAGACCCTTGATCGGACAGATCGAAGAGATCGTGATGATAAGATCAAAATAATTAAGCACGGAACTGATCCCTTTTATACAAAGTAACCCTCTTCCCTAAGGCAATGCACGAACACAGATAAAGGTTAATCCTGATGCTTTGTTTCTCGACATGCTGACTGCTAATTGAAATTTTGTCATTTTTTGGGTTATTTTTTAATAAATTACCACAAAAATTATTAATTGCATTGAGGTTATTCCAGCAGTCAAAAAATAATAGAAATTTTTTATACAGCGCAAATTGATGTTTACTGAAAATAATTAGCCTATTGACGAGCATAACAATTGAGCTGTGAGTTGATAGGACTAATTTTTATTTGAAAAATATATATATATTTTCCATAACGGAAGTAGTCGGTCTTATTCAAAGTATGAGCTGCGCTCTTTATCTCAACTTTGGAAAATAGCTGTTAAAAATATAATTTAGTGGTAAATCGTTAGAAATACTGCAAGCGCATAACATGGTCGTAGCTACAGAAAAAATCGATAACATTTTTGCTCTCCTTAGCTGTGAAGTTTTGACCGAGTAATGTAATAGATTCTACAAAAACATTTATTTTGGTTGTTTTATGCGTTTATGTTTGCATGCAGTGCGCATAGTGTCATTTGACTCACTATTATGAGATTTAATATTGAGATCGATGCTAAAAATCGCCAGTGAATTCCATTTCGTCCTATATTTATCAATCCTCTCTAAACGAGAGCTTAAATTAACTTTCGCGCACTAATGATACGCGTGGCCCAAAAATTTTCCCAACAAAAGTTATAGGAGTGCATACGAGTAACATTTTATGCCACATAGTTTTTTTACTTTCTCCATATACGAAGTATGAAAGTATTGTTTTCATGAAAAAAATCGAATTCGAGATTTAAACGGAAATACATGTTTTAAGGTCCCCTGACCAAGTTTTGACTATTTTCTCGATGATATCTGTGTGTCTGTCTGTCAGTCTGTCTGTATGTGATAGATTTTTGTGGGCGCTCTAACTAAAAAACTAATCAGGTCAACGCAAAATTTTATATTTAACATTTTTATAAAAGTTAGAAGATATAATTAGTTTTTGGTAAAAATCAGTCGACCGGAAGTGGGTGTTTACTCTTGTCACTTATCCGTTATTTTTAAATATTTGCTTTAATATTTGATAAATGTAAAAATGTATTGGAATAAAAGTTGTAGGAAATTTTATTTTCTACAACCTTTGTTTGATACATTTTTTCATATAATCCATTGTTTAAGAGATATCTTATATTTGTTGCTGCCACTACCACGCCACCTACCAAAGACTGTTGTTAACAATTGACGCTTAGTTACGTCTTAGTAAGGCTCCTTTTTCTTTTCTTAATTGTCAACCGGAAGTAAATATTGGCAACGATCCCAGAGCTAACAACATGTAATTTGCCATAAAAATATGGAGAAAGTCATGTGTTGCCCACATCCGTTTATTTAATAATGTCAACCCTTTTATTAATTAAAACTAATGTAAATTTAACATCCTAGGATACAGCTCCTAAACAAATCAATGGATGTCAATGAAACTGTACGACAACATGAACCATTCATGGTTGTCAAATTACATATAACGCAATGTAGACTATGTATTCCTACACCTAGTTTATCTTTCCGCTATTATTAACGGCAATAGCTATTGCTTTCAATTTATAATTCCGAAGTATTGCTTTCCAATTTATGAACGCTCCAGTATGCTTGCTTTTTAACCTTGTAATTAAACTTCAGAGGAAAATAAAATAAACGAAAAACAGGTTTTTCAACAGTACACACTTTTATGATGCACTCAAAAGTAGAAAATAAATTTTTGTTACCACAAAATTTTCATCGAAATTTTCATTTTGTAAATTTCGTGTGAAGAACAAAAGTGGGCGGCCAAGAAGAATATCATGTGTGCAAACTACTTATATGTAAAGGCCACCCACTTTTATTCTACACACCAAATTTACAAAATGAAAATTTCGATGAAATTTTTGAGGCAAAAAAATTTATTTTCTACTTTTGAGTGCATCATTGCTATTGAAAACCCTGTTTTTTATTTTTTTTTACTATCTACTTTTGAGTATTCAAGCTTTTTAAAAATTTCAAAGTTAATTCTTCATTTACGTAATCCATATTTATTTATATGTATTCTCGAATAAAATTGTTGAAATTGGGACCAAAACTTGTTAGATTAAAATGTACCACGAATGTGGCTTATGTGCAAAATTTCAGCTCTGTAGTGTTTGTGGATCCAGAGATGTTGAACGACGCTCAAGCCAACTTCAGTAAAAGTATGCAAAAAAGACATTTTTATACACAAATTTGTTGATATATCCTCTTTCCTGTATGTATTGCTCAGACGGCAATAAAACCCATCAAGCTCAACAGGTCAGCTCCTTTTAAAGCGTTTACTCTTCGTAAGCAAATCCATTGCCCTCAACCGGAAGATTTTCTCCGTTTCCCTCTTTAATCAAGGGGTCGTCCAAATGGGATTCCACAAGGATTCGTTATTTCCAATTTAATGAGCCTCTTTCATGTATCCAAGATACGTAGACCGCCTCAAATGCCACGCAGAAAACCAATCAGCGAAAAGGACGCCATCTTTTACTCCACATCGATTCATCCTCTATTGAGCAATGGCTTGAAATTCTTAGTGAGAAAATTCAGTTCTTTCTGTTGATATCGCGAACCAAACGCAAACAGAATCCGAATTCACGCTCCCACATGTTCCAAACATAACAGTCTCGATGTCTGCTGCTATCGTTTCGTTATCGGCCAAAATATTTCGATGCCTGGACGGGAGCTGTATATGTCGAAACACTGCTATATGTGGGTATGAATGCTTGAGTCAAATTCAGAATTACTTCAAAAGTTAATATGCTTATTTAAAGCAATAACTATACAATATTCTCACACATCAATTTGTGTGTAAATTGTGTGTAGCCATTTCTTTAAATAACAAGATTGGAAAGGTGTACTCCATGTCGGAGTACACAGAATTTCAAAATGCGTTCTTTGATATTTCACAATTTTTTCAATATTTTTCGCTCAGATGAGAATTTAACGAGAAGCAAGCGAGGTACGCTGTAAAATACATTAAGTTCTTCATGAAAAGTAATCGTAATTATTGTCCGATTTTAACCAAAATTGGAATCGGTCAATTAATTTCAACAAAACTCCCCAATACCAAATTTCATCAAAATACATCAAGCGGTTTCCGAGTTGAAACAATGTAACATTGTCAACTATTTGTAGGTCATATAAAGTGGCCGTAATTGTTGTCCGATTTTAACCAAAATTGGAATCGGTTGACCAATTTTAGCAAAACTCTCCAACACCAAATTTAATCAAGTTGAATCGAGTTGAAACAAAAAAAACATTGTAGGTCTTTATGTAAAGTGGTCATCATTGTTGTTCGATTTTGACTAAAATTGAAATCGGTCGTCCAATTTTAGCAAAACTCCCCAATACCGAATTTCATCATAATACGTCAAGCGGTTTCCGAGTTTTAACATGAGGACGAACGGAATCGACCTCCCCTATATGCGTTCACTTCGTGCAAAGAACGCATAATAATAGCTTTCCACAAAGTAACCTCTCGAATTTAAAAGTCTAATATGCTTATATTAATATTAAAACGTACTTGACATTTCATCCAGGATGTAAATTATCAAATTCTTTTATACCGTTAAATTATTTTCGTAGCATATAAGTAATCATTAGCGCAGATTTTTTCTCGGCCTCGTAGAGATAATCCAGTAATATCATTGAGCGGTTTTTCTAGCTCGATAACTATAATTTCCGTGCAGGACTCGGTCCCAGGCTATAAGTATCATTTTTCTATGAATTGGAAATAGTGAAATTACCTTATAACCAATGTTCTGGAATCTAATTTTTGTGTAATGTCGACTGAGAATTTTACTTTCGTAGTTTTATCAGCGATGTTTATTGAGCGAGGCTTGTTTCCTCGACTCCATATGGTTCCGGTCTTATCTCTCCTACACTCGGACGCATATGACTTGTATGTGATTATTGTTTCGCCCTCTGCTGGAAGCATCTGCGAAAGCCGAAAAATGTTTTCCAAATTGCAGAGAAGGGCCCACACATTTTATGGCCGTTTTTTTTCATAGAAACCCCATGACGCGATTGCGGCTTATAAGACAGGTAAAACAGATGTCGTTTCTCTCGATATCGATTATATCGGTTGCATACATTTTTCTCTAAAAATAAATTTTAGACCAGTGGCGCCCTAATGTTTCTGCTCGCGGGACACATAAACCATTTCTGCACTCATCGCGGGCCACATAGCCCACCCCAGTCCTCTTCGCTAGCGAAAGTAAACTGTATACGCATATTTGAAGCCTACGATCTATTCCACACTTATGGAAAGAAAGAAAGAAATATGGATAAAAAAATATAAGAAAAGTCCGAATATTTTTTCTTAGGAACGTTGTATATTTCAATGTTCCCGAATCGACTTTTAATCCGTGCGACTTTCCTCTCCGAGGCCACGGCATAGATTCACTTGTACTGGGGCTTTGAAAAAAATTAGTCCGCGGGACGACACTGAATCCGTTCGTAGATACGTATTTCTGGGAGAGGGTTATTTTGTTGGCAGAGACAAACTCTTTGTTGGTGTGTCCAAGCACACAAACATCCTCATAGTCTGTGCCGGCATTGGCCTACTCTCCCGAAATGCATTTGAGTGAATTGCAAGAAAAAATTGGGATTCTCGAAGTGGGTCAGGAATGTGTCTGTGCTTAAAAGGTCCCGAGGGTCTCCATTATGCGCATAAATCCGTCTCTTTGAGTTTTACGCTCTTAAGCTACCTTCCGAGAGAAAGGTTCCTTTCAATGATTATAACTACGAGGTATATTCGCGCAATGAATGCGTGGCCATATTGTGCTAGAAACTGCGCTGGCATAGAGTTTATAGGTTTTATCGTTGAAATTAAATTCGAGGGTAAATTTTAGATACTGGAAACGCAATTTTATAGCACCTCGTAACCATGACTATCGGCACTGAAATGTTATATTGTTATTATAAACAAATCGAAGCGTGTGCTGTATAAAGGAGAGTCTTGGAAACAGGAATGTACAGCCCAGCCAAAATAATAGATGTTTTAGCCGAAAGTAAATTCTCTTACAAGAACTCCAAGATAAAATTAATGATAGCCCCTCATAGTTACCGCTGAATTTCACACCGTCAAGCCAATCATAATAGAACCCTGGAAAAAATCACGCCTTCGACTTTCTATAATCACAAGAATCTAAAGAAGTCGCGTTAACTCTTATATCAATGATACGCGGATGACCCTTCTAAAAATGACGCCTTCACCTCTGCATGATTTATTTTCGGGTTTTCGCACCCGCAAAATCCCCCAGTAAACAAAACTTTTAGAAGGTAACCGAACTGATTCATATAAGTAGAGCATAATGTAATACAAAATGTTTAAAGGTGCATAATTCTTATGCCGAATAGCGGCTTTTGGGGCGAGGTTGTATTAAAGCGTAAACCTCGACCATTAATGTTCTCTAAATATACGAGGGGCACTCTTAATGCTCCCAAAGTAATGCTAATATTACCGCGTGGAAAATAGATCTCGCTGACTCTTGTGCCAGAAAATTCCTTTCTCCGTTCGTGCATTTCACGTTTTATTGCTCATTAACGTCCTCTCACTTTCTGGTATGTATGTCTATGTGTAAGCACATATACGTGTATATGTAAACATATATATGTCAAGATGCAAACATAGGTATATAAATACATGTATATACCTTCCTATCTCTAACAGTAGCTCTTCAGTTTAACTGTGTCCACTGGCTATCCTCTAATCTCTCCCGCTTTAAACTATGTTTACCTTTCTTATTATGATTATGTATATGTGTTTATGTATAAAAACAGAGAACAATAAATAAATTTTAAAACAAATACAATAATTCTACGCCATACTGTATGAAGATCTATAAACCAATAAGGTAGTAATCGGAGAGGTGCCAAATATTCTTCCAGAAGAGGTAAGACGCGGTCAAAAGCACTAAGAATGAAAAAACGTCCGGAGTTGATTGCATCACAGAAGAAATATTCAAGACAACGGATATTTGTATGGAGTAGATTCTCTCCAAAATTTTTGCATATGAAATGAATTTTAATAAAACAAGGGTCATATATATAAACTTAAAGAAAAGGTAGTGATGAGGGTGGCAACAAGGTGTTGAAGGAAGCCCAGTGGACACTTACCAATTTGAGGACCAAGTTGGTAGGCTGCTGGGGGCGTCGAAGAAACACGTAAATTAACACGCACACAAAAATGAAAGCTTTTCGGGCCATGCCCTTCATCAGCGATGAAGATAGAGTAACCCTTTTCAGTTTATATATATATATATATATATATATATATATATATATATATATATATCATAAACTTAACAGAATTCGAGAACGTCAGAAGCAACGTTTGAGTCCGTTCATCGCTACGTACGGATCGTTTTTTGTGTAAATCAACAGGATAGTGAAGATGGCATTGAGCGCGTTCGGACGAAATGAAAACATCTTCCGATCAAATTGTTTGATTGTTTGATAAGTAAGTTCTGCCCGTCCTGACTCAGGGATGCGAAACATCGACCATGAATGCCAGAACAGTCCAGCGCCTACAAAACAGTGTAGAGCAGTTGTTTCCATGCCGTGGGGCGCGGCCACCTTGCGGGCGCGTCGGGTTGGTCGGGAGGAGCAAAAGTATGGGTATTGGTATGTATTTTACCGTCTGTTTAACCAATCTAATCGTGAGACCTACAACATGCAAGCGTCAAATTCTAGCCCTCACGTGGTTAGGACGTATCGTTTGGATCCATGTTTCTCTTAGGGTGGTTATATTAATGGCAATCACTGGTTCAGTAGATATTGTTTACAAAATTTGATTGAATATGATATAGAGAGGGAGAGGCGCAAAGGCATTTTTCTTAGTTGAGCGGGACGCGGCTTTGCAGTGTTCGGAAACCGCTGACGTAGAGGAACATGGAGAGGAATCACCCGAAGAGACTGCAAAATAAACTACTAGTTAGGTAAGAAGAAGAAATTAGGAGAGTTAAGGCGCTAAAGTGGCAGTGGGCGGGTTATATTGCAAGAAGAAATGATCAGCGTTGGACGTCTAGTGAATACCAAGAAACGTCAAAAGACCGAGAAGAAGACCAAAAGACAGATGAGACAGAGAACATGTGAAGTTCTTAGGGCCAATTTAGAGGAGGGATGCAGATGGCAGAGGAAACTGGAAGAGTCTAGGGGAGGCATTCATCCATTAAAGCAGCGGTTCCCAAACTTTTCTTTTCGCGTACCACCGAAAACGTGGCAAAATTTCTTCGTAACACATAATAAATATGAACTTAAATTTTTTTCTTTACTAACAAAAGAGGCATGTTCAAAATTATATAAGGTAGGCAGATAAAATAGATAGTACTGAAAAATTATTTATTTTCTCGCATTTATCATACCTCAAATACAAAGAAAATCAGTCATTGTGATGGATGAGCTTTAATATATGTAGATAGAATTTTAATACTTTGTTCAATGTTAGTTAACTTCCAGCGAAGGTTCGGTTCGAGGTTCATTCTTGTTCGATTTTTGTTTTTAATTACCAACATAGTAGAAAACCCCGTTTCACATAGGTAAGCCGTGCAGAATGGGATAAGAATTTTCAACGCTATGTCAGAAAGAGTGGGATATTTAGCTCATTTCCTTAACCAAAATTCTTCGAGTTTGTAGATGCTAAATCCAAATTGTAGTCACCAGCCAAATCAATCAGCTGGTCTTTTTCCCTCACGTTCATATTTTCAGGAATGGAATTAATTCAAATAAACGAGTTCCTCACATAATTCAGTTCAGAATAATGTTGTTTAAAATAGCAACGTGAAAACGCAAACAGACGAATAACGATACGTCGGCAGTTGACAGTGAGCCATGAGCGTCGCAGCGGACGCGTCCTGTCGGTGCGGGCAATAGTCCATCCCTCTCTGTGGTCAATTATTGTGCAGTTCCATGGGTGAATGCTGGCACTAAACTCGCGTACCGCTGGCAGAATTTTCGCGTACCACTAGTGGTACGCGTACCATAGTTTGGGAATCGCTGCATTAAAGGATTGGAAAGAATTGAGGATGATATATGCATGTGCGCGTGTATAAACGCACACACATCCCTAGCTGATGTGTATGTGTGTGTGGTTACATATACATATAAAAACGTTTAGGTGGGTGTATAAATTTATACGCGTACTCACTCAATAAACGCCCATCGCTTTGTATTTTTACCACGATCGATATCGATACGATAGCCGGTTGGTTCTTTTATTTTGCCTAAGGTATAGAGAGCCGTGAATCGTGGCGTATGGATGGAGTGTGCCAAAGGATTGGTTTGAGCGGCGCAGTGCGTGGGCGAGGGTCAACGATTTAATGGCATAGCCTAAAGCACACGGCGAGTGTTTTTGGTAGTGGTGGGAGAGTTTGAGTCAAGGTGGCGGAACAAAGGGATGCGATAAAATTGAGGGGGTGGTGCGAAGAGAAAGGGAGTAGGAGATGGGATATAAAGGAAAGGGAGAAAGGATGAAAGGATTTCTTAGCAATCAGGAAGAGAGTGGGAGAGAAATTGAACGGAATTTCCTACGCGTTCCATTACTCACAACACCTCCGGTCCAGTTAAAGTAGGAAGAAGGCGAGGTACGTGGGAGAGTAAGAGATGTGAGGTGAGGGAGAGAAGAGAGGTGAGGGAGAGAATAGAGGTGAGGGAGAGAAGAGAGGTGAGGGAGAGAAGAGAGGTGAGGGAGAGAAGAGAGGTGAGGGAAAGAAGAGAGGCGAGGGAAAGAATAGCGGCGAGGGAGAGAAGAGAAGAAATAGACTGGAAAGAGAAATGAGAAAGTAAGCTGGGAGAGAGAGGGAGAACGAGGAATATTGAGAAGGAAGAGGAGGAAGAGAGGTAGGGGAGGGAGAGATAAATGGAGGAAAAGAGGAGAGAAGAGAGAGGTAAGAAAGAGAGTGAGTGAGTGAGAGAGAGAGATAGAGAGAGAGAAAGAGATATAGAGATTTAGAGATAAAGAGATAGAGAGGGAAGTGAAAGGGGGAAGTGAGAGGGGGAATTGAGAGGGGGAAGTGAGAGGGGAAAGTGAGAGGGAGAAGTGAGAGGGGGAAGTGAGAGGGGGAAGTGAGAGGGGGAAGTGAGAGGGAGAAGTGATAGGGGGAAGTGAGAGGGGAAAGTGAGAGGGGGAAGTGAGAGGGGGAAGTGAGAGAGGGAAGTGAGAGGGGGAAGTAAGAGGGGAAAGTGAGAGGGAGAAGTGAGAGGGGGAAGTGAGAGGGGGAAGTGAGAAGGGGAAGTGAGAGGGAGAAGTGAGAGGGGGAAGTGAGAGGGGGAAGTGAGAGGGGGAAGTGAGAGGGGGAAGTGGGAGGGGGAGGGGGAAGTGAGAGGGGGATGAGAGAGGGAAAAGAGAAGGAGGAGAGAGAGGGAGGAGAGAGAGAGGGAGTGAGGGAAGATAAAGAGGGCAAAATGGGTAGAGAAACAGGAGAAAGAGAAGAGAGACAATAATGGAAATATAAAAGAGAGTAGAAAGATATTGAGGAAATAGAAAGGAATGATAGAAAACATTAGACAGAGAGAAAATTGGATAATATAATGCGAGGGACTGTAGGAGGATACAAATTGAAGGGGTGGTAAGGAAGGAGATGAGTGCGCGGAGATAAAAGAAGCAAGAGGGCGAGAGAGTTTTGAGAGAGAGTGGGTGTGGGTGGGAGAGAGATGGATGAGAAGAGAGTGCGTTTGAAAGGGAGCGTTGCGTTGGTGGGAGAATGAGAGAGAGAGAGGTGGGAGGTCAGAGAGAAAGAGAGAGAGAGAGAGGTGGGAGGTCAGAGAGAAAGAGAGAGAGAGATGGAGACAGGGCTGGATCGCATGAAAGGGAATCTTGAGTTGATGGTTAGGTGGTGAAAGGTAAGGAAAGATGTTTGAATGATGAGGTTTATCGCACGACTATTGTAGACCTCTCACATTTCCCTTTTTGGCCTTTCGTCCGCGATAAAAAATAGCTATTAAAATGGGTCCCACGAGCATTAAATATACCGAAAAGATATTTTCATAAAAAAGGGCGACGCTAAGAATTTAGATTGGAGAAGACGAAAGCGATTTTAGGTGCCAAATGGGGCTTTGCTTAAAATTATTGTAGTCTCGATGGATTCAGGGAACGTAAACATGACTAATTCAGTTAAATTTTAACGGCGACTGAGCAGTATCACCCCGATACTGAGAAATTAACCCTTTCAATCACGAATTTTATTGGGGAAAATAAATGTCTTTCTTTTATTGCAACTTCTTCATGAATACATCAGTAGATTTTCCTTTACTAAATTTTTAGACAATTGGCCATACACTTTCCATTATCTTTTCTAATAACATGCAAGAGTGGATCCAGGCTTCATCGTTGGGGGTGTGGGGGTTATCAGAGATGAAAAAATAAACCATTTGAAAATATCCTCAAAAGGATATACATTTTAATATGTAATAAGGAAATAGATAAAATTATGTACAAAAACATCAACGCAGTAAAAAATATAACGTTCCTTCGATATGTTATGTTTATTAATTTTTAGGTGCTCTAAAATATTGGAGAGGTGATAATTACCCCATTTACCCCATCCCCTGATCCGCCCTTGCAGCTATGTGTGAAAAAAATGCGTCAGAAGTTATTAACCTAATACGCTTGAATATCCGTAAAATAGACATGGTGAATAAAAGATTTTTAAAAAATTGAACATCCGCTTTAGGACCGAAAAGGTTTTTTTTAACTGAAATTGAAGTTGAAATGTACAAAACCTTACAGTTGACATTTGAGAAGAAGAAAAATCCTGTACTTGACCGGGAAACGTACCCGTGTCTTCCACTTGATAGCCGCAGAATGGTTCGTTCAATCAGATGCCATCGAGATTCCAGGTGGTCCAGAATGCGGCTCTCCGGATGGCACTGAACTGCTCTCGGCAGGGCGGCAACGCCCGGAGTCACCACCTAGCCAACGTCGAGACCCTCGATGTCCTGCTGCCCGCAGCGGCAAGGTCATACTATATGTTCATGAGGATTTAAAGTGGACCAGTACCGAAAGTTCTGCTTATAAACGGTGCCATGCAAGTGAAAATGGTCCTCGTCGCACATCAGAATGTTGTCAGGCAAGTCTGGATTACCAGTCAACATTTCCTGAAACTGATGACAAAATTGCAGGCGTACTTCTTTGTCACGGTCACTCAACTGTTGTGCAACTTGCAGCTTGTATGAGTGAGAGTTCATGTCACTATGCAGGATTCGCCGTAAACTGTCAGACATGCTTAAAGCTTGAGCGTGCTTACGTGCAGACCTCCTTGGACTGCGGCTGACGGACACACTCGGGCAATACTCTCAGGTGTGCTAACTGAACAAGGCCAGCCAGGTAGCTTTTTACACATGACAAAGCCTTGTTCACGCCACTGTCTTATTCATAGACGATTGCGTTTGGAGAAGGGGCTTTCTATTGGTTAAACTCCTGTTGAAATCAACGTTGAGTACCTGTAATGGCCCCTATCCATATGAAAAACTCTACAGCACATAGATGCCCCCCTCACCGTCCAACACTCCATACTGAAATGAAGTCCAAGGTCACTGCTATAGCTACGTCACACATACTCCCCTAGCGGAGAAACACGTAATTAAAATTTTAAACTGCTTCACTGTTTCTGCCGCCCCCTGTACAAGAAGGCGGATCTATCATCCCATGAAGAGGTCAACAGGCTTGGAGATATCCAGGCTCGGTGGTGGGACCACCACAAACGTCCCATCGCCAGCCTGGATGCAATCGACTCCCTTCCAACGAGCAAACGTCCGAGGATGGAAAAGAACGTGGTGTAGCTTCCGACTACACTATTTCAAGATTTAAACAGCCATCAGTAGAAGAACTCAAGAGGTTACATTTATGCATAAGCGGGCCGTTGGAAACGAAGAAATCAAGAGTGCCCCCTTGATCGCACGAATCGGTGAATTGCTGCTGATGACGACTGTTTTGACGTGGAAAGAAGCATGAGGTCACTCAACAGTTCTGTGATTATCGTTGCTACTTATATTTTTTACATTATGAAACAGCGAAATCAGTGGCAGACGTAGGCGTTCTGGGGACCCTGGCGCTAAACCATTGGGGGCCCTGCAGTCTGAATATAGTGAAACATCACCTATTGACCACCTCTTTATTTGGCCACTATTAACGATCATTTTAATAAAGCAAGTATTACAGTGCAAAAAATGTATTTTTTTTCGTGATTTTTAAAATGAGATATATATTTCTGAGACTCCGTCATGATGCCTCTACATGGGATATATTGTGGCGGTGGTTTCCCATCGCCTTCCGCCCATATATTCAGCCGCCCCTAACATGGGGAACAGACGCTGTTTGCAGCCGCCCCTAATATGGAGAACAGACGCTGCTGCCTGTTGATCCGCGGGAGGTATTTTATTTCCCTCCTACCCTACATATCTGTAGAGCATTCCCCTATGGGTGTGAAACATGGACGCTAAAGAGGAGAGAGGAAGAAAGGCTAGAGGCATTTGAAATGTGGGTGTGGAGGCGGATGGAGAAGGTTAAGTGGATGGATAGGATAAGGAATGAAGCAATACTAACAATTGTTAATGAGAAGAGAAGATTACTTGAAACAATTCAGAGGAGGAAAAGTAACTGGTTAGGGCATATCTTGAGAGGAGAAGGTTTACTATTGATGGTGTTGGAAGGATCAGTAGAAGGTGAAAGGAAAAGGGGACGTAGAAGAATAAAAATGTTTGATGACCTTAAAGAAAGTGGAGGGTATCAGGAAATGAAAGAAATGGCAAGGAACAGAAAGGAGTGGAGACAACGCTGGTACCAGGGACCTGCCTTGAGGCAGAACACCTCATGATGATGATGATGATGATATTTCTGAGATTATATATTTTAAAAAATTCGAGGCTCCTTACTTCAAGGGGCCCCTGGCGCGCGCCAAGTGCGACTCTTCTTAAATCCACCACTGATGGTGAGAGAAATATCGATTCCTAGAAATACAGAAAAACGTGTTAGTGACTGTGTATATAATGAGACGAGGTTAAAATGCGAAACAGAAGTAAAAAATTGCCCGTTTTTAAAAAGCGAACTAATTTTGCCCTGAAAATTAGATTCTCCGAAACACTTTCATATCATCATTGCAATTTTATTTCAGGAAAATAATATTTGCATCGATATGTATGCCTGTATGCAAGGGCGGCCCTACGGATGTTGGCACCCCGGGCGATATAGCACTCCAGCGTTCCCCTCCCCCCTCCGTAAATGTTTGATGAGATATTTACAAAGTACATGTTAATTTATTGATGACTCTTTAAAAAATATCGATAAAGAAAAAATAAGGGAATGTCATCAAGATTCCAACCTGTTCTGCGATATTAATTGCTATCCAATATTTATCCATTTGCAAATAATGCATATATAGTCGGAATAGCGCCCCAAAGGGGTTTGGCGCCCCGGGCGCTCGCCCGTAGCTCGGGCCGGCTCTGCCTGTATGCGAATGTTTTATACGTGTTTGTACCTTTCATTTTCCACATATGTGCGAACGTGCGTTCGTGCGTGTACTCGCGTGTGTTATACCATGCCACGCCGTGTTTCGCTCTTTTGTCAATAACATTTCAAAGTGTTCTCCTCGCAGCCCAAACAACGCGTCCGATCCAAAGTGGAAGAGTCGCCAGGACGAAAGCAGGATATAGGGTTCGGGGAAATCAAATAAACGAAAGATGATTGCCAGGAATTGACAGAGCAAATAGGTATGACGGGATGAGCGGGGGAGGGGGAAAGAAGCGAGAGAGAGAGGCGGAGGTGGAGGAGGTAAGCGAGTCGGGAGAGGAGTGGGGAAAGGGTTATCTCAAAGGCGCGAGGGGATGGGGGAAAGCGCATCAAAGCGAGGAAGAAATAACGATAGGAAGCGCTAACAAAAATTAGCGTTGTCCGTGAACTCGACGCCGAACCATTTTCCAAGGGTCGAGAAGAACAAAAGACGTTGCCATTATTTATTCTCGCTCACATTCGCGGCTTGTTTAATGCACATAAAAAAAATAGGATAAGATTTTCGGCGCGCTGCTCCATTTCGTTCGTAATTGGTGAGTGGAAAACGCACTCACGCATGTCCTCGCAAGCAATCACGGCTAGTGCGACTGATTTATTGAGTCCTCGGATCGGCTTAAACGAAGGTGAAAACTAAAAGTTATCTAATTCAGGGTAATAGGTTATTTCGAAACTAAGCATAAATATGTCATAAATTCGTAATTTTCATAGTGGTTGCATATTGGCTTTCTACGCTGCCTGGTTAAGTAAATAAATAAATGAGAAAGCGCACGCGGATATGTATAACTTATACTTATTTTCTCGAATTTTTCTCCAAAACTATAAGTCGTAATTATGTGGTCTCTGGACAATCTTGTAGTAAATGTTACTCTCTAACCGAATGAATTTTAAATCTATATCCCGCAGATCATATAAGAGAATGGGAGAGAAATATATGGATTTTTAATTGTTTTTTGCTGAGAGAACCGCCTTAGCGATCGATGTAAACAAAATATGTGACGTTTTGCTCGGAATTTTCTCGAATTTTTATCTCCGAAACCACAACCCGTAATTACGTGGCCTCGAGGACTTTCTTGTAGTAAATGTTGTTCTCTATCCGAATAATTTTTTTAATCTATACCTTACAGATTATATAAGAGCTAGGGAGATAAAAGTTTGATATTTCATTGTTGATTGACGGATGCCATTTAACGAGATACGAGTATAAGTTTATTCAAGTAATTATGTAAAGTGGAAGTTGTAATTGACAGATTCAGTTGAAAATCACAATTGGGCGATAAATTCTTATAAAGATCACTCATACCTAATTCAATTAAAATCTGTCCAGCGTTTTAGGAATGAAAGTTACGACGGACGGACGGATGGACCAGACGTGCCCATAAAGCTTTCCGCTACTGCCGGTTCGCTGGTAAAGAACGCCTAATAAATAAACAATAGAATAAATAAACATGCTTGTGTTTTTAAATAATTGTTGAAATTTTATGTATCAACTTGGAGATTGATGATCATATTTCACTTTAAATTTGTCGATTTAAAAATGGCATTCTGTTTTGAGGACTGCCATCGCTCATAATCCGACATGGCGACGCGTAAGCGACTCGCACGTTCGTGCCTTTTCTGTCGTAATATTTATTATAAAAAATGGATTCGAAAAACTTCCGAGAAAATCCTGCCTCTGAACCTTGGGTCTGATGTCGGATCGTTATGTCCCCCTCTTCCTCCACCATCTTTGAACATCCAGTCAAAGCGTTACGAAATGCGAAAGGTTCTTTGATCCTCATAAATTTTTTCCGCCCTCTTTTTTTGTGTAAAAATCTCGGAAATGCGACCGGAAAGTCCTTTTCGACGAAATGAAGTCTTTCTCTGTATAAGATCCAAAAAAGGAACGGATAAAGATACCTCCTTTGCTAAAACGTAAATTTTTCTCGCAGGGTGTGCTCTCTGAGTCGCAGAAATGTTTGGGAATACGATTTAATCATTAAAATTCTAGGAAGCCATATCCATCCATCGCCGGTTCATCGGATTTTGATTCTAAGAAGAAGTTGGCGACAAAGGGGTTTAGATAAAGATCTCTCGAGAAAAAAGATCTTGGAAAACTATCACGGAGAGGGTTATCAAACGTTCCAGAGAATTGGACAATGAAGTAAGAGGAAGCACGTGACATAATTTTGTATAAAATTTTGAAGAAGTGATAAACAAACAAACATTAATTACGGACGGATGTCAGAGTGGTCTGATCACTTTGTTCGAAGTTAAGAGCTATAACACTGGCCAACAGAGATTTTATGTTGGGTAGATGGAGTGTAATGCCGTACGCTTTTGGGAGCTTGAAAAGGGACCATATAAATGCAAAAATATATGCGAGAATGAATGCTTTATCTTATCTTCTAATGAAGTCGAAGGAACCAACTGAACAGTTTTATGGACATAAAAGAAACCTATATCGGAATATAAAAAATGGGGTCTGCTTAAGGACAAAATTAAGATAGACAGATATTCCTCTTTATTTGGGCGAGATTGAGGCTAGGCAGTCTCTTCTCTCATCTAACACATTTTACCCGGAGTCAAAGTACCGATCACGAAAATAATGTACTTCATAAATATACTACCAAGTTAGCATTTTTTGGAAATGAAAAGAAAAGGAGATTTATTTGTTCGTGGGGAAATATAAAGCGGTAGTGAGCAAGGATAAGCGAGAGGATTGCATCGAACTTCCTGCCTCTTTCTGGCAAGGGAGGATCTAGGCTTCATCCTTGGGAGAGTTAATCAAAGATTAAAAAATTAACTGTTCGAAAATATCTTCAAAAGGTTACAGATTTTAATACATTAAAAGGAAATATAGAACATTTTGTCATACAAAATAAATACAGTAAAAAGTAACATTTCTTCCACGTAATTTTTCATTAATTTTTCGGTTTTATGAATTTTGGGGTGGTAATTGCCCCGTTTACTCCCCAGGATCCGCCCTTGCTTTTTGGGTTAATGTACCTAGTGTATTTATCCGAATATAAGACGAGGTATGTTTTGCACACGTAGTCCAAGAGGTCAACAGTTTGCAGTCAATGATATCGAATAGTAAGAATGGATCAGAAGATGTAATTCTATAGAATCAGAGCGATGAAGGAAGTGATGGTGATGAGGAAAGTGAGGATTACCTAACCTGACTGGATATGGGGTAGATTTCTTGTGATAACACTTTTTCTTTATTTTTGTCGTGTTGAATATGGTAATTAGTCTCTAAAATTTTTGCGAATGGGTCGTCGCCTTATATTCAAGCCACTACGTTTTTCCTTCTACAAAATTTTCACACATTCCGCGTCACCCCGACGTTTCCCAACCGGTGATTCGCGAGAAAAATTTGGTAATGGCGTCCTTTTCACTTGTCTGGTTCTTAGTTCTTACGCCTAATGCTTACGCCACAGGAACATCAACCTACTGCTTGATACGTTGCCAGATTTAAGACGAACGTCTTCAAAACTAGCTCCAAGGTTTCTTTAGTTTTATTTAAACAGTTTTGTTTTCAATTGTTTTGTTGTTTCAAGAATTGAGCTTTAATTTTACTGGGTACCAACTACAAACAGACAACAATATAAGTGATTCTCGTTTTATTGTAAATGCGCCAATAATATAAAAAATCTAATGTGGCCACCACATGACTTTCTCCATATCTGTAATATTTCTAAAAATTCCAAATAGGTTACATCAGAGGTCGGCAACGCGGCGACCGCGGGCGCCATGGCGCCCGCAAGACATTTGTGTGTCGCCCGCCAGCCAAAAAGAGAACTCATATTAAACAATTACGGAAAACACTCAAAAGACCAATAAGTTGCGGCACAAGATGAAGAATAGAACTTTGTAACCAACATCTTAATCTTACATCACACCGAACCGAATCGTATGTCTATTACACTCCTCCGTTACCCCTCACTTGTTTATCCACGTCCCTTTCCCTTCTCCCTACCCTGCCCTAGTATAAATACATCCTTCACAGCGGTTTTCGTAGATTACTCGCCGAGTGTAGGAGAAGCCGCTATCGTGTTTGTGTGATTGCCGTGTCTGTGCTGACAATTCATACAAACGTTCTCGTACGAACTGTACGAAAAGATAGGGAATTCTCCGTCCCTAGTTTATGCTAGGTGAAGGTGTCCTGTCGCCTTCAATCGCTATTACGGGTGCAAGGCTAACTGAGACCCTTGTTCTCAACCCGTCGTGTACTCTAGCTCCGTTAGCCGGTTCAGGCTATTTGGAGGTAGGCGCTCGATACGGAAAAACTATTTCCCTATGTCGCGTGAAACTCCCAAGTTCTTGTCAAAAGTCGTTGGTTTCGGAGTTCTGTCCTCCGTCTTGTAGCATAACTTGTCTCAAGTTATTGTCAAAAGTCGTTGGTTTCGGAGTTCTGTCCTCCGTCTTGTAGCATAACTTGGCTCGAGTTATTGTTGCGAGTCGTTGGTTTCGGAGTTCCGTTCTTCGCTTACTATAAAAAGTACAGGGTATGGGAGATTTTTCTTCGTCTCTTACAATATCAGCCAGTGATAGCCCATTTCCCTCTTCATTGGTTAAACATAAATCAATTTAAATTGACCAACAGTTCACAATATTTCTGATATTTTCCCGATATTCAGTGTGTTGTGTTTATTAATTTATTTGTAGAAAAAATTTTTCCCATTATGAGTAATAAGAGGCAAAGGACATATTACTCCAATGTTGATTGAGAAGAACAATTCTGTTTTATTGATTTGAAAGGAAAGTGTGTTTGTTTATTGTGCAACGCTTGTGTCGCACTTTCAAAGAAAAATAATGTTGAAAGACATTTTAATACGGTCCACGGAAATTTTAATACTAGTTATCCGTTAAACTCTGAGATCAGGAAAAAGAAAATTTCTGCTATGAAATCTATTTTAACTAAACAGCAGAGCATTTTTACCAGACCAGTGCAGCAATCAAAAAGAGCAACGATTGCATCACTTAAAATTTCGCATTTGTTGGCCAAGAGGAAAAAGCCTTTTGAAGATGGCGAGATTGTAAAAGAAGCCATGTTAGCAGCTGCTGACTCACTTTTCGAAGATTTTAAAAATAAAAATGAAATTACCTCAGCAATCAACACGATTCAGTTATCAGCAAGAACAGTTACAAGAAGAATTGAAGTTATTGCAACCAATATGGAGAAAGAGTTGGCAAATGATTTACAAAAATGTATTTTCTTCTCGTTGCAACTGGACGAGTCAACAGACATATCAGACACTTATCAATTGGCTATGGTTGTGAAGATGGTGTTTAATGATTTTTCAGGAAAGGAAGAATTTCTAATTCTTCCATTAAAGGGACCAACAAGAGGTGAAGACATTTTTTCAGCTTTTAAAAAATATCTCCAAGAAAGTAATACACCATTAATGAAGTTGACCGCAATTACTACAGATGGTGCACCTTCGATGACAGGTTGTAAAAATGGATTTATTGCGCTATGTAAAGAAGACCCTCTCTTTCCAAAATTTATTTCATATCACTGCATTATGCACCAAGAAATGTTATGCGCAAAAGTTCTTCATTTTCAACATGTCATGAAAACAGTAACAAAAATAATAAATTCCATAAGAGCCGTACCAATGCAACACCGATTGTTTAAACTGCTTTTACAAGGTGAAGATGCCGAATTCGATGATCTCCTTTTACATACCGAAGTTAGATGGCTCAGCAGAGGCAAAATACTTGTGAGGTTTATAAATCTCATAAAGGAGGTAAAGGAATTTCTCACGTCAAGAAATGAATATTATGCACAGTTGGATGACAAAGCTTGGTTGATGGATTTCGGATTTCTTGTTGATATAACTATAAAATAGGACGAACTGAATATGGAGATGCAAGGGAAAAATCAACACATTGCAAAAATGATAAGTGCAGTAGATGCATTCAAATGTAAATTGGCATTGTGGAAGTCTCACCTAGAGAGAAATTCATTATCACATTTCCCGAATTTAAAATATATTATTGAGAGTCTGACTGATGAAAATGTTACCACTGAACCATTTTCACAGCACATTGAAACTCTCCTGAAGGAATTTATTTTTAGGTTTCGTCAGTTTTCTGAAGTAGAATCCATAATAACATTCTTTGTTAATTCCCTTCAATTTTATGGACAATGATATGTCTGTTAATATTGGAACTTACTTTAATATCGTTAACACCGAGGACTTAGAAATGGAAATAATAAATATGCAGAATGATATTATTTTAAGGTCACATAAAAATGAGGAGAAAGAAACAACTACTTACAGGGAATATAAGGGAAGATATCCGCAAGAAGTTGATAAAATGCTACGTATGGAGTATAGCATTGTATGGGGCAGAAACATGGACGCTAAGGAAAAATGACATCAAATACTTGGAAAGCTTTGAAATGTGGACTTGGAGGAGAATGCTGAAGATAAAATGGACAGATAGGATGAAAAACGATGAAGTGCTACGAAGAATAGGAGAGAAGCGAATGATTATACAGACTATCAGAAAGAGGAAGGCTAACTGGGTTGGACATTACATGAGGAGAGAGAGTATGATTAAAGATGTGTTAGAAGGAAAACTAGATGGGAAAAGGGAAAGAGGTAGGAAAAGGTATCAGCTGATAGACGATTTGAAAGGGAAAGAGAGTTATCAAGATATGAAGAGGACAGCGGAAAATAGGAGTATATGGAGAACCAGGTTTAACCATGAATAATCACGGACCTGTCTACGGACAGACTACCTATGATGATGATGAAAAATGATGAAAACTTTTGGAATTTAGTTGACGAAAATCGCTATCCATTATTAAGAAAATGTGCCCTAAAAATATATTCTTACTGTGGTTCAACATACACTTGCGAGTCCATTTTTTCAAGCATGAAACACTTGAAATCCAAGTACCGATCGAGACTCACCATTACAATTTAGACAACTGCCTAAGATCAGGTATCTCGAGTTATGTGCCAAATTATATCAAGTTGGCTGAAGATATGCAGTCCCAAGCTTCACATTGATTTATTTTTCATGTTTTTATAATAAATTCTTTAATAGTTTTTTTCTTATATATACAAAAATATCATTTTAATAAATATTGGTACACATCTACTATTGTTACTTCACTTCACGCCCCCAATAATTAAAGTTGCGCCCTCATAGATAAAGAGGTTGCCAAGCACTGATACAGAGATATATCAACTGATCTTGCTTATGCGCCCTTCACGTCCCCAATAATATAAATTGCGCCCTCGTAGGTGAAAAGGTTGCCGACCCCTGGGTTTCATAATAATAAATATTTTAAGAAACTGCAAGAAAATTTTAGACTTTACAAAGAACAGAAATAAACTCAAACCATGGCCTTCTGATATTGGATATAGCCACAAAGCTCCAACAATTAAGAAAATAAAAAGGAGCGTGACTAACAATAAGACGTAACTAAGCGTCAATTATTAACAATAGTCGTCGGTAGGTGGCGTTGTGGTAAGAGCTAAAAATATATGATACCTCTTATACAATGCATTATATGGAAAAATGTTTCAAATAAAGATTATAGAAATTTTAATTTCCTACAACTTTTATTCTGATACATTTTTACATTTATTAAATATTAAAGCAAACATTTCAAAATAACGGATAAGTGACAGGAGTAAACACCCACTTCCGGTTGACCGATTTTTACCAAAAGTTAAACAGTTCTTCTGAATTTTATAAAAATGTTAAATATAAAATTTCGCGTTGACCTGATTAACAGTTTTTGAGTTAGAGCACCCACAAAAAGTTATCACATACACACCGAGACATCTAGAAAATGGTCAAAAAGTGTTCAGGGGACCTCAAAACGTGAATTTCCGTTGAAATCTCGAAGGCGATTTTTTTCATGAATACAACACTTGCAACTTTGAGAAGCCAAATTTTCAGGATGGATTGGCGCAAAAATTTGATTAGTTTTTCGTAAAAATCGGTCGACCGAAAGTGGGTGTTTACTCTTGTCACCACCGTTATTTTGAATTATTTGCTTTAATATTTGATATATTTAAAAACACACTGAAATAAAAGTTGTAGGAAATGTAATTTTATACAACCTTTGTTTGAAACATTTTTCCATACATCATATATCCATTGTATAAGGGGTATCTTATATTTTTAGCTGCCACCACCACGCCACCTACCGACGACTATTGTTAACAATTGATGCTTAGTTACGTCTTAGTCACGCTCCTTTTTATTTTCTTAATTGTTGGAGCTTTGTGGCTATATCCAATATCAGAAGGCTATGGTTCGAGTTTATTTCTGTTCTTTGTCAAGTCGAAAATTTTCTCGTCGTTTCTTAAAATATTTATTATTATGTAACCTATTTGGAATTTTTAGAAATATTTCAGGTGTGAAGAAAGTCATGTGGTGGCCGCATCAGATTTTTTTTAAAGAAACGCGTTGCCGAGCCTTGACCGCCTGAGAATAAGCATGCGTCGAATCGTTCGTTTTTTGGGTCGACTCAGCATTCGTACTACCACTTCGATTTATCTGTTTATCTTTCTCCTCTTCCATTGCGCATCATCACTCCTCGTAGCTCCTCCGCAGTCGAAAAGGGGGCGTGTCCGCATTTTGGTAAAAGCCAAGATCGAGAAAAAGAGAGCCTCTCCGAAAATGGAATCAGGCCAGAAATAAAAATATCATATACACTCAAGGAGAAAGAAAATGCGGATAGAGCGTGGCTTAAGAATAGCGAGGAAGAGAATGAAAGGGATAAGAGAAGAAAACGGAACAAGAGAGCATCGCAAGCCGCTCAATACTCTCACTAGCGGGATTCCCCCTCTGTCACTCAACTCCCTTCCAGCTCCCTCCCTCCTCTCAGGTTCTTTTCACTCCTTCCCCTATTCTGCCCCATACTGAACTCGGCTGACCACTCTTGGACCCTTCAAGAGGTCTATAACTGCTTCCTAATCTTTCCTCCACCTCTCTCCGTCAGCTTCCTTTCCAGTCTATGGGATGACCTCATGTAACAGTACCTAACTAAAAGTTCGGTCCCTACCGTTTCCTTCCAGCTCGGCTAGTTCCCCTCTCGCCCACCTCCTGTCCCATCCCAGTTGACCATCGCCGCTTCTCACACCCTTCAAAACACAGCGTGTGTTCGTATACCTTTCGTACCCAATGACCCACACAGCGTTCACTTTCCTACGCTTTTAGGCCACATGTCTAAAAAAAGAAGAGGAAGTTCCTCCGGTTGTTCTTCAAGAGCCCTCATTTTTTGCTCTATTCTACGGTTCGATTTCGGAAACTTTGTGATTTTGTTCTTTCAAATTTCCCCCACTGCTCTTATTCTAATGCAGTGGTTCCCAAACTGTGTGCCGCAGTAGATTTTTAGGAGTGCCGCGAAAAACTTTGTTTACTAGATAAATCAACGATTTGCACGTGTTGGTGGGTAATGTGTTGTAATACCAGTATCTAAAAATATATAAAGCTTGTCACAAGGCTGGGGTGACGCGAAATCCTGTTTATTTTTGGAAGTGTGCTGCGGCTCAAAAAGGTTTTGGGGACCACTGTTCTAATGCGTTGGGTGATTTTCAGCGGTTAAAAAAATCCGCCTTGTTTTTTTGTTTGTCCGTCTGCCTGTCTGACGCGCTAACTCCTAAACGAATACAGACGGAGGCCTCGTTTTTTCTCCAATCGATTTTATATTGTCTCGTTGTGCCCGTCTGTCCGTTTAAAATATAAAAAACGTGAAGAAAGATTTGAAGCTTTCCCGGCGAATCATCATGGTGAATTTTTCTCGGGTTTCCAACCGGGTTGTCTCGGAGATTTCTTCCGACGTTTCGGCGACTAGCTCTGTCGCCATCTTCAGGGATCCTGAAGATGGCGACAGAGCTAGTCGCCGAAACGTCGGAAGAAATCTCCGAGACAACCCGGTTGGAAACCCGAGAAAAATTCACCATAAAAAACGTGCTTTACTGTCTGCTTCAGCAACTCTTAATTTGCTTGTTTTTATTGGTTTCGATGACTACGTAATCTTCGAGCGTGTCATATCTATCATCGTGTGACACAAGTTGCGAGGAATGCTCGGTATTCCGTCGGAGACGGGTTTTGCGAGTGAGAATTTGTTCTAAATCATAGAGAACGATACTGAGCGCATTGGAGGAGTGCATTCTTTTTGGCTTTTGCCGTACAAGATATAAGACACAAAGTGGTATTTTTTTACTTTTAGATTAACAAGATTAGAATACAAGCCGCCGAAAGCGTATGGCAGAGGATGCCATTGCACCGTGCCTGCTTTAAATGTCTGGAAGTCTCTCTTGTCGTATTTGTCGTAATATATGTTTTATTAAAAGTTATTAGGCTATTCCCAATGATTCGCTGGAGACTTTTTTTACCGATTGTAACTGCACTGCACCCCCTGCCATCCGCCAATAAGGCGACTTGCAGGGTATAATGTACATGTAACTTTTTATAAAGCAACTTATCTTACTAATCACTCCCCTGTGAAGTGAGTTTCTCTCCTTTTTTTTAATGGTTATCCAACGGATTGGTCATCCAAAACGATCGGTAGCTCTTCCTACGATCCTGCAGATACACCTGCCTCGTTCTTTTTCCGGCAGTCTGCTGAGGAAGCTTGTTTGTGAGGCACATTCTCCGCCCCATGCGTGTAAACATTGGGCTGGGTTATGGGGCGCCTCTCTCGACGCATCACGCGCTCGGAAGCAGTTGGAGCAGCTGTACGAAAAGGGAAAATCAAACGCTGATTAAAGCTCGATTCCAATGCACGCTGCGACACTTTCACGGAGAGGTGTTTTTTCCCCTTTCGCCCCTCGGCCCTTCCGTCTTCTGACGTGGGTCGTCTCTTCGATTGAGGTGAGGAAGGGCCCTCGACGAATATCAATTCGGAAGGAAAGGCCGGGCGAAAATGGACTTGCTCAAGCGTTGTTTGCGGAAACGTGAGTCTGTTCTCTCTCCGGACGTTTGAAATTGGAATACTTACGTGGGCGTATGGAATGGAGCCGTAAACACCAGTTCACCGCCCAGAAAGTTTTTTTTTTGACAATGCCGCTAATAGACGGATAAAAAAAGAAAACTTTACTCGCATCTCTTTCCATGGGCGAGGTCACCTAAGATCGTTACTACGAGCCGCGGGCTGAGCCTCATTTGTTATGCAAAGGATTACGTAAGTCGACCAATTGCGATGGATGAGTCACCGGAGTGGGATGAAGCGTTTTTCTCCCCCCCTTCATACGCGGCCGTCAACTTCTTCGCGGCCAGACAAAGAGATTCGAGAACGCTCGCGCGGAATGGAAGCGTTGGAGGTGAATGGTTTGCCTTGCCGACGTGGTCTCATATATTTATTCGGGGAATGCGTCCGCCATTTCGCCGATTGAACGCCCGCACAATGGAAAAGAGTACCATTTGCCTGCAGGAATGTAGCCCATTCCCCTCTTACTTAACTCTTTTAAGCCGCTTATGCACGTCATCAATTTCTCGGTCGATTACTGCTCCCTCTACCGGCAACTTCGGAAAACAACCTCGTAGCTTTTTTCCTATTATATGTATGCTACATTTAATTTTTTGACACCGATTGGGTCTAATCGACCGTCATAAAAAAAGTCCGTTTCTTTCAGACTCTTTAAAAATAATTCCCGAATATTTATTAGCGATTTTATTTAGTCATCAATTTGCCGCAAACATCCTGAAAACACCAGCGCAAAAAATAACCCGACTAACGTAATATAAATCAAAGGAAGGGCGAAAAAGAGAGAGAAGAGCCAGAGAGAGCAGGTGACGTCATTCCAGGAGAACCGCCTCAGGAGAGGAAGCGAGGCGCTTGCGCGGTTCTTCCATTGCTTTTTTTTACGAGCTTGGAGTCTCTCTGCGGCTCGATGTGGCGGCCATCTTGTTCAGAGTCTTGCTTGGCAGAAGGCAAGCTGGGGGTCGCATCGGGTTCTGCCTTCTCATTCTCTCTCTCTTTAACACACACACTCCTCTCTCTCCCTCCCCTCTCTCTCTGTAGCACACACTCCTCTCCCTCCCCTCTCTCCTATTCCCACAACCGGCATCGAATTTTTCCCTTCGTGTTCCCTCACACCATTCTCCTAAGGCTTTTGCCTTGGCGGTCCTACCATCTCCAAACTCTCTCTCTCTCCGAACACAGTACCCCCTTCTCTTTTTAACCCCTCTTCCTCCCCTCTCTGCACCTTCCGCTATACTCTCTCCCTCTTTTCCCCACTACCCCCCTGACCAACACGCCTTCTCTCTCTCTCTCTCTCTCTCCTCACCTCCCCTTCCCCTCCCCTCTTTTCTCCCTCCCCTCCACACCAACGCCCTCTACACAGGGCTGCGTGCGTGAGTTTGTAGAGTCGGCATTGGCGAGGAATGCATTCTGAGTCTATTAGATTATAGAAAAAAGGTCTTATTTCGGGCAAGCGGGTTTTTTTTTGAGGTGGTGAATAGGGTTCCCACGTCTCTGTGGGAGGATCGAACCCCGCAGTCCTCGTTTTTTTTTCGGAGGACGAAAAAAACACGCCATCCTCCATCTTGTGCCCGGGAAGAAAGGGGGACGGACTCTCTCTTCGCGAGTGACTTCCTACAGATTCGAAAGGCGGGCGCTGCTTTTCGTTTGTTTTCAGGAAATAAACTCCTGTCTGGAAGACTAGGCAATCGAAACGGGGAAGGCGTTACGAGGCGTACCATAGCGAGTCTGTAAAAAGTGCTGCACTTTGCCCCGTCGAAAACTTTTTGGCGTTCGAAAGAGGTCGAAAAGGAGGTCTTTTGCGGAGGTTTATTTTAACCCGTCGGCTGATTCGGTGTCGTCAGTTTGCGAAGGTATAACGTGGCCGCCATCCCGCCATTCAGGACTGAAGCGAAGGGTTTTTGAGGGAGAGACACGCGATGTTATCTCTCGCGTTGGATTGGACTGCATTGCGGGGCAAAGGAGCGGCTTGTTGATTATCTCGCCCTCGTAGTCAGTGCCGTTGAATACATCACGAATTTCTCTCGCTGCCCGCAATAAAAGGGGAACGTCCAGCTGCTTTGACAGAGTTGGTTTGACATTAAAAGGTGAGTCGTTTTCCTATCTGCTGGCAATATATTTTTTTAACGCTCCGCGAGTCAATTCTTTTGTCATTCGCGCTCATATGGTTTTCTCAAAGGGTGGTGATGACACGGCTCTTGATTGACGCCCTTTGTAACCGTTGAATCTGATTATTACGAACTTGTGTTGTCTTGGCAACGTAAGCGTGTTAACGTTACGTAAAGTGGACGTGTTGTCATTCCTTCCGACATTTAAACACTTGCATGTGGGGGCTGCTAAATGGCGGAATTGTTAGAGCGGAGGTGTGAAACAAAAGACTGCTTGCGTAGGTAGTTTTCTTTATTTGGTGCGTATGGCTTCAATGGCGTCCTACTATCTTTGGAATGCAGACTAAAATTGTGCATTTATTTATATCCTTACTATATCTTGTGTTTCATTCTTGTTTTATATATCCATGTCGCTTTATTTACTCTAATAATTGTCTTGACGCGTTATTTTATTTATGTAGATGTGAATAATCGTTTGTTCGAATACGTTTTCATGAAATATTCTTCTTTCATACATATTTATTATTATCGATACGTTAACCTTGGTCTTGACGTGCTTTTGTATCAGAGTTGCTGTAACAATTAGTATCTATTATCGAGTTTCATAAATTGTATAGAGAATTCCTTTGTTTGTAGATAAATTATACAATTTTTTGCTGTGAACATTACATTCTGATAAATCGGTAAAATCAAGTAAATTTTGATTGCTAACTATTTATGCTGGCTTCTTCGCACGAATTTTACATGTAAATGTTTTACCAATGCACTTTATGTATAAGATGATATATAAAACTTATTTTTGTAGGATCATCATGTGTCGAATATGGGCCTAACGTAATCCTGAGTTCCATTTTAATAATTTTACTGTTAATTGTTTTTTCTTTCGAAGTGTCCTGCAAATGCTGACTTTTCAACTGTTTCATTTGTCAACAAAGCTGTTACTTTGTCTCATTTCAAAGCAAAATTTATCTTCACTGCTTGTAAAAAAAATTCGAATCTTATTAAAAATGTGATAGAAAATGACCTGGCTTCTTTTTATTTTTTGTATTGACCGTAATAACACAAAGCATTTTCAAACTAATTGATGCAATGGCTACAATGTGGTGTGTATAATTAATATTGCCGTCCGGCTGCTCGGATGGTGCAGGGAGGAATTGACAGAGGGCCAAAATGCCTCGTAAACCACTTTGGTAGAGGTTGGTGTTAGGTTTGGGTTGGGTTCAGAAATAGAATAACCTGGGGGGGAGGGAAGGAGTAGAGAGGAAGAGTTGGGGAGGAGGCTGCAAGAGAGGCGGAGTGGGCGGAGGCAGGATATGGAGAAAAAAGACGCTAATTAGGGAATAGCGTCTTGTGATGAAAAAAAGAAAGATTGTGTACGGGGTTCCCAAAGGAATCCTAGGGCTACGAGGAAAAGCTGCAGAACATGGGTTTTTTTTATTGGCTCCTCCCATTGATCGAGTATGCCATCATATTTAAAGGAAATTCACGTTTTCTAAAGTTCTCTTTGATCTGCAATTCTTCATTTCAACGGCGGGTGGAGATACTATCACTAGATTAATGTTGCTGTGAGGACGACGGTTTGTCGACCCATAAAAATCACTGAGCCGTTAGCTGGGTATCGTAAAATGTGAACTTCATCACGGGCATCGTCAGGTAATATCTGATATTCTTGGCGAGCTTATCAGACTTTATCGCAAGCATTGACTTCAACGTAAAAGACAATTTTTAGAATGAATGTCTTCTACGATTCGTAATATTTCTTCGGATTTTTTTTTACAAAAATATACTTTCAGGAGCAATTTTGCGAGCAGATATGGGAATATCAGGTTCAAAATATTAAGAGATTTCACGCGGTATATCTTTTATATAGACGCCAATCGTTGGAAAATTGAAGATTTATAATTTAAATTTCGACGAAAATCTGTTATTTAGAGCTGGACATTTCAACCTACTTCGCCTGCCACGTCTATGGGCGAATGTGTTGCGACATACCCACAATGTATCTGTATCGCTTCAATACAGCTGACAGCAAGTATAAAGGTTTTAAACGAATTTGATTATCATCGTAAGTTCGTATATAACAGCCTATTTTTAACAATTTAAATACTACACGTAATAATTTGCTGTAAAAGTACACCGCAAGGTAAATATAGGTGTGTGTGTATATATATATATATATATATATATATATATACACACATGTAAACCTAAGGAAAAGGAAAGGTAGTGATGAGGGTCGCAACAAGGTGTTGAAGGAAGTCCAGAGGACACTTACCAAGTTGGCAGGCTGCTGGGGGCGTCGAAACACGCATATATATATATATATATATATATATATATATATATATATATATATATATATATATATATATATATATATATATATATAAGTACATTTTAACGAAAGCTGAACACTCCCTGTTCAGTAAGTCAGTAAAAGAGCAAAGCTTGTTTGTGAGGCATGAAGAGCTTAATTTTTTAGACTGTTAATAGAAAGTAACTCTGGGCACTGACAGTTGTTCTGAAAATAACCTTCCCCTCCGGTTATACCGCAGATTTCTGGGGCGGTTACCCGCGTTGTTAGAACTCCCTTAGCATAACCGAAGACACGGCCCTTTTCATCCAATATAATATTTGTGGGCAACTTTTTGTTTTCTTTATTTTTATCTTTTATGATAGCTACAGTCAACATAAAAAAATCAATGCTGAGGTCGATCTAGGACCAGTTTAAGGCTCATTGTTGAATGTAAGGTGAATAAGGAATATCCGCAGTATATCCGAATCCGCGGTATTTAAGGCTGGCTCACGCTGGAGGGACGGTCGCGATTGGGACATTTTAGACCAAATATAAAAATCCTACTAGCCTAATTGCCCGTTAAAATTCAACGGGAAAATTGGAACTTAATATATCCAACTATATTGGAAGGAAGTGAGCTAAATATAATGCATTATTATATTTGTTAATATTAAAATGTAGTCAGATTTTAACTAAGTTAACAACACCTTTAACGTTTTTATCCGAAAAAATTAGCTGTTATGGACTCACCAAATATGTTGATTTTCTGTATGAACAACAATGCTGTTGATCGCCAAAGGAACGTTTCAATAAAAATGCCAAATTTTGACAAGTTTTCGAATATTTTAGCTTAATGTGAGCGAATTCGATTCGAAAACAAAAATCGACGATAGGAATAAGTGTCTTCGTTTAATTTCCTTTAAAATGGTTCTTATCCGAAGATCGTGCGTCAGTTACTTCTAATTTAATTTTGGAAATGAAAATAAGTCTGCAAGTGTGGAAGAGGTATATTTAAGTTCCCTCTTATGGGAAATCCCATATAGCGTTCCAACCAACAAACCAACCAACAGGTTAAGGCTTTTATTAATAGTCTAATTTTCAATGGGGTTTCTATGGAGAAGTCCCAAATGCGTTCACACTTGTAGGGGACGGCCTTGGCACGAACCCCTTTGGTCGCTCGAGGAGGCAACTTTTGTCCCAAGCCCCTTCGAGTCCTAGCCTCTTCGGTTACTATCGGCAATCCTCGGTGACATCCGAAGTGAGCTTGAATCTTGCTACTAATTAGGGGCATCCTTAAACTACGTGACGCTGTAGGTGGGGGCCGGAATGCGACTGTGCCGCGACCGAGGCGTAACCTACAAGGGTGAATGGTTTCCGCAAAAATAGTCCTCTCCCTAATAGCGCCCTCAACGCGACCGTCCCTCCAATGTGAACCAGCCTTTAATCATCGGCGTTATAAGCGGAGAGCACTGTAATGATTTTCCTGATTGCGACCGCGTATCCTTTATAGGCGTACAATCGGTTGGAAAGCACTGATCAATAGAGATCAGTGGCGGATCCAAGGTGGGGCCGATCGCCATTCCCCCTCCCCCCATAGGACGACCCCCATTACTCTCCACTGGTTGCATTCTTAAATTAATTCCGCGCAAAATTCCTTGTTTCTGCACCGATGGTTAAGTCTGTATGGCAAGGGAAATAAAGATTATGTTAGTGGTAGGGATTTTCGGAATTTAGAGTTGTCGGCAGAGAAGGTTTCAAGAAGGTGGAAGGGCAATTGTGAAGTTTCTGGGTCCGCCCGTTAGGTATCAAGTTTTCAATTGAAGTAATTTGCATAGTCAGTTTGGAGGGGAGCTAGGCTCTCCCTTTCTAGGAGATGAGATTTTTACTTTCATTCCTCAAAAGCCGTTTCGGTGACACAATAGTTTACCATCTTTTTTTCTCCAGCTTACTTGATTCTTCAAGGGGCCTGCACACAAAAAAAATGTTCTCAATCCGAGTTATGCACCATTTTGCTAGAATGAGCTTCTCCTTTTCGTGCATAAGCGGACCGAGTTGGAAGGAAGTCGTCAAGGAAATGACGAGCGTGGCCTAATCAAAAGATTTAACCGGATATCATCCGGAGCCTGCCTGCCGAATGGCATGCGAACGAAGTAACCGGTATACCATTTATTTTTTAATCAGACTGCCTTTCCGACATAGAAGTCTTACATAGGATCTTGTCTTTTAAATATTGAGGTCGCCGGTTCGATTCCTCCGGAGGATAGGCGATGCTCCCAACTTCCTTTTCATCATTAATTATGAGGAATGCAAAATCAAAATATCTTATATGCTCGAGTCACGTAACTTTTTCCCTTCGTAAAATTGTTTAATTAATAAAAAAATTTACTCGCTTATATCTCATAATTTTAACAGCATTTGATCTAAGTGAACACATTGCAATGGGAGATTAGATACAACGCGATGCAAAAAAATCAAGGGGAAAAGATTTTTTCGGCATTAGTGTTGTTTATTTTTACGTGTAAATAATATAAAAGCATGTTGATGAATGGTTACTCTTACGATTTGAACACTTTTCAGCATCGATGAAATATTAATAAAGAAAAAGTATCTTGGCGACAGTTACTGGGTCTTTGGCCAAGCTGTCACTCTGGCTTCGCCTTACCCACCCTCTTGTCTTTTTGCAGCTGTAGCTGTTGTCACTCTCGCGCTTTTAATTTAGATTTTTCTTTTTGAAGCTACTAAGCTTTGAAGAATTCCTTTTATACGAGAACAACATCAGAATTTAGCTGCATACATTGAGCAATTAAAAATAAGATGGATGTACGTGTTACGATTTATTTCCACCTACAATACTGAGAGAATGGCAGGCACTTATGACACACTGCAGTATATTCGGTGTACCAGCGTTTCTGACGGCGGAATTTTTTATTTGCGATGTATTATCGCGGTGTTTCTCTCTCTCTCTCTCTCAAGGATTCGAATTCGATTCGCCACTTGGCAGAGAGCTTTTATCTTAAATCAATAACTCAATAGACCACGTGACTCGCTGCCTTGCGATAGCCATTATGGGGAATTGAACCTGTTTACCCGGGCGGACGAATTGTTCGATTTTTTTTGGACGACGATGGACCATATTGGTCCTAAGTGATGATTTATTTCCCTCCGAAACCGTTCTTATTTATAGCCACTTGGTACAATTCCCTCCACATTTGTCCTTTTTTTTACGTAATATTTCTGGGCTTTTTCTGTGCATCTCTTCTCTTGAGTAAAAAATTATGGATTTTGAAAGGAGTCATATTTACTCGTGGGCCGAATTATTTTCCTCTTTCTCTGATTAATTTTCAAATTCGTTCTCCCGGGGGAAAAAATCCAGGACGCGACTTTTTCAACATAGGTCGTGACCCAATTGCATCATGGACTTTATAGTCGTCAATCAATATCCCCATGACATATACGTCCAGCACGAGCGATTCTTAACTTTCAATTGTCAAGCGTCGCGAAGGGCGTCTTCCCTCGCTTCCAATCGCACGGATTGAAGTATTTATTTGGAGGTTTCTCTCTTTGAAATGAGGTTTTTATTTTCTCGCTGGATAGTTTTATCCGACTCCGAGGAACGTAACGATATTTTTGGAATTGCTTTGCGGCCAATAAATATCCCGCTTACGTTATGCTGTCAGCAAATGCGTATCGAAGAGTTTATCGGAGCTTTGGATGCGAGGGTGTGGCGCAGATTAGATAAAATGCTTGGGAAAGACGAAGCCGAGGAAAGGATCGAATGCGGTTGCAGGAAAAAGTGGTCAAATCTTCCTAATGTTGGAAAAAGGCAGAAAGAATCGTCAGTGAAGGTTTCGATCGGGGAAAGAAAATTATGCGAAATAACGTGGTTCCTGGGATTAATTGGTTAACTTGTAACTGGTATTGGTAGATAAATGTTGGCTGTTTATGGTTTAGAGCCATGGGGGTTCGTAGAAATAAAGGCATTTCAACATAAGCAGTGGCGGCTCGTAGCTAAAATTAGTGGGGGTGCTGCTCCAGAAAATTTTTAGCCTTTGTTTTAAAATTGTGTAAAAGGAAAAAAACATGTATAAAAAGAAAATTTATTCAGGAACTTGATAAAATCTTAACAAAAAAAACCAAACATTTTTTACTTACTTTAACTTAAATTGTTACAGTTCAAGCTTGATCTATTCATTTAAAAATGAAATCCATAAAAGAACCGAAAAAAAATGAATCAAATAGAATAGCTGGAAGCAGAATAATAATCTAATTCTACACTCTTCTACACTTTATCACCTTCAAGAATATGGTACAGGGTTTTTAAGCATAACACACGCTGAGTAAAAAAAAACTTCCTTCCACCATCACGCCAGAGCCGGCACTGCGAGAGCAACAGTGCTCTCTCTACCTGGCAGTCCCGCCTTCCTCCCCACCTCCCCTCCTATGTGCGCATGCGCACAACAGTCAAACACCACGTCGCTGGCACTGTGAAGCGTACAGTTCCATAAAATATTTTTGTATCTTTTCATAAACTGGGGGATGGCTACTGAAGTACTGACATTAAGCTTAAGGAATATATATTGTACTACAAAAATAAAGAAAAAAGGACTCATTATATTAAATGGTATCGATAATATCAAGTGGAAATAGGGGGTGCTGCAGTTCCGCAGTGCCTACACATGAGCCGCCACTGAACATAAGTAATTTTTAAGCGTTCTATACAATAAGTAAAAAAGAACGCCTTATGGTCAGATCGTGTCCGTCCGTCCATCCGCATGTTTCATCTCGGAAACTACTGGGCGGATGCTGATGGAATTTGGTATTCAGGACATAGGAGCAAAGAAACTCAGAAAATTATATAAATAGTTTACGTGACCTATTCGGGAGTTCCACTTTACTGGTGGCAAAAAATGAACTTTTCTTTATATCTCGTGCAATATCACTTATAACAAAAAGGTCTTCAAACGACTTGGTATAACTAGTGAAATAGCGTATGTTTTGTTCGGTGCATTTTTATCGAAGGAGTAGCCGATTTCAAGAAAATCAAACTTTAAAGTCGTAATTTACTTTTGTCTTTCCCGTGTTTTTTAATCGTCAACGTAAACAATCTTCGTGACAGCTGATGTAAACAATATCCGCAATAAATACCTAATTAATTTAATTTTCTTTCGTGCTCACGTAACATTTAGGAAATGAAGGGAAATGGATTATGTACGACGAAGACATGATCGGAAATACGTCTATTTTCTTTACGTATACACGGCGTTTGTAAGTGAAAAGAAATGGGTAATTTACGGCGAACTGATGAAAGTGAAAATAAAGATTACATTATTACTACTATTCGAGTGAGGTAAGTTTTAAACAATTGTCGATTGTTTAATTAATTATAATTAATTAGGAAATTAGTAGATGAACAAAAAATTCGATATTTACTTGGCATCACTGCTGGCATTTCAGTTGGTAGTGGTTACACTAAGCCATGTATGTATGCATGATGTGTGCATCTTTCCACTCTTGTTAAATATTGTGTGCAACACTTGATTCGAACTTATACCCTTATTGGATAATTCATTATTTGAGCTCACAATAGTGAAAATGCTACATTATTCGAGAATTTTTTACTACGGTATTTGTGCGTTACCGAGACGCAGTGACCTCGAATTACTGTAGGAAATATAAGAAACAATTCATAAATTCCAAAAATGAATTGTCATATTATGGCTGGAATCCAATTGATGATGTACGTAGATAACACCTATAGCCAAAAAAAGGTTGGAGAAGCAAATGCGCATTTATGCTAAAAAGCCGTCTTCTGCGGCCATACTTTTAAAATCATCTATCGGTTGATTCCCAATGATGACGACTGCATCCTATTTTTTACAACCATTTTGTGTCTATAGGAATTCATCAATGAAACCTTTCATAAATTTAAAATTCCGGAATAAGCACCGAAATATTGAAAAATTCGGGACTTGTCTTACGTATCTCCAATAGCCAAAAAAAGTTATCAAAGCCTTTTTTTATTTTTTTTTTAATTTTTAATTCCATAAAAATTGCGTACACAAAGCATTACAATTGTCAGGAGCCGTCATAGAGGACATTCACAACATATATATACATACATACACATACATACATATACATATATACTATGGGAGTTACATATCAAAGCAAACACAAAAAATACAGAGTGAGTACATAATACATATGCTACATTTTCGTATATGTTCTATGTTTCATATTTTATAATTGTGCAACTAGGCTTCATCAAAAATCATCATATATATTTGAAAGTAAGAAAACATATTAAAACTACAATCTCAAAATACAGCAATATTTAAATATAAAACAAATAAATTACATGTTAGAGTTTCTTCCTGTTACATGTTTTTGGAGTAGCATGCATCAATAAATTCTTCAACTGAGTAAAAAGCATTCTCCAGTAGAAATTTGTACATTTTGTTCTTAAAGTCTTTTTCTGATCTGCTAGACTTAAGGTTGGGAGATAAAATATTGAACCATTGAATACCTTTATATTTAGGTAGGCTTTCATACAATTTCATGGCTATTGGAGATACCTAAGACAAATGCTTAATTTTCCAAGTTTTGATACTTAAGTGATTGCTCTGGAATTTGTTTTCAGCCACAAGACGAGCTCGATAGTTCTCTAGGACAACGGCACAGAACTTGCTGGTCGCGGGCACAGCTGCGTTCTCTGGCATCCTGTTTTTGTCCTTCGCCCGTCTCACTGCGCTCTCCTGCGTTGCTTAAAATCGCGTTTCTTCCATTACTTTCTCTCTAAAAGCACCCGAAGAACATTATTAAGAAATTGACGCTGGATCGCTGCTTTATGGCCATTCCTATCTTTTATTCTTACAAAAATACAGTGGTGATCACTTGTTATTTTAGGATACAAGTTGTTACTCGCCACATTGGAAATTTTGGGAACCACTGCTCTAAAGAATAAATTTAAAAGTTTTACGCTTTTTTCCAATTCAAAATGACCTTTATTTCGTCATATTTCACATTTCAAGGTTCCTACTTGTGCAAGCGTTATCATGAAAGTTTACTAAGGTTTTTAAAATTTACGATTTAATTGGCTGTCACGTTGATTTTCTTTAATTCAGTTACTTCCTAATAATCAAGGGAGTTCTTAATTTTGCTCAATTATTTACTGTAGGTGCGCGCGGGTTTATGCTTTTGGTCATTATTCAAGATGGAAGGCATTGGAAACATTTTTTAGCTCGCGGATCATTGAGAAATGGCAAACATCCATCGACAAGAGGTTTTTCGATCGATAATCGCTAGTCAGAATCCGACGCCCATGTGTCGTTTAGCAGGGAAAATAAACGCGAAACGGGATCATTCCTACGGATTGCGTGTACTCTATTTTCTTGCGAGCAGCTAATCGCTGCAATGGCGTAGAGTGTATTCGTTGCCAAGGGCGAAAATTCCTTCTAAAAGTCCTCACCGGCTGACGTAATCCCACCTCCCACCTCCTGTTATCGGTCCCGCACGTCCCCGCTTCCGAGGACGGGTGTTTGCTATGTCAATCAACGTATGAAAAAAGTTATTTTTTTATCTAAAAAGGGGCGTTCATTTTTACTCTAGGGTGACGAAATAGCATACTTACGCGCGCCATAAAAAAAATTCTGTCGACGTGTTTCAACCCGTGGCGATTCCTTATCTCTTTCTAAAATGATCTTTGATGATGTTTTTCTATACTTGTTTTACCTTGATTTTTTTAATATTCGCCTTATCCTTATAGAATAAAAACCACTGGACATGTGCTGTTGGAAACCGTACCAATGTGCATGGAATTTTGTCCTTGGTTTTTGGATAGGTTTAAATTTTCTCGTTCTTTGGATGATCTTGAAAGTTCTTGAGCTGAGATCCCCAACCTGCTGCTCGCGAGCATAGTGGCGCTATTCTAATTTCATTGGGTGCTCTTCAAATAATGGTAGTATGTATTCGCAAGTTGCATAAAGAAATATTTTTTGCACAAATTTCACTAGCCTCAAGTATTTCACTAAAAATTATTGCTATAATGCACGATGGAGTAAGTCCGGTGTTATAGTTAACCTCGGAGAGAGACGTTGACAAGCTTTCATTAGCATAAAGTCTTTAGAAATGTAATATATGTAGCAGATCTTAGACTTATGCCTCATTGTTTGTTATAGTTAACAAAAATGTTTTCACTTATGCAATTTTTAATACTTTATGCCTGTTAAATGTCTGTATTGTCTCATAAAAAGCAAAGTTGGCGCAAATATCTATTTTGTTTTCTTTTGATGCTCTCCAAGGAAGAAATTGCCATCGCAATGCTCATTCCTGAAAATAAGGTGCGGCTTTCTGCTCTAGAAGAATGTAAAGAGTCATTAATTTTCTAAGCTAAAAAATTAAGCACATAAATATAACATTTAATTTAAATTGGGATTGCCTCAAAGTTAAGCGCTGAGAATAAAAACGTGATTCATTTGAAGAGGAATTTAAAAAAAATCTCATATAAGTTGTTTCATAAACGTAAGGCTTGGTTAAAATATTAAAGTACTTTTAGACTTAGATTAGAAATTTTACAAATTTTCTGGATAGAAAATCTCTTTTTCCCTTTTATTAGTAAGGAAAATAAAAGTTTTTCAATCAATGTATTTTTTTAGTTTTATCTCAGCGATGTCTCCGGCGTAATACATTTCGCTGGTCGAACTGCATTCTAAAAATGCTATCGCACAACATTATCGATTAAAGTATTAGAAGGAATTTGAACCCGAGGTTTTCCTCAAAAGATTCCGTCGTTCATTCATGTATGCGTTCCCTTTCTGCATTTCGGCAGGTCCAAGGTCGCCCTCTCTCTCTTTTTCGCTCGAAGCCCTTTTATCTCTCGTATTTCTTTCTTTGTGATTCCTGTTGTTTCGTAACTGGGCGGTGAAGAACTCGTTTGCTGTTAGCGAGCGACCTTGCTTCGGTACGGCTTGCTTGGGATTCGAAGCATTATAAAATCTCAACCCCAGCGGAACAATACGTAGAGGCGATTTCGGTATCGGAATTCCCATAATAATTTTGAAAAATAAGGAGCAGAATATTTTTTTAAAATGAAGTGGTATTTTTCGTTGTTGAAACCCAATAGACCAGTGGATCCTAACAACCAAATGTACCGTTTCATTCTCAAAAATCTTGTTGGTATAGATTTTCACAGCAATGGCTCATTCGGTTGATTCTGTACCATTATACACTATCTAACGTATAACTTCAGTATTTCAAGAGGGTCATGGCTGAAATCATGTTGAAGAACCATTTTTCTCCGGTAGCGATAAAAAACCAGATTCCCATTTCATCCACAATGCAGCCGTCATCATCTACTATAGTCGAATAACCACTTACCATAGCTTCTTTTAGCCGAAACGGGCAACTGTTTCTTTCCCAACCTTTTTATGGCTATTGAAGAGAGACAGATCGTCAATTTTATCTAACTTTAATACCAATGGTGAGTATTAAAAAAAAAAATGGAAATAAAATTGATGTTGACGTAGCCATCCGCCGTAATGTTTATCTCCGGACTCTCGAATCCCGCTCGAAACAGAATCTGCCGCATTTATTAGAAAGCTCGTTACATATTTGGACGAAGAAATACGTTTTATTACAGAAACTCGTTCGAGTATACCCCTACATTCATACGTGCAGGCATGTATGAATGTAGGGGTTGTATCTATGTACGCTTATACACTCGCGCCTACTTTTACATGCGCGATTCGGAAACCTCGTTACGGCTCCCCTACCTACCGTCTGGCGTGCGCGTGCGACCATTTCCCAACAACGAGGTCACGCCGTCTCGCGTTTCTCCCCGCGGTTCACGGACGTTCGCGTTGCGTGGACCCATTCGTCTATATTATCGCGAGATCGTCGAGCGGATCAGACAATCCTCAGGGAGTTGGTACGGCCACCGCCGACGACCTTAGGTGCGATGCAAAGTGTCTCGCGCGTTCGAGAAACGAAGTTTTTTAAAAAGTGCATTAAGGTCGTGGAGTGGAATGACTCATTTCTTGAGTCATCGGCGTTAAAAAAGGGGATTTAAAAAAATAAATGAGGTGCGTTGTTCTCGCGTCGCGAATCCACTTGGACTGTTTTTCTTTGTCGCTTTTTTAGGATTGGTAACTTTTAGTACTCGGTGTAATTTATTATCAGTGTCAAATGCTGGCGGTCGTTGGATCGTTATTATATATATATATATATATATATATATATATATATATATATATATATATATATATATATATATATAACATTTGTCATGTTTTGCATTTCCATCTCCACCATGGTTTTAAATGCCGTATTTACTCGACTATAAGACGACCTCGAATACAAGACGACCTCGAATATAAGACGACCCCCTTTTACAGGAAGTTAATTCTGAGGAAAAAATGTTTTATGAGGCATTCGTTCTGAAGCTAGTAAATCAGGCAGCATTATTGGAGTTGGTTTTTATTTAAATCTCTAAAAGCTGCTGTACAAAAATAAATGTGATTTAAACCATGCTAGACTAGTCATAATTACTATCATTATTTTATATATTTATATCTCTGTTCGCGAATTCAAGTCGACCCCTTTATTGAAAAAAAAAACTCGTATTATATTCGGGCAAATGCGGTCGATTGCTTTCATTTGTCACATCTTGAATTAGGTGTTCAGTGGAGTGGAATGAGTGGAAAAATAATTTTCTTTTATAAAACTCAGTGAAGTAATGGAAGCAACACAGAGCATTTATAACTCTAACTTTCCATAAATCGCAGAATTTTTTCGTCAAGTCTTCTTACCTTTCCCAACTATAAGTTTCTTCATCTCGGGTTTTACGTTTCGATTTTGTTTTTTATTCCTCATACGGTTGTCGTTAATGATTTTTGTTTATAATTTGTCCTTAAAGTGTCGCCTTGTCCTCGGTTATAGTTTTATATTCTAAAAGAGTCGTTTTTATTGCATTATGAAGTACTTCAACTAGTTTCATTTTGTATTTTAACGCTAATTTTCCTTGCTCAAGAGCCAAGCTCTGTTTTACATTGTGATAATGACTTTTATGAGGTGGCTGTGACGTAATCGAAAATATTTTGTCGGCTATATGTTCGAAATGATGCAAAGTCACGATGAACCCAATGGATCTTACGAAGACTATTTTATCCGTAAGACGTGTGGAAACGTACATTAATTCAGCCCCAGCAATTTTCCTCGCGAAACCATTATTCACTTGAACAGCTCGCATCCATAAATTCCGCACATCGTTTGTTTTTCTTTTTGTTCAAGTAAAAACGAAGCGGGTTCGGTTTTTTTTATTCCAAGTCGTTTTTGTTATTATATGCAGCGTCACTTTGCATCGAATTTTAGGAACGCTCGGCTGTGATGGTTGTTAAGGTTAGATCTCTGTTGCTTTGTATCGTACACGCGCTTCTGAATAAGACCTCGTTAAACGAAATCGTGGAGAGTGGATAGGTTTTCTAATTGGAATACACGGGGTCACTATTATATGGCCGTTTTTAGCTAAACATGCAACAATTTAGTTACTGTTTCCTTTATCCTTACTTATAACTTCTGGGTCGAACTGAAACGTTTTGTGCTTTGTAATGCTCAGAAAGCAGCTAGATTTGTGAGACAAATGTATGCACATAAGCAAAGTGTAAACTCATCATTAAAGATTTTCAATTAGTATCGATGGAGGATCGCAGGCTGAACTCAAGGTTAAAGCTTCTGGAGATATATAAGTTGGAAAGTATAACTGAGGAGGCTTTATGAATAACTAATACACCAGCGTACATTGTAAGACACTTGTCTTGACGATAAAATTTCTGAGATCGATTGTTGTAAAGAGCGATATCAAGGCTCGTTATTTTCGAGGACAATCGGAGATCATAACAGGAGAACCAAAGCCACAAGAGAAAATTGCTGGGGACATTTTGGTGCATCGCAGCACCTGCCCCCCACACTTACCTGAATTGCCCAGTAAGACATATAGTTGTCGAGACCGTTTCGAAACCATAATAAAGCGAAATTGATTACAATTCAAGGTAGTTCTGCGAAAGATGATTGCGCTAAAGCGTAATCATTTAAAGCGAATCCGTACGATTCGAGGGATTGATTCATAAATTTTTCCAATATGAAAGAATATAAATTCCTCTGGCATATAATTTTTGCCAACCAGTGAAAGATTTAGCGTTCCGCAATTGAACTATCTTTTCGTTTGATCTCAACATAGGACCGATTTCTTGGAAAATTTGGATTCGTGTGCTCGGGCTGTGTGTGGTGGGTGGGTGGACGGTTAGTGAAATCGTCTCTCACTCCAAAACTGCACATCCGCATGCGTGAGTTCGCGTGGGTTACATACTTGTCGGGTGACTCACCGTCTCGACCCGTAATGGTACCGAGTTGAATATCGGCGATCGAGGAGCGTCACCGGTGAGACCGCATGCGACAATCAAAGAGGCAGAGAACGCTAAAAACCAAAAAGGGACACATTTATCATTCACAATGCGTCCGTCTACATTTTATGTATGTGGGGGTTTCTATTCCATTTCGGAGGGGAAATTTTCTCGAAGAGCCCGTTTTTATCTCGGCATTTCTGCAGTTTCTCTCTCTCTCTCTCTCTCTCTCTCTCTCTCTCTCTCTCTTTTTCTGCATCTCTTGTCATGTTTCCTGGAAGGAAATATCGCGCCGCCTTCCAACTTCAGCACTTCGAGTTTCGCGTCTCAAGGATGGGAGTCGAATTTTATGGATGAAAACTGCGAGTTTCCTAGTTGCCCTTGGGTCGACTCCGTCGCTAACCGCGATGTTTTTTTTGCTCTTTGGTCATGCAGCGTTCTCGTGCTAGCCCTAAAGAGTTTTCATTGCGTCCGGACACGTTTTGAGGTAGTGATGGAAGAATGGTAAGGGATATGTTGGCCTTCGATTTTTCAAAGTTGATAAAATTATGGAATTAAAGTCGTAGTTTAAACTAAAACTTAGTGAAGTTAAAAATAAGTTGTTTGCCAAAATTTCTCAGTTGCTACTCTAATTATCATATATGCATCGTGGAAAAAATTAAGTCAAAAATAAGTCTTTTTGCTAAAATTTCTGTTTCCATTCTAATAATCATGGGAAATATTACTATTGTCTGCCACCTCGACATTACTTCGAAGTAAAATCAGTAAAAAACGAAAAATCGAAACAGTAGAAAGTAAGGGTTTAATATAATTGATAAATACCAGGTCTTTTTGCAATGAGAAAATACCGGAATTACGAATTTGAAATAATCGAACGAGTCAAAAGGGCATGAAAGTGTGGTCATTTGCCGGGAGATTGTGAAATTAATCGAGTGAAATTGTAAGGTTTGAAAGTTGTCGTAGGAAAAATTGATCGCTTTCTCACCTCGCCGTTGGACATTATAAAGAAGCCTAATTATGAAACTAATGAAAGGATGACCATGGAAATCTTTACTTGCACTCATTCACGTAAAGGTTGTGCAGGTGGAGAGAGAGATAGAGAGAGAGAGAGAGAGAGTGTGTCCGGCACTAATTAGACCGTAATGAGGGAATCGACCGATCTCTCTCACCCAGGTCGTTCTCCCGGAGAATGGAGATATACACCTACCTGTGACTGGCTCTCATCAAAGCATGCAATTATGAGAACGGCCTTGCTTTGTAGATTTCACCTCGGTCGTACCGCTTGTCGTTAAGATTCAAATGTCTTTCCTGCTGAAGTGATCTTAACATCTTCTCTGCCGACTGATTGGCGTTCGATAGTTTCTTTTTCATTTCTTAACATTTTTTCTTCAAGAATTCTTTTTAGACGCTTATACGAGTAGGAATAGAAAATTACTTTGCAAAAAATGGTTTCTTTCATGGTTCAATTTTTATGCGTCCTTTAACAGCGAAGCGGTGGTAGCGGATCGCCTAATGGTCTCGTCCGTCCGTCCGTCGTAACTTTCATCTCCTAAACCGCTGGACGGATTTTAATTAAATTAAGCTCCGGTGATCGTTATTGAAATGTATCGCCCGTTTGTGATTTTTAACTGCATCCGCCAATTAGAACTTCCACTTTATATAAACACTTAAATAAACTTATGCTCGTATCTCGTTAAATGGCATCCGGCAAGCAAAAATTAAATGCCATATTTTCTCTCTCTACCTCTTATATAATCTGTAAGGTAAAGATTAAAAAAAATTTTCGGATAGAGGACAACATTTACCACAAAAAATGTCCGCGAGACTACATAATTACAACTTATAGTTTCGGAGATAAAAAATCAAGAACTGCCCAATCTTTCGATACCTATTTACATCTACATCTACAAGTTACCCTGCAATTCACCTAGTTGGTGGGTGGCAGGGGGTGCAATGCACCAAATCCTACCTAAAGATTGTCTAACGCAATTCGAAATTCCCTATTGTGATCTCGTATTGTCCTTGGAAAGAACGAGCCTAGATAACGCTCCGTCCTACAATCGATCACACGTATTTTATCGTCTCGATCATTTCTACTTATATACGTTGGTGCTTCAGTTATTCCCACAACCTCCTCTTTTAGACATTCCGATCTATATTTCTCCAGAAGTCTCAACCTTGAGTTCAATCTACGGTCCTCCAGTGATACCCAGTTCAAATCGCTCAGTAAAGAGGTGACGCTTTCCTTCTGTTCGTACTTTTATTTTACAAATCTGGCTGCTCTGCGCTGTACTCTTTCTAGTGTGTCCCTTCTCGTACGGATCCCATATGCTCGCTGCGGTCTTACCAGTGATAAGTAGCATGTTTCACGTACTTCGTCTCATAAAGAACGTCTTTGAAACTTCTGTGTATTCCATTTATGGAGTATACTTTTCCACTTTGTTATTCGGTCGTTTTAGAATAACTCTTACTCGCTAACATATTTTCAAAATCTAAAATCTTGACCGTTTGATTCATAACTAAAAACAAATTTCAAGAAGACGCTTTTATTCTTCCGCATCAAAAATTACCTTTCTACCCAGGGGGAAACTTCCCAAGAGGGCGATCGCCCCTCTCTCCTCTTGAATCCGGGATCCTGTCGATGATACTTGATAAGTTTCTATCCCTGTGTCAGAATATTTCTATCCCTTACCCTACGGACCCAATCCGCAGCGCTGAATCGAGGAATTGGGCGCAGAATGTGTTTAATAGTCGTAATAATGCAGCCGGTGGAGGGCAGTGGGGACATCCAAGAGTGGGAGGGATCATCCCGTCTATCCCCTCCCGGATCCGCCTCTGTTTCTATTTATCCTTTGGCCGGGTTCGACCTCGAACACACCGAGTGCCATCAACCGCAACCATTCGCAATGTGGCTTCGGCGACGCATTTTTTATCCTATTCTCTCGAAATGCGAGTGGAGGAGGGCTCCATTCGAGGAACGCGTCGACGCACTCGAGTATTCAATTGGCGCAAATTCATGCGAATCGAGTTCCAGTCGAAATAGTCCGGCTATGCGTGGAACCGAACTCGTAACCGTTATCGCCGAAAGCCGCGACGGTTACCGCCGGATAATTCATCCGCTAAATTACAGGAGTTGATTTTTTCGTCCGGTCTGAATATTTAATCTCCGTCTATCTCTTTGTCTAAATTCGAATGCATGAGCCTCATGCAAACAGGGTGACAAACTATGCCTATCCAATAGTCATGAAAAGACTGGGGAAAACTGGTGGGGATGGGGCCCACAAAGCAGCCGTCAGCATTCACCAAGGGCAGATTCTAAAAATTATTTTCTTTACCATCGATGAATCACCACTCTGCTCTGTAGCTTCTAAAATTAATATATTTCAGAATCTTCTATCGGTTAATCACCAATGATGGAGACTGCTTTGTAGCTGAAATCCGCCTCCGCTTTCTCCCAGTCTTTTGACGGTTGTTGGATAGGCATAGTTCGCCCATTTTACTTCAGGCATATATATGATTAAATGAATCGGATATAGATATTTGGGACCCTTATTGCCACTGGCAACCTGTGCCCACCGGTCTTTTTTCGTTACCTTCTTTTTCTGCTTTTTTGTTTTACCAATTTTTGCGATTTTGAAAAATTATTCTCGGCTTATCTGATCCACATTCATTTTCCTCTCTCCATTTCCTCTCTCCCTTTCTCTTCCCTCCTCACCTTGCAATTCTCAAGCCATGCCTCCTCCCCTCTTTCTTTCATAAAGTATCGTTCTCCAAGGCTACGTTTTAGGCCCCCATTATTTTCATAAATCTCCTACCATATAATCTGCGACATTCCGAAATGTATAGAGCAGGTACGCAAGGAGTAAAAAGGCCTAAAAAACAAGGATCCAATTTAATAGGCGATCTCGTATATGCAGATAAGGGAGAAACGATTCTACCTGAGGATAAAAGTCTTTGTTGCCCCATAATCGACGTGGCCTCCTCGGCTCGCTAATTATCTTGCCCCCCCCCCCTGTTTGTCAAGGTTTATTAATTGCGTATTTTTTGGTGGGGATATGATTGGAGTGCTAACATATAAATGTGTATTTAAGCGTTCGCCGGGATAACAGAATCGCTACGTTGACGCCTGTTCGTATGGATGATCGATCTAAAAAGCCCTCGTCCTTGTTGTGAATCACAGACAATTTGAAAAAAAAGCACGTTCCCGGAACGCGTTATCGTCATCGCTTTCGTATGTTATTTCTCGATTTTCTTTTTGTTCGATCGAGTTGTTTTGTTTCATTTTCGTATTCTTAAGAGAAAGGCTTTTAGCGCTATGTGTGTTTTGCATCACGTGCTTTGGGGCTAGATGTCGAGGACGTGAAGAAGGTTGAGTCGTCCGTTGAGTTTATATATTTGTTGTGTAATTGATTTATTCTAAAGATGGAGTCGCTTAAACTCGCCGAGTTGGTTTTTTCATTTCGTGGCACTCAAGTTTGAATCGTATTTTTAACGTAATTGATATTCATTTAAAAATTTACTCACTAGTGTATCTCTTGATTTATTGTCACAGGGAAATACCATTGTTTAACACTTAAAGAAATAAAAATTTTCAATGCTCGTTAAACAATTTGTTACATAAATATTAGCTTTAGATTATACATTCTTTGTTATTGTTAACACGTTTTATTCTCTTTTGTGATATTTGTAAGTTTACATCTGCACAGATTAACAAGAATTTAATTTTTACATTAGTTTACATTTTTACATGAGTTACATTAAAAATTCAATCCACGTTCGAGAATAATTCCTCGCAACGGCAAAAGTTCGATTTGCGTTAACAACCAAAACTGGGTTTAAATATCGACGAATCATATTCTCCGGCACATCGCACGAACAAGATAATCTGAAATAAGAACGCCATTTTTTCTGATAGACATTTCTTTTCAAACGAAAGTTATGACAAGTTTGCGTCGATGCTCATTTTTCTCGGACTCGGTTGACTATGAGAGTATAAGGAAAAAAAAGAATCGTCTCCACTCGCGCGACAGACGAGGAAATTCCCTTATCTTCCAGCCTTCATTACTTCAGGTCAAAAGGAATAATGGGAGGCAACAATCAACTAACAAATGCGCAGAGGCGTCAGTCACCACGCCTTTAGCGATGAGCGAACGAGTTGATTGCCGACCTCTCGAGATGTTTACGACGTAGCGTGGAGGACTCGTTTGTCCTGGAATCCGAGCCGCGAAAAAAGAAAGAGATGGCGAATTCGATTTATATCCAGACAAAAAAGTATCGATCCCGTTTAGCATTTTCTCTACAAAAGAGTGATCCGTACCAGCGGTAGGACACGACCTATCGATTCATATCTCCCCGTTTTTTTTTGTTTCTCTCGTTCCAATTTTTTTTCGCGATGAGGAGGATTCTTCTGAGGCCCTGCGGTTTTTTATTATGTCCGGCGGAAGGAAGTCTCTCTCCCCTGCTTCCTCTTCGAGGGGGACCTTTTTTCTTGAAAGGGTGAAGGGGCGGCTCGACGACAATGGACTCGGAAGATTAAAGGGTTGCCAACTTATTATTAACGACCTTCGCGCACCATCTTTATGGATTTTTTTCTCGCTCGACCTGGAGCTCTTTTCCCCTTTGCTTATCGGATCTTTAAAGTAGAACTTTTCGTTCGTTTTATTCGCCAGTTAACGTCGTGGCTTGGTGGTAATCGTCATACGTGCTGCGAGGTTATTTTGTGCGCTCGTCGGTAATTATTTCGGATCGGACAGGCGATTTTGTTTTGTCATCAATGATATGTGCAGATTTTTTTCTCCTCCAGTGTACCCACGAAATTGATGTACTCATTGGGATAAATATTAATGGGATTGTCAGAAAATGTTGAAAATACTTATTATGAAAGGTTAAAACAACTAGTAGGATAAGGAGATACTATAACTATCTTAAGCTATTTGATCTTTAAAGCTCGGATTATCCCTAAGAGATTTTCATATGATCGAAAATTTGGTCAATGGGACATTTTAGAAGAGTTGAATGACGCAATATCCTAAGGAATGTACAGCATATTTTGAAAATATATTATAAATTCATTCGGCCAAAAAACACACGTATGTATATTAGGTAAAGGCAAAGTTGTTACATGGCGTGCTTCTTACCTTGAACCTAGGCTATTTAAGTTTAACATTTATTGCCTAAAACATTTTCAAAGAAATTTTAATTTATTTGAATGTTTATAGAGTACATTTCTAATTTGTCCCTTTCTTAAAAATTTATTACAAACTAACAAAAAATAAATTTTAATTATTACATATGGGTAAGTCGTGTTATGATAATCGAAATCCCATCGCACAAACCTTCTGAACGAAAAGGAGAATAATAAATAGGTTAATCCGAAAAAAATCTACGCAGTGTTGTCAAATATTCACCTAAGAATATTTATGACAGCGGTATCTGCATTGCCGAAAGCTGCACTTCGGTGGGGTTTTCTGCTTCCAAGAATTTAACTTACGGTCATAATGGCGTTATACACCTTAAACTCCGTTGTTTTGCCGATCGGATAAGTGACTATTACGACTCGCGACGCGCGCGCAAGAGTCGGAATCGAGAACATAGTTCGTGGCTCATGTTTATTTAAAAGCTCCGAAGTATGCTCGCGATGCAGTTTCCTTTCCGATTGGCGAATAGTTTTTGCAGTTCTAACGGAAGGGAGAGGCGGTTGCGCAACCCTGCGCGCCGGTATTCTTTGCTTTCGATGTTCGCGATCGAATCTTACGCAATCTACGCGGAAGAAAAGCACGACTCGGCATTTAATCTCTCCGTAGTATCGATCTCTGCGTAGTATCATTCCAATGGAATAGCGTCAGTTGTTTGATTATTTGATTCCGAGTCTTATTCCCCGCGAAAGAAATATCAAATTGTTTTTCGTGAAATTTTTTAAGCGATGTTTCTCCATTTTTTTGGTTTCTGAATGGTTATCGGGAAAAAAAAGTCGAGAAAGATTTGTTCCATAAAATTAGGCTAAACAAAAGTTAAATTTCGTGAAGAAAAATGCAGGATAATAGGATACCAAGCGAAACTAGAATGGTCCCGAAAACGCCTCCTAACGCTTAAATAATTTAATTAGCCACGACTAACTTTTTAAAAAATTATTTCAAGAAATTTACGTTTGCGAAAAATGTACTAACGCTTACACAAATCATTAAGGTAAACTTCAAATTTATTTCTTCGACCGCTGACTTCAGTTTCTATTTTCCTTTCTGCCGTTGTTCAGATTTCGGCTCATTTCCAGTCATTTACGATCCAGTCAGTTCAATGTGTACTTGATCAGCTTTCACCCATTTCCATCCAAGTAACTGTCTCCATAGCATTGCACTCGAGAATTAAAAAGTAGAATAAACCAGCTATGGTTTATTCTACTTTGTTATATGGTCCTCCTGTAGTCGCAAAGAATTCTTTTACTAAGCGCTGCCAATGGGTATGCTTATTATTCATGTATTTAATTCCCGTTTGTAATTGCGCGAACAGGTTTTATGGCGAGGAATTTCGTCGCCGATGGATTTGAGAGTGAGCTCGCAACTTAAGATAGATCGAAAAACTAATAAAATATTTATTGCGGATAAACCACGATTTATTTCAATAATAATGACATAAGTATGAACATATTAGAAATGTTTCACAATGGATATACGTGTATACATATATATATATACGAATTGTAAAGACGTGTAAAATAGCGTGCTCCTTACCTTGCACCTTGACTAAACAAGTTGAACATTTATGTCAAATATTTTCAAATAGTTTTAATTTATATCGGGTATTCATAAAACCCCATTATAATAAATTGGTTTCTTAAAAATTTACATCACAATCTCATCATAGCCGCTCTCCGCGTTTCACACGAGAAAGACGACGAAGAATCTCGGTATTATCGAGAGTAAAATAGTAATTTTCCACTCGATTCCATCTCACCACCAGCTGCGCTAAATTTCTATGGCATTCATTCGCATTCGGCGAGCCTTCGAATTCGAAAAGCGAACATCGGTGCAAAACCTATGAAAAAAGAAACCGGAATCGCCTCGATAATTACGCGGGAAGAGGAAAAACGGTGTTGGCGGCGTGAAAGCGCCGTTTTCTGTTTCCGCTAGCTCTCCGATATCTCTCTTCCTATTTTTTTTTTTAAATCGCCCTTCTCTCTTTTGTTTAATAAGCTCGTCTCGTCCCGTTTCCCTCTGCTCGCGAGATAATAATGCACCAGTTGCGGGAATAGCTCTCCTGTCATGAATGGCGTTCTGGGCGAGGTGGGTTCGGGATTCGCTGGGGACCTGCATGCTTCGCTCCCCTCATTTCTCTCTCTCTCTCTCTCTCCCTCTCCCTCCCTCCCTCCCTTCCTCCTACTCCTCTCCACGCCCTTTTTTTCTTCCCCACTCCTCTCGTCCCTTTGGTGGCTGGCTGCCGCTGACTCATCATCCTTCTCCATTCTACGTACTCTCCATCGCGTTGCCATTAATTAGGTTTGCTATGAAGTCATTCTGCTTTGTTTCTCCCTATCCCTCCTTCCATTTCATCTATTTGTCCTCTCTTTCATGCCTTCTGTCTCCTCTTTCTCACTGCTCTCTCCCTACTCACTTTTCCTCTCCCTTCCTCCCTCTCTCTCCCTTCTCTCTCTTCCTTCTCTATCTCCCTTTTCTATCTCTCTTCTCTATCTCTCTTCTCTATCTCTCTTCTCTCTCCCTCTTCTCTCTCCCTCTTCTCTCTCCCACTTCTCTCTCCCTCTTCTCTCTCCCTCTTCTCTCTCCCTCTTCTCTCTCCCTCTTCTCTCTCCCTCTTCTCTCTCCCTCTTCTCTCTCCCTCTTCTCTCTCCCTCTTCTCTCTCCCTCTTCTCTCTCCCTCTTCTCTCTCCCTCTTTTCTCTCCCTCTTTTCTCTCCCTCTTTTCTCTCCCTCTTTTCTCTCCCTCTTTTCTCTCCCTCTTTTCTCTCCCTCTTCTCTCCCCCTCTTCTCTCCCTCTTCTCTCCCTCTTCTCTCCCTCTTCTCTCCCTCTTCTCTCCCTCTTCTCTCCCTCTTCTCTCCCTCTTCTCTCTCTCTTCTCTCTCCCTCTTCTCTCTCTCTCTTCTCTCTCCCTCTTCTCTCTCCCTCTTCTCTCTCCCTCTTCTCTCTCCCTCTTTTCTCTCCCTCTTCTCTCTCCCTCTTCTCTCTCCCTCTTCTCTCTCCCTCTTCTCTCTCCCTCTTCTCTCTCCCTCTTCTCTCCCTCTTCTCTCCCTCTTCTCTCCCTCTTCTCTCTCTCTTCTCTTCCTCTTCTCTTCCTCTTCTCTCCCTCTTCTCTCTCTTCCTTCTCTCTCTCTCTTCCTTCTCTCTCTCCTCCTCTCTCTCCCTTCCTTATATATATCTCTCTCCCTTATCTCTCTCCCTCTCTCCTCTATCTCTTCTCTCTCTCTCTCTTCTCTCCCTCTTCTCTCCCTCTCTCTTCTCTACCTCTACTCTCCCTCTTCTCTCTCCTCTCTCCCTCTCTTATCTCCCTCTTCTCTCTCCTCTCTCTCTTTCTTCTTACTCTTTCTTCTCTCTCTTTCTTCTCTCTATCCCTTCCTTATCTCTCTCCCTTCTCCCTCTCCTCCTCTTCCTCTCTCTTCCTTCTTCCTCTCTCCTCTCCCTCTTTCTCTCTCCTCTCTCTCTTCTTTCTCTCTCCTTCTTTCTCTCTCCTTTCCCTTCCACCTCTCCCTCCCTCTTTTCCCTTCCACCAATCGCTCCTTTCTCTCTCCTTTCCACCTCTTCCTCTCTTCCCTCTCTCTCTCCCTCCCACTCTCTCCCTCCCACCTCTCCCTCCCTTCTCTCTTTCTCATCAGCAAACATTATAATAAACTTTCATGGCTCAAACTTGATGCTAGAAGGAACTTACATATTCTTACGCTAATGTATAAAATCCTTACACATAACAAACCTGACTACCTCTCTTCCCTCTTCAATGAAATCAATACAGTACACAAACGTTATAATAGAGACAAAAACCACCTCCTTATCTCTCATCACAGGACTAACATCTACAATAAATCCTTTTAAGTCTCCGGTTGCCGAATCTGGAATAACTTAGATCAGAATCTTAAAACATCTCCCTCTTTAAAATCTTTCAAACGCATCTGTCTAACTCGTCTTCTAAAACATCAAAGCAATCCTTAATCATCACCCTACACTCCTCATTCATTATACTTAATTCTTTCTGTTTTTTTCTTTTGTACATAAATTGTAAGATTTCCTGCTACTCTTTTTTCTTTGTATTATTGTTGGTGTACATTTATTGTTTATATTATTTATTTTTCTCATTGGTAAATTGTTCTCTTACACACTCATTGTAATTTTATCTTATTTTGTTTTTCGTTTCTTTATTATTATTTTTTCGTCTGATTTATTAACATAATTTTTGTTTTTCACTTTGTGTTATTGTATCGTTCATATTGTTCTTTTTCGCAGGTTTTTTCCACCCCCCTTCACTTCGTGGGTGTTTTCCTGCATGGCTTTTTACTAGGGTTGCCAAGCCAGGTACTTCCTAGATTTTTCTAGAAGTTTTACTGGATATGTACCTATCTATCTCCCTCTGTCTGTATTAGTCTTTTATTATCTTAATCGTTTTTGATTTAATTTAATGTTTTTAAAAATATAATGTAACTTAGCGCTGGCGAAGGGCTAAATGTAAGAGTGGACCTTATGGGATAATTTCGCCTGAATAAAGACATTTATCTATCTATCTATCTCCATCTCTCCTTTCCACCTCTCCCTCCCTTCTCTCTCTCCCACCTCTCTCTACCTTCTCTCTCTCCCTCCCTTCATCCCTTCTCTCTCTCTCTCCCTCCCTTCTCTAACTCCCTCCCTCCTCTCCCTCCCTCCCTTATCTCTCTCTTCCTCCCTCCCTTATCTCTCTCTTCCTCCCTCCCTTCTCTCTCTCTTCCTCCCTCCCTTCTCTCTCCCTCCCTCCCTTCTCTCTCTCCCTCCCTCCCTTCTCTCTCTCCCTCCCTCCCTTCTCTCTCTCCCTCCCTCCTTTCTTCTCTCTCTCCCTCCCTCCTTTCTTCTCTCTCCCTCCCTCCTTTCTTCTCTCTCCCTCCCTCCTTTCTTCTACCACTTTCTCTTGTCTCTCTGTTCCCCTCTCTTCTCCTCTATCCTCTCTTCTCCTCTATCCTCTCTTCTCCTCTATCCTCTTCTCCTCCTGTCACCTCTCTTTTTCAACAAAAAAGAAAAATAATTGCCACTTTCCACTCAATTTTTTATTACAATACGGCCTAGCTTTCGCCTAGTAATTCACCGTCCGGAATATATCTTAACTAGTCTAAACCTAGGTCGTGTTATAATAAAAACTAGCGTAGTTGCCCGTCAAATATGACGGATATGTGCAGATTATGTATTAAAATTTAGGTACTTCCCATTCTTCTTCCCTTTCTCTCTGTCTCCCTCCCATTTTCTTCTCTATATCTCCCCCTATTCTTTCTCACTTCTATTCTCTCTCTCTCGTATTTTCCCTCTTCTTCTCATTCTCCATTCCTCTCTCTTATCCTTTCTTCCCACCCTCTATCTTCCTCCTACCCATTCTCCCCCTTCTAAAATTTAATCAGTTTTATTCGGTGGAAGTGCAATATATCCCCCCCTCAAAATAGTGCCACAAACGGACAGTAATTTCTTTAATTGCCATGCCAAGCTTAAGTAAAAAATTTTGATTAGCCCATTATATAAATTTCTGCAAAATTTCAATTTTCTATCTACATCACTGATTGAGTCATTCGCGTTTTAATAGCTTGTCACTCAGACCAACGGACTGAAAACTTAGCCTTTCATTATTATTTTTGTGATTCTTTGATTCTTTCAAACCTCTATTTCTCTCCCTATATCCCAAACCGTCCTCAAGTACTCCCAGCTAACTCCCGTAACCTATCACACAATCCTTCACGCTATAAATATTTTACATGCTCGGTTTGTTTATTAAAACTTCCAGCAAATACCTCCGATTTTCATGTAGTTTCTATTTCAATAATATTGAATTTAGCTCATCATAACGATTTCAATCTTTTAAAATAATATTTCAGGTTTTTAGGTATACCTTCTCGTAAATAACGCAACGAATGTTGTTTACATTGATTACTATGAAAATATTTTCCCCCTCATTTCGTCTTTCTCTCCTTGTCGTATTAAAAGCCTTCAAAGCACGCTTAAACCCATAAGGATTGAAATAACAATAGAATTTCGAGGTTTAACAATGTAATTTAATTGGCGGGCAAGGCAACATCCCGTTAAAATGGCAAGATTTCCCCAAAATATGCGAATTAAACGTTTAACATGAGGAATTTCGAACTGTAGACAAAAAACGATGAACCGAGTAAGAAACCTTGTAATCTTTTGTTAAAATGATTTAGATCTAAAGCTCGTGAGTCAATATTTTATAATTTGAATGTCAAAAAGAAGATAAGGCTGCAAGTCAAGAAGTCGATTTTTACCTGTTATCTTATGGAAAATGCAAATCATCCCCTGGACTCGAACCCTGGAAGTTTTTCGTAAAATTCTCCTCGTCACAGTATTTTCATATCCGAGTAGATTATCTCTGCCAAATTTCAAGTTTATATCTACATATTTGATTGAGTTATTCGCGTTTTAAGAGCGTGACATGGAGACATCCCCAGCGATGCACGATGCATCCCAGTCGCGCAGACAAAGATATCAAGCGTTTTTATATTAGGTGGTGTTGCGGTAAGAGACAATTGTCTTTCTTTTCCGTTGTTTGATATGTAATTTTCACAAATTATTTCCTGAAATTCTCGATTTTATTTCCTCTCTTTTTCATCACTTCACCTCTACACCTACCTCCCTCACCCGCCTCTCTACCTATCTGTCTTTTTAACTTTCTCATTACTTATTTTTTTCTTACTATTTACTCCATTTCCCTTTATTCGAACTCCTATTTTCTACTTCTTCTTCCCTCTCTACCACTTTCTTTGTCTACCCCTCTCTCTCTCTCTTTACCTCTCTTTACCGCTCTCTTTACCACTCTCTTTACCTCTCTCTCTCTTTACCTCTCTCTCTTTACCTCTCTTTACCGCTTTCTTTACCTCTTTCTTTACCTCTCTCTTTACCTCTCTTTACCGCTCTCTTTACCACTCTCTTTACCTCTCTCTCTTTACCTCTCTCTCTTTACCTCTCTTTACCGCTTTCTTTACCTCTTTCTTTACCTCTCTCTTTACCTCTCTCTCTTTACCTCTCTTTACCGCTTTCTTTACCTCTTTCTTTACCTCTCTCTTTACCTCTCTTTACCGCTCTCTTTACCTCTCTTTACCGCTTTCTTTACCTCTTTCTTTACCTCTCTCTTTACCTCTCTCTCTCTCTTTACCTCTCTCTCACTCTTTACCTCTCTCTTTACCTCTCTCTCTCTTTACCTCCTCTCTCTTTACCTCTCTTTACCGCTTTCTTTACCTCTTTCTTTACCTCTCTCTTTACCTCTCTCTCTCTTTACCGTTCTCTTTACCTCTCTCTCTTTACCTCCTCTCTCTTTACCTCTCTCTCTTTACCTCTCTCTCTTTAACTTTCTCTCTTTCCCCCTCTCTCTCTCTTTAACCCTCTTTCTCTCTCTCCCCTTACCTCTCTCTCCCCTTACCTCTCTCTCTTTACCTCGCTCTCTCTCTCTCTTTGACTTTCCCTTCCCCAATTGTCCTTTCGTTTGTCTCTCTTCGATGATGCTCTCTTGTTTTTAATCCCTCTTCCCCATTGATCGTCCATGATGCTCATCCCTTTTGTCCTCTCTCTCTCTCGATCATTCTCCCTTTTCATATATTTATTATATCCACGCGCCGCGTGGTCCGCATGTAGAGAGAGATGTGGGACGAATCTCGAGAGAAAAAAAAATGGCAACAAAAACACGTCCAAATTGCTCGCTAACGAGCCAAGGACGCGAATGGGCTGGAATTAATTGTTTCCGAGCGTGGAAGCGTGCGGGACGAGCATGCGGCTCCCCTAGCGTCCATGTTCTGAACTGTGAGGGGGTGGGGGTTGGAAAATATAGTGGAAGCTGGAAGTGTTGGATAGCGAGTGAGAGAAAGAGAGAGGTCTTTATCCCGCTTCCTCTCTCTCACTCCCTCCATCACTCCCTCCCCTTCTTCCTCACCCTTTTTCCGAACATTTCCCGGCCAAACTTTTGTTTTCGTAAAATATTTGCACCTATCAGTTCTCGTTGTCATATCCGCCGCCGCCATTACTTCTTCGCTTGTTTTCAACGGACGTAACTTTTTCCCATACCTATCGATTGTTCTCGCTCTCCCTCCCCTCTCACTCTTCATCTCATTTCGACCGAGTTTAGAACTCGCATGTTTTAATTTCGTTCTTCGGATTTTCTTTCCCTCTCTTACGGATCTCAAGACCATAGCATGAATATCTTGAAGGAACTTACGTATTTTTCCTTCTGTTGTCTTCTTCCTTCTCTTTCACCTCTGATCTGTTCTCTCCTTTTGTCGGTTTCCGCTTTTTTCTTTCCTTTTACGCAATCTGACGTTTTATTTTTTTTTCGTTTTTATCCTCTTCCTTTTTCTCCATTTTATCAACCAGCGTTCCTCACATGTTTAAGTTTCTCTTCCATAAGGAAGAATTATGATGACGTGAGAGGAGAAAAAGGGAAAATAAATGGAAGTGGGTATAAAATGAACAAGTAAGATGCCCTTTCTAAAGTAAGAGGTGAAAACACGTTTTCTTAAAACTTTCAGGGTTATGGTTTGCATCCCCTTTTGGGGAGGGAACAACCCGCACCGTTAGAATGTACATCCTCACTAGACCTTACCATGCGTGGAAACATCACTCCTGTAGCTTCAGTAGTTTGGCTACCATTTCAAAATTTCGAATTTTCCTATTTTTGGATCCATCTAGCGGAAAATCTATGAACTACCCGAAAACTCCTGTCAGTTACATTTCATAGACAAATAAGAGATATCAAATTCAAAAAGAATTTTCCAAATATCTCTCGAAACAAAAAAGTAGATAGTCCACGGTCGGACAGACAGAGTGATCGCATAGGCATACTTTTAAGAAAACGTGCTAAAATGCAGGGAGAAAAGGATTCATTTCGCGAAAGGAAAGAGGCAAGTGGACAGTCGATAGTAAAGAGAGAGAGATCGGAGGAGCTAGATATATCGTAGATAGTAGACATACGTCTTTATTAAGGCGAGATTGAGACTAGTAAATTTCTTCTTCCACCTAAGTTTGAAAGAGGAAGAAGAGAAAAGATTCCGCAATAAATTTCATGGCATAGATCAGGGGTCGGCAACCTAGGGCTCCGGAGCCGCATATGGGTTCTTGAGACGTGCCTGTTGCTCTTAGAAGTTAGCTAAGCTCTAAAAAAAAGGTTGCACAGGTTTTCATCGTGCGGCTCTCAAGAATTTTGGAATGAGGAAAAAAACAAAGAAAAATAGCTCTTTTACTTCAAAAGGTTGCCGACCCTTGGCATAGAAGAAGCTGCAGTACTTATTTAGAACAGAAAGCGGGAGATGGGAGAACCATGGAACGAATCGGAGAGAGAGAAGAGAAAGTGAAATAAAAGCTCTTCCTCTTTTTAGATCTTTCTCTTATTATTCTCCTATAATTTCTCTTTTCCTCTCTCTCTCTTTCCGTCTCCGTTATTTCCTTACTCTCTTTAGGGTCTTCATCCTCTCGAGACTAGGGCCCTGCGAAGCTTCGAGATTCGATTCGAATTCAAATCTGATTTAAAGATTCGATTAGATATCGCAAAAAACGATTCGTAAATTTCGAATCGGCAGACGGCATATCGACCAATGAAAATTTGATATGTTTTATTAAATTATTGGGTAATTTTAACCTCCATTGTGTAATACTCTAAATATAAGGTACTGGTGTGGGAAATTTTGTCATTTGAATCATCTCCCTCCCCTATGGTACAGACAAACAGAGCGGTCGAAATATGGACCAGTGTCCATTTAGGCCTTTTGTTTTAATGTGCAGGGTATTTGTAGTGCTTCTTGAATCATCCTTTTAAAAATAAAGGTAGGATAATACATATTAATATTAAATTATCAATATTTATAGAGTAAAGTATCATCCACATAAGAAATTAGTTGTAGGTTTTATGTTTTAATGTTTGAAATTATAACTTCCACTTAATACAGGCCTACCGCACTCTGACGAATTTCTTTGATCTAGAAATTTCGCCGCTATGACCTCGCTCGGCTCGCTCAGACTTCAGTTCCAGTGTTGCCAGGTTAGGCTCAGTTAACGCAACAAGATTGGAAGATTAGGACAATTAGATGTTATTTTCTTATCAAACTAAATAGTAAAACAATCCATATAATATTTTTTTGCGATTTCTTACTCCAAGTGCGTATCTTAAATATATTTTTTTAAATGACTGTATCATTTCAACCTCAGAATTCAGACCCTTCAACATGTCAGGAGTTCGATTACATTTTTAAATAAGTGACAAGGCATTTAAGTGCAAATTGTGTTGTCAAATATTGTCGTCGCAAGCTGTTGGAACAACCTCCCACTTATGGGCACATTTGAAAAGGAAACATCCGTCGGTGCACAGTGAGGCAAAAGAAACAGATGCGAAAAAGAAATAATTGAAGCGCCCTGAAGAAGAATCATCGAATCCCAAGGTTAAAAAACAAACTACCATGACAAATTTTATGAGAAAATCAATTGATTCGGAAACAAAGGAACAAGATGATGAAGCATTTATGATTCTGATTGTGGCTGATGGAATGACCGTTTGAAGCCGGTGAAGCCGCTGGGTTCAAGAATTAGTGTTCAAGGTTAACGCATGGAACTTACTGTCCCCCACATCCAACAACACTTTCACGCGACATTGATGACCTCAAAAATAGTTTGCACGAGAAACTCATGAAGCAATTAAATTCAGGAATACATCATTCACGACCATCCATCACGTTTGATCTGCCGGAGATACCTGAGACAAGTATTTAATTTTTCAATTTTCGGTGCTCAAAAGGGCTTACTCTGGAATTCTTATCTGTAGTTGAATTTCCCTTCACTTAAATCTCTCTAGTTCTCCCTCGTTATTCCAATCTCTTCCACTTTTATCGTTCGCACTTTCCCTTTCACCTGTCTTTTTCTCCCTCGGCAGGGTATAAAATGGGTCCCGCCCACGCGGTTTATTTCCCTCTTCCTCCCTCGCCGTCCGTCTTGGCGTGCAAGCAAATTTATCCGTCCGTCCAGTACCTTCTCGCCTCTCGTTTTGTGTCCTGTGGGTTTTAAAGGGAAATAAAGGCGAAGAGGAAGTGTTTGGCGCGTATCGATCCATCGATCGATACGATTCTTTCGTTTATTTTTATCGCTTCCCTCGCCTCCCTTAATAATGCGCCCGAATCTTTCTTTTCGTCTTCAACAATGGAACGCTTGGCTCGGAAATAATCCCGCGACGATGTGTTTGGTCGTTTTGACGTATCGGTTTAATCGATCGCCTCTACCTGGAGACGTTGCGAGTGTTTCCCCGCGAAAGAACCTCTATGGTTAGTGCTTAATGCGCGCATTTTGTGGGGCGTTGTTTTTTTTAGTCTTTCGGTTTGGTTTGTCAAACGGAAATCAATCACTATAATTGCGCAGGACAAAGGTTTCCAGGCTGTAAAACCGATGGGTAAACACGTATTCGCAAAGGCCTGCTGCCGTTAAATATTCCATTATCGAAATTGCTTGAGCGATTAAACAACCTGTACACAGGGCCGGCCAAAGGGGGCTGCGGCGGATGCGAGGCATCCGGGCCCCCGAACATTGCCCCCCCCCCCCTCTGAATATTGGGGCCCTAAGAATATTGCCCCCCCCGAATATTGGGGGCCCCCGAAGTTTGTAGATCTCAATCAATCAAGTATCGGGTGTAAATTTTGCATAACCTTTTACTAAAAAACAATTGCGAAATTGATTTCCAATAAAAACACTTCGAAAAGTTATAATTAAAAAAAACCGGATGATCCACTGTTTACTGTTATGTTTCTTGTATAATTACGGCTTAAAAATGTTTTTATCAACCAATAGTTTGTAAAAAAAAACAAAAATTCATTATTCAGATGTAACATATATCAGGTGGTCCTCATGGATATTCGTATCCTGGCCCCCTTCAGTGCTTCTCCGGTCCTGCCTGAACACCAAATTTTTGTCGTGTCCGTTGTTGCCAGGTGGTTTTAATAATGTGATTTCTGTAAAAGGATATTTCCACCTATTACTCGTATAGAACGCGAGTCTCTCGATAGTCATTTCCTTTCGATCGATCTCTCGTATTTTTTCTCAGTGGTCGTGCCTTCCGGGGTCGCAGATGTTTTCGAGGGACTCTCTGGAGTGATTCAGTCATTTTTATGATGAGGGGTTAATTTGATGAGATGAATAAGGGTATTAAGGGTTTCGGGTCTTTTATATCTGTTGGGGAATATCAAGAGGGATAAAATCCCATAGGGAGTGTTACGGGGAATCGACGTTATTAATCATTTTTAGGTTATCCGTTACGTTCATCATTCTTGATAAACAGTCAAATTGCGCCTTCCCGACGTTTAGATCAGTTCCCGTCTTTTGAAATCCCATCTGCTATTTATTTATTTATAACAGCGAGAATTTTAGATGCCCGTCAAAGCTCATTATTCAGGCCACGACAAAAAGTTTCTTCAAAATTTTACAGGTTCTTCTTTCGTTTTTTGGATAGTTTTCTTAGACATTTATGTACATATATTTATCTCTACTAATAGAATATAATCTCATTTTCTCTCTTTACGTCTATTACCGTCCCATGTCTATGGAGTTAAAAGGGGGAGTGAGAAAACTGCTTATAACTCGAAAACTTTATTTTAACTTATTACTTAATTCGTACATACATACCCTTAATTTTTAAGGGTAATTACGCTAGTGATAAATGAATATAATGATATTATATTAAAAAAGTATCATATTTTAAAATTTCATTTTGATGTAGATTTGGCCTCTTCATATTGAATTTCAAGATTTGTTATTGATTTGTAAACCGTTCCTCTTATCAGTGGTTTTCAAAGTACGGATCGTGACCCAGTACTATGTCGCAAGGCTCGTAAGAAAAATGGATGCACTCAAAACATAATCAGCAGTAACATGTCGAAAATGACGCCGATCTAGCGAATTTAAAGATTTACATTCGAGAGCGAATCAGGGAATCAGGATTTTTTTGCTGCAAAGACATTTATTTTATCTGGTTATTTTAATATAATAATTTAGCCATGGAGTGTCGGAATTTTCTTCATATTACTCCCGACTTTGTTGCTCCATCAGCGCCACATTGATTCCTTTGCAGTTTCATTTCCTCATGGTTTTGATACATTTAAATTTGTTTACAGAATTTGCATATACAATTTACGCAAATAATCCGTTTGAGGAGAAAGGTATCGATAAATCTATTCCGCTCGAAAAATATAAATCGGGTCGACGCACGTTTGTTTATAAATTTGCATATTATTCCGCGGCGAGGAGGCGAGTATGTCGCAGAATCGACTCGCGCTCGAGCGGCCGTCACCAAGAAGATTGAGTCGAGGCACGCCAAAAACTCGAAAATTATGATAATATTCTCCGCATTTTCTCGCACGCGATCTGCTTTCCATTTTTACGATATTATCCTCCGAAAGGTCACGTTACAATGTAAAAAAAGCGCCAGGGGCAACATGTTGTGAATAAGCAATTCGCCTTTTTGCGGGGGTGATCGATCTCCTCTCGATATTTCTCTCGCCTGCATTCAGCTACGACACAAACATTGCCAGCTCTCCGCATCGCAAGGGCAATATAGGTTTTTCTGCTTCCGAGGAATTATTTATTTCCCGTGGAATCGTGAACGGTGGACGTTTGCGCTGAAATATTCTATGTATCTCTCTTCAAACTGTCTCACTATCTTTCTCTAGGTTTTTTTTTAAGAATTACATTAAGAGACGCGGATTAAATGAGCACAGGAATGGGGAGGCCATCTTACCCGTTTTCATGTTTAAAATTGTATCTTTGACGGTGAATACCGCATATTTCGCATTAAATTATGCGTTATTCCTTTAAATTTAAACGGTTTAGTTATCCTTGAAGATATTATGGAAAATTCGATTGAAATGTAGCTTTTTGCTGAGAAAATTTGCATATTAATAATTCACTGTAGAGGCAAATTTCTCGCGGAACTCCATAGGTAAAGTTTCATTATATATATATATATCATCATCATCATAGGTAGTCTGTCCGTAGACAGGTCCGTGATTATTCATGGTTAAACCTGGTTCTCCATATACTCCTATTTTCCGCTGTCCTCTTTATATCTTGATAACTCTCTTTCCCTTTCAAATCGTCTATCAGCTGAAACCTTTTCCTACCTCTTTCCCTTTTCCCATCTAGTTTTCCTTCTAACACGTCTTTAATCATACTCTCTCTCTTCTCAGGTAATGTCCAACCTAGTTTGCCTTCCTCTTTCTAATAGCATAATCATTCGCTTCTCTCCTATTCTTCGTAGCACTTCATCGTTTTTCATCCTATCTGTCCATTTTATCTTCAGCATTCTCCTCCAAGTCCACATTTCAAAGCTTTCCAAGTATTTGATGTCATTTTTCCTTAGCGTCCATGTTTCTGCCCCATACAATGCTATACTCCATACGTAGCATTTTATCAACTTCTTGCGGATATCTTCCCTTATATTCCCTGTAAGTAGTTGCTTCTTTCTCCTGAAAGCCGCTTTTGCTTTTCCTATTCTAGTTTTGATCTCATCCGTACATTTTGCCTCTCGTGTTATGATACTTCCAAGGTATTTATATTCTGAAACTTGTTCTAATGGCTTTCCCCCAATAGTTATGTTCAGATTCTCTTCTTTACCCGATATTCGAATGACCTTGGATTTTTCTGTATTTATTTCCATACCGTATTTTCTACCTGTTATCACTAGTCTATTTATCATTTTTTGTAGCTCCTCTTCCTTTCTTGCTAGAAGTACTTGATCATCTGCGTATTTTACTGTTCTTATAATCCTTCCTCCAATTTTGAAATCCCCTGTGCCTTCTAAAGCTTCTTGCATTAGACTTTCTCCATATATATTGAATAGGGTTGGCGATAGGCAGCAGCCTTGTCTTACTCCTCTACCGATATTTATTCCGCAGGTGTCCACATTCTCAAACCTGACCTTTACAACTTGATTCTCATATAGATTCCTAATCAGTCTCCTGTCTTTCCAGTCTACACCTATATCCTTTAATATCTTCATCAACTTTACCCAATTTACTCTATCAAAGGCCTTCTGCCAGTCTACGAAACATGCGCAGATATCTTGACTGTATTCTATTGCTCTTTCTGATATGATTCTAACTACTCCTATAGCATCTCTAGTTCCTCGTCCTTTTCTGAAACCGAATTGATCTTCCCCTATTATTTCTTCTGCCTTTTTCTCCAGCCTTTTATTAAGAATCCTCGTGATGATCTTCGATGTGTGTGACAGAAGGCTTATAGTTCTGTAATCTTTACACTGCATTGCCTTTGGCTTCTTCTTTAGAGGGATCATTGTTACTTCTAGGAAATCCTGAGGCCACTCTCCCGTGTCGTAAATCTTATTAATTAATTTCGTGATCGCTTTTAGTCCTTCTGATCCTATGACTCTAAGTATCTCAGCCGGTATTCCATCGCTGCCCGTGGCTTTCCCCTTCTTAAGTTCCACTATCGCTTTTTCTACTTCGCTCTCCATAATACTTGGTCCTAAGTTGTCTTCTTCAATGTTTTCCTCATTTTCCAGTTCTATTTTTGCCGCTCCTGTCTGTTTGCTGTATAATTCCTTAATGTATTCTTCCCATACCTGTGCTACATCCTTTGTTTCTGAGACTATCTTCCCATCCGTATTCATAATTCCTTTACCACAAATTCCATTAGACTTCTTATCTTCTAATTCCAGTGCCTTAGCGTACATCATATCGTACCGTCCTAATTTCTCCATTTGTTCTATTTCATCACATTTTCCTTTTAGCCAATTTTCTCTAGCTTTATCTGTTACCCTTCTCAACTCATTGTTTATACGCCTATAGTTGGCTCTACCTTCTTCACTGTTAACGTTTTTCCATTTTCGTCTCTCATCCATTTTCTCCAGCATTTCCTTCGTGATCCATGGTTTTCTGATTTTCTTCTCTTGTTTTCCAATCTCTTTATCCAAGGTATCCTTGATACTGGTTTTAATTTCATCCCATTCTATATCGACGGTCTTCGGTTTGTTTTCCAACTTTCTTAGGTTATCTTCCAACTTCATGCTGACTACATCCTGCCTTTCTTTCAGTTTTTCTAGGTCCCAGGTCTGTCTTTCTCTTCTCGTTTTTCTTATTTGTTTGAGCTTTGTACTCACGTCAAGTATTAGAAGGCTGTGATCTGAATCAATGTCTGCTCCTTGCAATGCCTTGGCGTTCTTTATGCTGTTCCTAAATCTTTGTTTTACAAGGATGTAATCTATTTGGCATCTCATTCTATCTCCTGGGCTTTTCCATGTGTATAACCTTCGTTTATGGTTTTTGAACCATGTATTAGTCACTACAAGGTCATTATTGATGCAGAATTCTACGAGTTTCTCCCCTCCTCGATTTCTCTTCCCAAGTCCGTATTGCCCGACAACATTTTCTTCCTGTCCTTCTCCGACTATGCTGTTCCAATCTCCCATTATTATGCAGTTTACCTTTCCTCTTCCGTCTTCTTCGTAAATTTCATTAATTTGCTCATAGATCTCATCTATTTCTTCATCGTCATGAGCTGACGTTGGCATATATACCTGGATTATCAGCATGTCCACTGGGACTGCTTTTAGCTTTATTGCCATCAGTCTATCGTTCGTTGCTATTATCTTTGTCACGCTTTTCATCATATCTTTCCTAAGTACCAGAGCTACTCCCCTTTCCCCACTATTTCCTCCAGAATAAACTACCGTGAATTCTTCCGAGTCGAACTGTCCTTCTCCCTCCCATCTAGTTTCGCTTAGCCCTATAATGTCAACTCTATTTCTTCTCATTTCTTCTTTCAAGTTCTCTAGCTTTCCTGCCTTTCTCATAGTTCTTACGTTCCAAGTCCCTATTCGTAATTTACTTTCGACAAATGTTTTCCTCAAGGCAGTCCCCGCCCGGAGATCCGATTGGGGGACTATTTTACCTCCGGATTGTTTTACCTCGAGAGAACTCATATTGTCCAACCATATAATCTTTACTAGGGATTGTAATGTGGTAGTTTCCCTCTTGCTTTCCACATCGCAGTACTGTAGCCGTTCAAATCGTCCTGATCACGCCTACAGCTGTATTGGATATAGACCCAACCAACATCATTTGTTTTCGGCTCTATACCATACTGACAGTACTGCTGCCTACTGCCAGGCACTGATGATAGTTTTTTTTTATATAAATAAAACCTCCATTCGAGGGGTTTGAACCCCCGAACTTTGCAATAGAAAGCCGACACGCTAACCACTACACCACCAGTGCATAGTATATATATATATATATATATATATATATATATATATATATATATATATATATATAGTTTTTTTGTTCACTGCTGCTTTTCCATCAGGATTTAATTTTTCTTGTGATGATTGTCGCCAAGTCACTTATCATGTTGGCTTCCATCGCAAAAACGAACTCATTCTTAACTTTTTGAAGGCAAGAACCCGAAGGTATGCGTTATCACTGGAATATAACATTTTAAAACTCACTGCGTATAATTTATTTTACGAGAATGTCATTTATCTCCGGAAATAGTGTTTTCAGGGCCGCTTGCTTAAACGACTGGTTCTGAGGGTTGTTTTTTTATTCAAAACGATTATTTCTTCACTTCATTACTACCCTTTCCCCCCATCTTTTGAAACTTATCCTCCGTGTCTATCTTAATACGTTTCCTCTCAATCTTACCATCTTCGGAGCTTCTTAGCAGTTTGCCGTCGTCGATTATTTAAAAAAAAACAAAATGTTTACCTATTAACATCGAGATTATGGTTTTTATTTCAGCGGGACGGTTAGCGTGCTTTCGTGATTCATAATTCTTGCCATCAACATAGTTCGCGTGTTCTATGATAGCTTTTTTTGGGGGAGAGCGAAACGGGTCCGTTTTCCCCCAATGTTTTTCTTTTTTTACGATCCATCATCCGCCGTCCTGTCCTTTCCATTCTATCGTGACCTGCACGAAGTGGGAGAGGGGGGGAGAGGGTGGGGAGGGCGCTCTGTTAGCCCCCTCCTCGACCCTTTACCATTTTTATTTTCCGTTCTCACGGCGGGTCGTGAAATTCTGACGTTTTGAGTGGCTTCGAGAAATGAGAATCGAAACAAACGGGTTCTCCTTCTAATGGAACGGAGTGGGAATCGTTATGTTGCATTTCTCTTCATGTCGTTTCGTCATTAGCCTCCGCTCGGGTTATTCCACGGCGCCGAATCGCGTGATAAACGTGCAGTTTTGTTGATAAATATCTGGAGTCGCGTCTCTCATGTTGAGAGGAGGAATTATAATTTTATGTGTAGCTGTACGCATTGTTCGTAGAATTTTATGCAAAATGTCTTGGATGATCGTTTTATTTTTATTTATTTTTGGTAACATACAGGCTTCCAAGCGGTTGCTAGATTAATTTTATGAATAAGTTATTTGATAAATATTTTGGTCGGAGTTTTTAAAATTTAAAGTAGTTATTTTGCTATTTGAAATGTTGCATCACATATAAAATATGCATACTAACCTAGCGCAGCGCCAGTTTGTGATCTATAATTAAGATTATCGGATGGATTTTCGATGAGAGAGAAACATTTTAAAATGTTAAACGAAATCGTTAATGAACTTGAAATGATTATTTAATAGTTCGCATATTTACGCCGTAATGCGTACAGTTATGCACGAAGGAATCTAATTTGGCTTGAGACGCTTTCACATGAACGAGCATTCGTCGGATTCGGGAATAAATACCATTTTAATACGTTCGAAATAGGAGCACTGGAAATATTGGATTGACGTCGTGTTTACCTTTTCATCGTCGAGAAGTCTCAGTTTGTTTGGTCTCTTGGAGGAAATGCTCGAAAAATGAACCTTTTGACAGTTCTTGTCGGAATTTTGGAGGTGCGGTTCAAAAAGGCTTTGATAAGAATGGGGAACAGCGCGACAGCTTGTCAATAATAGGTTATCCCTCAGCGCGTCCATTTGGAGATAAAGCATTGATGCAGTATTCCTTCTTATAAGGGCCGCATTAGCAGTGTTTTTAAAGAGGGCCGCGTTACGCAAGCATTGGATTGTGCTTGCTTGGTTTAGTAAGTAGTAATTAAGAAAACTTGTTGCATTACCTCGTGGTAGATATAAAAAAAACCTCTCATTTTAGGAAAATAAAATACCCCTTAATTCTAAAATGTTTTTATAAGCAAAGGAGCATAGGAATTCATATAACGTACCGATCGTTGTCATGCCAAATATAAACAAAGGAAAATAGCGGTTTTCGTTTCTGTAAGAAGGGAAATTTATGTTTTAAATGATACAACTCTATTAGTCCCCTTAGGATTTTTTCTTTAACTACTACATTATTTCTTTGTCTAAAGTAATCTAATAGTTTAAAGCATAATTTTCGAAATTTCCGCTCCTGTAAAAATATATAGTTATTTTAGTCCACAAAATTTTATTTCGTTAATTATTGACATACCGTATATACTCGTGTATGACGCTCACCCATAGTTTTTGCCAAAAAATCTCGACTTTTTCGTATACCCTGTGTTTAACGCGCACCCTAGATTTTTGAGAGGCATAAGAACAACATTTTAGAATTATATTTTTATGTTAGGTATTAACTAGAGTACTTACCATAAATAAATAAATACAGAACCGTCCTGGGTAAAACAAGACTCGACTTACGCAAATCCTACTTTACATATAAACCTCCGAAAATTCATTTTTTAAATTCGAAAATTCCGAGCTGCTGAAATTTGCTTAGAAAGTAAAACGCTTCAGGTTTAAAGGTCAAATATTGAATGAAATTTAAACACTAATTTATTTTAAATTTATCAAACTACACGTAACACTTATTCACGGAACATTGAATGGCTAGAGATATTTAATGACAGTATGTAATACATCTTAAATTTCGTTGCGTATCGCGTTCGCCTTCGTCGCATAGTAACTTGGTGCCGAAGATGATGAGGAAGATGAATTCTATGGATATTAAATTACTTATATTGTTAATTATATATAATATATTCATTAACTAAAAAATGACCTCAATTTGTGTTGAGTCAGCGCTCCGTCCTTCGGAAGGGACGTTAAGCAGTTGGTCCCCTTGGCGTTCTTCGTAAAGAGTAGGCTAATGCCGGCACCGGGTTTCCCTCCTCCCTTGTGAGTTTGTCTGGTGTGTAAGAAGTAATGGTTATAATAATCCAAGAGGTTGATTAGCCAGAAATACATACAAACAAACAATCAATTTGCGTATGTACGGTTTTCTGTTTTCGCTACGTGTTTTGCGGGAAATCTACCTGGCGACTTTGCGAGAGACGACAGCAATCAGCTGATTATATATATTATATATATATATATATATATATATATATATATATATATATATATATATAAGCTGGATTATCGATAATTAGAGTGATTTTCCTTTCAATTTACCCAAGAAGCGAGAATTTGGTGCGAGGTAGGTAAACCAGTTTTTTTATTTTAACTGGACAAAAGTGTTACCGGTGTATAGCACGCACTTCTACTTTGTGGCCTAAAAATGTGGTCATCAAACTGCGCGTTGTACACGAGTATATACGGTATTTAGTATGTGCCGTTACAATGCACTACTCTTTTTGGTGTATTATGTAATTGCACTTATCACGGAGAAATTGGAAACCAGGCATTATTTTCTTGGCCACTAACAGGAAAACTTCAATGACGCACTTCCAGCGAGACTGAAAAGGGAGATAACATGTAGTTATTGCGCGACTTATCTTCACCGACCAATCCCATGCTATGGTGTTTCTAAATTTGACAAATTATTACCGTCATAAAGTTGTTTTTTCCCGGCATGTGGCATACAGGCGACCCTCTACATTCCCAAGTTTAAGATTATGAAATCTTTATCTCTCGAATAATGAGTCCCTTGGCATTTTTTCTAAAGTTTAACGTTGCTCATGTGTCCACCTTCTCAGCGTATTACATCATTCTTATAGTCGTAATTAGTGCTCTGGAATTAATAAATAATGATCGTGCTTCTATCTACTGTTTGATGGCAAAAATAATAACCGCGCAAAATTTTTAAAAAATTTAATCTGCTTCGTGTCTCTATTCAATCGGGTGATTACATAAAATAGGAAATCATGTATAATAACGGAAGTGACGTTTCGCTTAGAGGAGGAAAAAATAGTGAGAAGTACCAAAAGAAGTGGTGGGATTCGCGAGCGGGTGGGAAAGAGAGGAAAACTTGCTAAGGAAAAACGAGGCTATGAAAATTTACTGCTTATACCGTGTATGCTCTGGCGGAATGGGAGCTCGTGGAGGGTATGCGAAACAGAATTCTCGTTCTCTTTGAGAAGAAAGCGGAGGCGTGAAAAAGAACACGTCCCAGACCCGGTGTTATGTGGATTGGGAAACATGCAGGGAGGAAGTTGAAGAGAGGACAGGCTTAAAGTCGTTCTTCCGATGTGCCTGTTACGACGAAAGACACATTTAAATGCTCGTGTAGTTATTTAATTGATGTCAACATTAGTTAAGGGTAGCAGTGGTTCATTTTCGTGTGACCCTTTAGTGTTACAATTGCCTGTTTTTCTTGAATAAAGGGTAACTAAAGAATGAAAATTCATATTCGAAAGTCTCGTTTTTTTCGGCAGAAGCGTTTTCCCCTGTCGGAGTTGAGTATCTTTTCTAAATTCTTTGTCTCTTCCCGCTTCCGTTCGAACCGGCCCGAGGCCACATGCATTTCTTTTCCCAACCTATGCTCCCGAGAATTCCCTATTATGGATGCCGTTCTTGAGGTTCCATGTTTCCAATAACGTCCCGGAAGCCTTTCCTACTTGGCGCGCGGACTTATATATCTATGTACATGTATAGTTCTCCTTTTAGGCCCTGATCAAATATTGACGACTCTTCTCCCCTTTGATGTCTGGAGAGAACGGGTCTCGCCTCTGCTTTGAATTTTTTAAGGCACGCTTTTTCTCCTTGGATTCTCGCAAAGGGAAGTCGGTCACCTCTTATTTTTCTTTGCGGAGGAAGGGAACAATGCGGTACTTTGTGCGAGGAGAATTGCGTGTGTGTGTGTGTTGGTGTGTGTGTGTGTGTTGGTGTGTTGGTGTGTGTTGGTGTGTGTGTGTGTGTTGGTGTGTTGGTGTGTGTGTGTGTGTGTGTGTGTGTTGGTGTGTGTGTGTGTGTGTGTTGGTGTGTGTGTAGTGGAGAAGTGGTGCTATTGTTCAAGCAATGAGCAGGTCGTCGAGAACCTTTCACTGTTAATAACTTAGAGGTTTGCTTATTATGCTGGATCTATGGACAAAAACATTACCGCTCAGTGAAAGATCTCATTAGATTCAGGTGTTCGTCGATTATATGGAATTTTGAGGATAAACAGCGTTTCTTTTAAAAGTTTATATGTACACGGTAAATGTGCGTAGTCCGGTAAATGTATCAATTTCCCGGTTAATGTGCACATTTGCCACCACGTTCGGTAAATGTATGTATAACATGCTTTTACCGATTGGATTGGGGAAATGTACATATTTACCTAGAGACACTGGTAAATGTGAATAAACGTCGAAACACAGGCCACAACATCTGTTGCAGTTTAGAAGTACGGTAAATGTGCGTTGTCCGGTAAATGTGTAAATTTCCTGGTAAATGTGCACAACTAACTAAACTAAATTTGAAAATGAAGGAAAATTTTACTCGGCCCCACCGGGTTGGCTAAGTTAGTCGAAGTGTTTTTGGTTCCTCCTCACGTTCACTGTGTTCCCCCCTCGGGTTGGGAAGCGTTCATCTTAATATATTCCAGTGGAGCCGAACCCTCGATGATTTTTATTATAAATTAACGTAATTATTAAAGTGTAGCATTTCTCATTCTTACTTATTTCCACATTTACCAAGGCACATAGGTAAAAGTGCACATTAACCGGGAAATGTACGGATAATACGTATTTCGGGAAACTTAAACTTATATTTACCGAGCTTGGTGGTAAATGTGCGCATTTACCGGTAAATGCACACATTTCTTGATTACGTACCATTACCGTAACATATATATTGCTTATGATAGACAGATAATTTATATACCAATACAGGAACCACCGAGTAACATGTGTTATAATTAGGCTTGATAGATTTCGTTTATTTTTCTTAAAAATTGGCGGCGAATATCGACGTTTATTTCAATACGTTTTATTAGACTTGGTAGTTTTCGACGTTTATATTTCTTAGAAAGCTAGCACTAATTTCGTTTATTTTTCGTGAAAATCGAGGACGAATATCAACGTTTCTTTTAATACATTTTATAGATTTTTATCAATAATAATGACAGAAATTGGCTTTTTAATTAACTTTTACTGAAAATTTATCTGTTAAAATAAGACTTCTAACATTCCGATCTCCTTCAGGGTGAAAAAGGTTTTCCCAAACTGAGAAATGAGTACTGATCGCCAGATGTCCCTATAGTATTTTCACAAACATACTGACATAAACTTTATATTTTTGGGAGTCATGTCAGCAATCCATCTTCTGAGTGCACACTCACATAAACTTTATATTTTTGAGAGTCATGTCAGCAATCCATCTTCTGAGTGCACACTCATTTCGCACTCTTTTTCTACAATCATCGTCGTTTGTTACTCAACAAGGATTATAATATAATTATTATAATATATAGAAATGAAAGTGTCAAATTACAAAATATAAAAAAAAAAAATAATTAGCATAATAAAATCACACACACACACACACATACATATACATATATATATATATATATATATATATATATATATATATATATATATATATATATATATATATATATAAGTATATAAAAATTACAAAAATATATTACAAAAATATTACACAAACGTGTCAGTCGCTCTATATAACTTGCTCCTAAAAGTATGAAGTGATGCGAAGACTGGTTCTGAAAGTTTTGCAGTTTAGCCCACGACTAATATTTTGGAGGCTTGTAAATAAGCACCGAATGTTTGTACGACAAAAGAATAGCTAAAGATAGATATGAGATATGGAGCGCTATTCGCACGTTAGAGAAAATTAAGCTCTCTACTTGAATACTTAAGTATCACTTCTTTGATCTAAATTGTACAACGTTAGCATTGATTTTTTCACATGTTGTTGTTATTGCAAAATGTGATTTGGCAGTTGAGGTTGAAATTTTCCACCATAGGCATTTTTTATATTTCCAGGAAGCAAGTAGGATGTTTGATGAAGTGTTAAAAATCTTTCAGTTTTGATAACTTTTATATTAACTTCGAAATTTATTATTTCTTTTTAAAGGTTTTTCATTTAAAAACGATTTTTATGACCATTAACTGTATTTATATCTACCTATTTATTACTTCTCGTAGATTTAGTACTCACGAAAAGCATGAGCTAAAAACATCTGCATGCGTATTATTATTGCCCTTAAGCAAGGTATTACGAGGTTGGAATTGTGATAGGACTAATGAAAATTTTCTTTAGGAAGGAAAGCAAGATAAGCAAATTAATCCAAAATTCCTTTTATATAAGTCGGAGAATAATTTCTTCCGCTTCAGAAAACATTCCTTTTTTATCTTCGAGCAAAACTCCGCATTTTCGAAATTTTTATTCTTCGAGACGGATTTTAGTAATTTTTCCAAAGCCAAGGAGAGTAGGATAAGGTGGGTTGGATTTTTTATTGTTTCTCTTATAAAACGTTTCCCTTTTTCATTTTTTTCATTATACAGCTTCCAGTTTCATTTAGTACGCGGGTTTATTTTGTCGCATTTGGACAGGGAAAATATTTTTAGTTCGCAGGAAAACGTTAGCGTTCTTCATTTTTTTTTGTAGGAACGATGTCTTTTCATCTTATTTTTTTCGCTATTCAGTTTATTTTCCGCGCGCTTCGGTATCCGACGGTATCGACCGCTGTTTTCATACACACCAAGAGAGTTGCGAAATCAGCGAGTTTTGTTATTGTTGACGATCTCTTTTGAGAAAGGAATAAAACTTCTTGTCTACGGGGGTTTGTTGAATAAGCACATTTTCAAAAATTTTCGTACCCATTCTGAGATTTACGGAATATTATTTTTTCCTGGTGGAATTTGGTTGTTTTGTTTGACAAATGACGGTGAAATAACCGGCTTCCTGTTTACCATTGTTACTTCTTCGTCGGTGATTGCATTGTTGCGCTTCTGGTGGAGGAAAACAAGATGTGTTTGTTGACTTTGCATAGGTAAGTCATCTTCGTGTCCTGTTGCGAGCATCTTCTAAAGGTGCCTGATACTTTAATTTTTTATAAACACAGGAAAAATAATTCTGTAACTTCCACGAATAGGTTTTATTAAATTATTATTTTTTAATAAAACATTTTTGTGAAAGTTACCGAGTTATTATTTACATCAATTAGGTCTAATTTTTAATCCTAGCTTAAAAGAATTTATTAATTTTACCCAAGGTTTATTAAGTATTTTCTTAGTCGCTGAAACATCCATGTGGGTGTCACTGAAAACGGCTCAGATGCAGAATAATACTCCCGGAAAATTTCAACATATTTAGAATCTTCAGACTTAAAAATGGCATTTCCAATTGAAATTATACGTTAGGTTGGGGGCGGTGGGTACGTTAGGAATGATTTTATGCTTTAATACAAATGTTGCCTTCGGAAGGCCCCCTTGGTGCTCTTCGTAAAGAGTAGGCTAATGCCGGGTTTTCTTCCTTCCTTGTGAGTGGGTCTGATATGTAAGAAGTTATGGTTATAATAGTAGAAGAGGTTGATTAGCCAGAAATAAAAAAAACAAATGTTGCCTCTTGTTTGAATGACCTTCCGGTTGCTTTGATTCAACTTCTGCATAAAAACTAAAGCTAAATTTGTGTTAACAACACTTTTTTTAAATTATAAAGAGAAATATTCATGAATGAAGGGAGTATTATTCTGGATCTGTTCTTTAAAAACCTTTAATTTTATGTGAGTCAAATTCCTATGGTTCACCGGCCTCGTCTGATTTCTGCTCGGCCATTAAGGCAAAAAACGGGTGGAAATAAACATTTTTTCTCCTAAGAACGCGCCACGATTTGAGGTATTTTACAAACCATGTCAGTATTTTTATCGTCAACACGTTCGAATTCTCTCTTTCTCAGTTACTCCCGAGTTCAGTCATACACCCCGCAAACCAACACGTTCCGCCATCAATTTCGCTGACTCCACTCGGATATCGATACGGGAAATTGTGTAAATATTGGCGGTTAGTGGGAAGATCTCTGGAAAGTCTCTCTTTGTTGTCGAGACGTATACGCGAGGTGGTGTGCAGGAGTCGGGACCATGTCGGAGGGGAAAGAGATTACGATGCAGATTCGATCCTACCCGCGAGGTCGCTTACTCGGCAGATTTTTTTCGTCTCGCGGGATTGGCGGAGAGCTTACCCGTGATAAAAATCACGCTCAACGCCGGCGTATTTGGTGAGACGAGTTCGAATCGTTGCGATCGGGTCAGTTCCCAGAGCTAAAGCGATAGAGGAGATGATTATTTTTTTCTCTGCCAGTAAGATGATTTTGTTGTTTTTCTTTACCCTCCGTTTTTCGTCGTCCATATAGTATTGAATTTTTTTTAACTTTTCTCGTTTTTTTCTTTCGAAAGGAGCGGGTCCCTGGGTCCCGAGTGTGTTGTCTGCTTGCTGCTTTTCTCATCCATTTTCGGTGAATTCTCGGGGGAGCTTTTTCTGAAAAAAGAAGAGGAAAGGTGAGTTGCGTTTTACTTTCGTGCCGTGTGTACCGAGTGAATTAAGAGATGATTTTTGGAATTGAAATTAATCGAGAAATGAATGCTGTGACCGGGGTCTTATTTATTATAGCGAGCTAATTATAGTTTGCGCATTTATCTCGTGTGGTAATTAACGAACTATTATCTCTACAATGAGTTGGGAAAGCCAGCCACCCGCGTATTTAGACTGGAAAGCATTCGTCATCAGCGGTGATTCACATTTGTTAGAATAGGTGAGTTACCACTAATGACGGCTGTAGAATAGGTGAGTTACCACTAATGACGGCTGTTTTTGGATATTTAAAAAATTCTTGCCTGGTTCTATTATCGATGAATCAGCACCAATGACTGCTGATTTGTTGCCGAAAAGCGCAGATGTTTCTTACAACCTTTAAGAGATGTCGAAGTGACAATTTTTCGATTTGATTTCATAATGTGAGCTAGGTAATTTTCCCGCGGCCTTGTTTACCGCGTTAACGTTTATTCAAACTCGCGTTAATTCATGGCTTTCCATTCTATTTATTTTCGTACCCGATCCTACCGAATTCTCCTCTACAAAATGGACGATGTAAAATAACGTCTGCCTCTAGAACCCGCCGCGGGCTGTTTATCTCGCGAAATGCGGTATTTTAAGATAACGACGTGTTTGGCTAATTGGCCCTCATCTCGCGAGACGCTGTTACTTCAATTAAGAAGGATACACATCACGGAGTTTACCAGATTTCTGTTGGAATACATTCAAGATGTTGGAGAGGGGAAAAAAGTCTCTAAATATTTTGGCAGCACTCTCTCTTCATTAAGTTTTTTTTTTAAAGGCGGATCCTTCTATAAATAGCGCGATTCTCGCAGAAATTCGTTCTCTCTCTCACTCTCTCCCATTCCGCATTCAGTGCAATCTAATGAATGTCAGAAGAGGGAAGGCTGCGAGTTCAAGTTCCCAGTTCCTGCTTTGTCGAGAGGCAGAGCTCAAAATTCGAGTACTCTCGGAGAGGAATGAGAGGTGCGCTACTCCACCCACCATTTTCGCGTTTTCCTCCTTCGGCGCGGCTGCGGATTTCCGAGGAAGAGGATCGCTCGTCAAGATCGAGCGAGAAATTCACGTCGGTAATCGATACGCGATGCTTTCATCAAAATCCAACGAATAGGCGTCTCGAAAATGGCGGGCGAATCATTTTTTCTTTTGCTGTTTCTAAAACGTCTCGAGGACGTAAAATTCCGTCTTACAATTAGTCGAATTTATCCGCGCAATTATTTTCAGAAGATTATTTTTTGTGGCCCGTTATTGCGTGAATTTTGTAAATTTTTTTAGTATCACCCGAATGTTAACGTCTTTGTTTGTAATTTTTCTGTGCGCTTGCGTGATTGTCCGTGTTGTTGGAGTTTTTAATTTTTCAAATTGAGATGAACATATTTATGTCCAACCAAGGAAACGATAATCTTTTTTAAATTCTGGCCATTTCCTTCCATTTGGATGCATGTATGTTTAAAATATAACTAAGCTAATATGTTTATGTGTGTACAGTCGGAATTCTTTAGATCGAATATTCGGTAAACCGAGTATGCCACATTTTCCTTTTAGCTTTTCCATTCAATTATTCAAGTATCTATATTTTCTTGTATTCATAAAACTCAACACTTGGATTAAAAATCTGTGGTAAATACTTCAACCCGGTGGGAAACAATTTTTATCACATGTGATCCCTCACACTAGGGTTTTAACATGGACTTGGTTTGTATTTTTTCGTGTTACAATTCTCTTATAATTTTATTTTTATGTGCAAAGGAAAAGTTGTTTAAAAATCTTCTTACAGACAGATTAAGTTAAATACTACAGTTATGACTTAATACTACTACTTAAACCTGTGTAATTCTGTACTGAATTTTAATGACGTTACTTACATATATAAATACAATTTCGTGTCGTATTTGGCTTTCCGGGCTCAATTAGAAATATTTGTGTTTATATTTATTTTCTAGTTGTAGTATATCAAGTGCTCTGCGTCCTTTAACAATTTACACAATTCGACGCTTCATATTTCGAATTACAGAGGTTCTGCCGTGTTTTTTTACCCATATTTACACACGTGCGCGTTTATATGAAAGTGAATGAAATACGTGGGAATGTTACAAGAAGGCCGGGGATGAGAGGTATGAACGAGCGGGATATTTTTAGGATTTGGGCTTGTGTTGGAAAATTGCGGCGCGAGGAAGTGGGGTTTTGTTTTTTTCCGCAGTCTCTCGGCGTCGACTTCCCGCGAGATATTTTGCCGTAGTCGGTCGACACTTCGAATAGAGAGAGGATGTTTTCGTTTCGAGTTTCCTCTCGAGTGGAAGGGGGAGAGAAATCCTGCGTTTTGCGGGGATTAATTGGTAGGTGGAAGCACGGAAGGATTTTCTCAAGGTTTTCCGGGGAAAAGCAGGGAAAGCGAACGAAAAGATTTTTTTTTCTTCTTCTTATTTGAAGAGTTGAGGGACCGAATGAAAGGGATTGTATTAGACCAGAGGCGGTCAAACCTTTTGTGTGTTGTGCCCATCTCAAATAGGAAAGTTATCGGTATGTCACAAGTGTACGTGAAGCAAAAACATTATCGTAATTTCATGAAAATACAAATGCGACCAAAAACTTACAAAAAATTAGATTTCTCACAGATAACGCATCATATTAATTCTAGAGCGAGCTATATTTTATTATTACAAAAACGATTGACATTACAGTTAATAAAATGATTAATTAATCGATTGACCATGAGATATTTCATTTTAATAAAATATTTAATTTGTTGTTGCAAGTTTGCATTTTCTAATCTTAGAAGATTTCTATGTAAGTCGAGTACGCTGTATTTTTTGATGAGGTCCATTGCTGAAAAAGATTCACATGCATAAATTCCCCAAAACGACAAATATATCTGTGAGTGAATTTTGTTTGGATATTGAAGACCAGGGAAATATGATCAAAATGTAGTAACATTGTTATAGTTATTGGAAGTAAGACTGGTCTCTGTGAAGATAATTTTTAAAGTAAGAGTTTGTTTTCAATTTTAAGACTTCCATTTGTAAATCAGAGATAATTAAATGCAATTTATCATCTAGAAAAGAAAAAAAAAATTTGTTTATGCTTATAATATATAGCTTTGAATCGTTCATCAGACTTTCTCTTAAGAGTATGTTTTGTCTCTCATAATTAAAATCAATTTCTGCAATTTCAACTTAAGAATAGTTGACGAAAACATGTTAAATTAATGCCACTGAAATTACCTAACTTCTTCACAGCATGAAAGTATAGGGAGAACTTAAACTATCTTTACTCCCTTCCTTTGTGTGGAACAATCAAAAATCGTTACCTCATTTAAATACCCTAGAACAGAGTTTTTCAACCTTTTTGGAGCTGCGGACCCCCTACGAAGTCCCACAATTTCCGCGGATCCCCTCCCCATGTAAAATTCATACATTTTTATTCGTTGACTCGTTTTTCACTTTGAAACATTAATCAGGGCTGTGCGCGGGTTCAAACAAGTAATAGTGCGTCTTGTTCTATTGAACTCATGGACCCCCGAGAAATCACGCGCTGACCCCTAGGGGTCCGGGGACCCCCGGTTGAGAAACATTTCCCTAGAACATTTGCCGATCTGTCGGTGCGGAGTTTCAACTATCTTTCGCGATACGATACTTTTTTGGATAATAGTCCTTGTAGATTGAAAGCTTTGCCTCGTTTCTCCTTTTTAGGTAGTCTTTACCAGCGAAGCGGTAATAGCGGAACGCCTTATGGGCACATCTGGTCCGTCCGTCCGTCGTAACTTTCATCTCCTAAACCGCCGGACGGATTTTAATTTAATTAAGTATGAGTGATAGTTATTCAAATTTATCCCCAAATTGTGATTTTGAACTGAATCCGTCAATTAGAACTTACACTTTACATAATTACTTTAATAAACTTATACTCATACCTCGTTAAATCGCATTCGTCAAGCAACAATGAAATACTAAACTTTTCTCTCTCTAGCTCTTATATGTTCTGTAAGGTATAGATTAAAAAAAATTATTCGTATAGAGAACAACAGTTACTACAAGAAAGTCCTCGAGGCCACATAATTACGGGTTGTGGTTTCGGAGATAAAAATTCGAGAAAATCCCGAGCAAAACATCGCATATTTTGTTTACATCGATTGCTAAGATGGTTGTCTCTGCAAACAATTAAAATCCATGTTTTTCTATCCCACGCCTTTACATAATCTGTGAGGTATACTTTAGAAAATTTATTCGGATAGAGGACGACATTTACTACAAGATAGTTCTCCAGACCACATAATTACGAGTTATAGTTTCGGGGGTAAAAAATCGAGAATCGCCTAATCTAATCTAATCTACCGTTTCATACGTATTTACCATTAAGAACGCCTTTGAAATCTCTGTGTATTCCATTTATGTAGTGTACTTTTCCATCTTGTTATAAAAATATTTCTTACTTTCCGAGAAGAATATTTTTCCCAAATGTTTTTCAGTTTCTCAAGAGATACAACGTATAGTGGACGTGTTACTTTTGTGTACGGAAAACGAATTACTCACAGGAAGTAAACAATTTTTTCAGGAAATCAGACAATCTCAAGAACTTAACAATTTAGTTACACTCAATAAAATACATGAGGTTGAAGAGGCAATTACATTTATTTGAAATAATTTCCATAGAATATCATTTTGCTCTTCCCTAGCTCTATTAATTTTGGGGAAACTTAGCGTGCCACCAGTGGCACCACTGTATTAGAATTTTAAAAAAGTTGATATTGACTTTAAAAAATTTTATTTTTTGTTAGAAATTCTTCGTTTATTTTTAGTACTGGATCAATGGATATGTTCGTAGCATTTATATGGAATAATTTTTTTCTGCTTTAAATGAATTGCGGTCGACATATTACGCCCTACTTACATATTATAAATGTGGTTGAATAGGCTTCGTGATATTTGAACTCGGAAAGTTCGTGATTTAAGAGACGAGGACCTATATCGATCCCATCGTATAAATCTACTTTTGCTTGCAACTGTTGTAAGCTTCATCGATTCCAAACTATAAACAAATTCCCTCCGCTCTCTAGTATTTTATTTGACTCAACTGTTCTTGAGCCCCTTTATATTATTAGAAAAATGGACAAATTAATATTAATGGGAAAAATCGTTAATTCGTTCGATTTTTTTGATCATGCATCAGGAAGACAATGCAATTCTTTTTGAAAGCTCAAAAACGGTATAACTAAATAATTGCATTTAAGGGAAGGACACCCGCAGCAAATAAAACACATTCTACATGATTTCCAATTTGTAATAATTTCCACAGTAAAGTGAAAATTAGCGCAAAGTTTAAATAATTCCCTCCCTATCGTGAAGTTTTTAAGTGGAGTATTATTTCATTTAAGTTCACTCAAAGCATTCTGGAGTTTCTCTCCTTCGGTATTATTCCATTTTACTCATTCATTCGCGAAGTCTCGACCATTCATCGTTCGCAGCAGTCATTCCAATGCAGTTGAACTTTTTTTTTTTCGCGTTACCTTCCAGCTGTGTAATTTTACCCCCTTTACGTTCTCGGAAGTCATATTCCGCGTATCGAAGCTCCATTTCCGGCGTACCGTCAAGCATGGCCGACCGGAAGCGAGTGCACGCTTCTCCTCCTACCCACATTTAGTTATAGTTACAGGCTTAAATGGAGTGAAGGTGAGAGGGTGTGTGGAACAGAGACTTTGAATGACATTAGGGGTGGAAACGTACCGTCAGCGGCAGCTTACAGCGTCTTTTGTATCACGTTCTTGACGAGGAGATCTCTTGGCGAAACCCGTTTTATACAACCCTCCACTATTTCAGAAGCCATGAAAGTCCTCCCTAACCGAAGGGAACCTCCTCCTCTTCCTCCTTCCCGTACTTTCCTTTTAGGTAAGTGCGCAGCTGGATTCATTGCCGATGTTTTAAAGAAGGGTAATTTTATACCGTACCGGAGATGTACATACATTCCACGCCTTTACAAGGCGAGAAGGGGAATTGGCTTTCTGGTCACGCGGTTGTGTTTCTCCCTTCCATGGCGTATTTTATCGCGAGGAAAAATGAATATTTTGAGAGCTATAGGGAGGCGTGATAAGTTTTCTTTTTATCTGTCGGTTGTATCAGAGTGGTTATGGCGACGATATATCGAATGGTCGTGTTTGGTTATATCCGGATTGCGAATTTATTTGGGTTTTGGATGGCGTTTATAGGGAAATTATATTAGTTTATATTTTAGCCCAGTCGTGTGTTATAACTCAGTCGGGAGCATATTTTGTATTTTTATTTGTTTTTGTTTTATTATATGAATTTAGATTTGAGGCTGATAGTTTTGATATTGCCGCAAATTGGGCAATTTATAGTGCAAGAAATAGTAACGCTTGAGGCGTTTGATGAACAACACTCACAATCAGTGTAGCGAATATAAAAGATGCGATTTCAAATCATAGTAACGACAGCTGTGTTTGGTTTGTCCTGACTCTAATTTACGAAGTATTTATTTATTTGAATTCCAAAGCTCTGGAAGAAACCTATTAAAATATCCATTTAATCGTTTTTATAGCCACGCACGATTATTATCGACTTTATTTTAAGAAATTTTACTATAATATTTCTTATAATTGGAACTTGCAAGTCGGAATAACGTTTTTTATTCGGCTTTTTTTTTCGTTTGAGGAAATAGGACCGCGCTGTTATCGACGGGCAATTCTGCACGAAAACAAATTCCGCGGTGGAGCGTTGCAAAGAGGCTTTTTTTCTGACTAATGCTTTTTACGACGCTTTGTCGGCGAGTTCTCTTTTCGAGCTCCTCCGATTCAGTTTATTCCGTAGTAAACAAAGCCGTCGCGCGTTTTTAATCTCACCACTCATTGTTTCGTGCGATTTCTCACCGCCAAAATAATCCGAAAGCAAACGCGGACGAAATTATCGTGTTTATCGTTAAAAAACGCCCTCCGTTTTGTTTTCGGCGTCATTTTGGCTAATCCCTTAAATCCTCGAGGCGTGAGTCACTGGCGTGCGTGGGTTGGTGACTATATATATACATTTATTTATACATTTTTATTTACCTTCCACGCCCACGCATTCCGTTTTCCTTTAATTTCAGCGCCTCGCCCTAGAACTTTGAAATTTCACCTCGCCACGCTCAAAAAAGCAACGGCGGTATTTTTTTTGCGGAAAAAACGATCGACCGTAACGCGTGCGTCACGTAATATTCAAATGGTGTTTGATCGAGCGTGGTTCTTGTCCGTTTTATTTTTCCTCCATCGCGGCATATGGCCGAATCATATCCAGTAGCCAATACGGAATTTCTCCCGAGTTCCTTCTCCCGCCCTTTTCGCTTCATTCCTCTTGTTTCACGTAAGTGGGTTCTGCGTCTTTTTTTATTTGGCTCCGGACACTTCCCTTAAAACGCCAAGAACGATCCCGGCTGAAATATCGGCGTCGTAAAGAGATGGTTGGTGGAGAGAAAGGGAGGCTTCCTCCTTTTCCGTCTATAAGGAACCGGTTTCCCTCTCATAGAGGTGTACGCGAGAGAAGGAGAGAGGTTGAACCCGTGTCCATGCGGGTACGGAGACACCCCATCTCTGGAACGGCAGAGAGAGAGAGAGGTTTGGCGAGGTGGGAGGAGTAGAATGAGATACGGCATGTGGTGGGAGTTGGGATATAAGGCCACTTTGGTTAAGTCGCAGTTTCGTCCATCTGTCGCCTTCCCACTCCATCCCGCTATCTCTCCTTACCTCTCAACCCCTTCCCACCTCTCGACCCACTCTTTTCCTCCCTCCTTTCTCCTCCCCTCTGCAAATATTCGTCCCCGAACCCTCCTATCCCACCCTTCGCTTTTGTAGATAAGCTCTCATACGCGAGAGCAAGTACAAGGTGTACACGTGGCGTGTTTTCATTTCAATATGCGGGTACTTGTTTTTATCGGTGTCGTGCGCGGAATTAATGGGGAATTCTTACATCCAGGAGGTCGTAGATTGAGACTTTTTTTATTTAACGTGGATCAAATAACGTTTTTGTTATGTGGGATAGGTGACCAGCTATGCGGACGTGAATAATTGTATAAGGTTTGATAGAGTGGACGCTTCTATGGCTGTCACAATCTAATATGATTGGATTTCATTACGGCAATAACTTCAACCTGTTATCGAATTCCTGTCGAGTAAAATATATTCGGCGTTTTTTCAAGTATAAATTATAAATGCTATAAAAATTATAAATGTGTTTCGAGTCAATGGCCAGCAAAAATGTTATGTTGCCTCGAGGATATTATTAATGCAATATATATATATAGTGACTAATACATGGTTCAAAAACCATAAACGAAGGTTATACACATGGAAAAGCCCAGGAGATAGAATGAGATGCCAAATAGATTACATCCTTGTAAAACAAAGATTCAGAAACAGCATAAAGAATGCCAAGGCATTGCAAGGAGCGGACATTGATTCAGATCACAGCCTTCTAATAGTTGACGTGAGTACAAAGCTCAAACAAATAAGAAAAACGAGAAGAGAAAGACAGACCTGGGACCTAGAAAAACTGAAAGAAAGGCAGGATGTAGTCAGCATGAAGTTGGAAGATAACCTAAGGAAGTTGGAAAACAAACCGAAGACCGTTGATATAGAATGGGATGAAATTAAAACCAGTATTAAGGATACCTTGGATAAAGAGATTGGAAAACAAGAGAAGAAAATCAGAAAACCATGGATCACGAAGGAAATGCTGGAGAAAATGGATGAGAGACGAAAATGGAAAAACGTTAACAGTGAAGAAGGTAGAGCCAACTATAGGCGTATAAACAATGAGTTGAGAAGGGTAACAGATAAAGCTAGAGAAAATTGGCTAAAAGGAAAATGTGATGAAATAGAACAAATGGAGAAGTTAGGACGGTACGATATGATGTACGCTAGGGCACTGGAATTAGAAGATAAGAAGTCTAATGGAATTTGTGGTAAAGGAATTATGAATACGGATGGGAAGATAGTCTCAGAAACAAAGGATGTAGCACAGGTATGGGAAGAATACATTAAGGAATTATACGGCAAACAGGCAGGAGAGGGGAAAATAGAACTGGAAAATGAGAAAAACATTGAAGAAGACAACTTAGGACCAAGTATTATGGAGAGCGAAATAGAAAAGGCGATAGTGGAACTAAAGAAGGGGAAAGCCACGGGCAGCGATGGAATACCGGCTGAGATACTTAAAGTCATAGGATCAGAAGGACTAAAAGTGATCACGAAATTAATTAATAAGATTTACGACACGGGAGAGTGGCCTCAGGATTTCCTAGAAGTAACAATGATCCCTCTAAAGAAGAAGCCAAAGGCAATGCAGTGTAAAGATTACAGAACTATAAGCCTTCTGTCACACACATCGAAGATCATCACGAGGATTCTTAATAAAAGGCTGGAGAAAAAGGCAGAAGAAATAATAGGGGAAGATCAATTCGGTTTCAGAAAAGGACGAGGAACTAGAGATGCTATAGGAGTAGTTAGAATCATATCAGAAAGGGCAATAGAATACAGTCAAGATATCTGCGCATGTTTCGTAGACTGGCAGAAGGCCTTTGATAGAGTAAATTGGATAAAGTTGATGAAGATATTAAAGGATATAGGTGTAGACTGGAAAGACAGGAGACTGATTAGGAATCTATATGAGAATCAAGTTGTAAAGGTCAGGTTTGAGAATGTGAACACCTGCGGAATAAATATCGGTAGAGGAGTAAGACAAGGCTGCTGCCTATCGCCAACCCTATTCAATATATATGGAGAAAGTCTAATGCAAGAAGCTTTAGAAGGCACAGGGGATTTCAAAATTGGAGGAAGGATTATAAGAACAGTGAAATACGCAGATGAGCAAGTACTTCTAGCAAGAAAGGAAGAGGAGCTACAAAAAATGATAAATAGACTAGTGATAACAGGTAGAAAATACGGTATGGAAATAAATACAGAAAAATCCAAGGTCATTCGAATATCGGGTAAAGAAGAGAATCTGAACATAACTATTGGGGGAAAGCCATTAGAACAAGTTTCAGAATATAAATACCTTGGAAGTATCATAACACGAGAGCCAAAATGTACGGATGAGATCAAAACTAGAATAGGAAAAGCAAAAGCGGCTTTCAGGAGAAAGAAACAACTACTTACAGGGAATATAAGGGAAGATATCCTCAAGAAGTTGATAAAATGCTACGTATGGAGTATAGCATTGTATGGGGCAGAAACATGGACGCTAAGGAAAAATGACATCAAATACTTGGAAAGCTTTGAAATGTGGACTTGGAGGAGAATGTTGAAGATAAAATGGACAGATAGGATGAAAAACGATGAAGTGCTACGAAGAATAGGAGAGAAGCGAATGATTATACAGACTATCAGAAAGAGGAAGGCTAACTGGGTTGGACATTACCTGAGGAGAGAGAGTATGATTAAAGACGTGTTAGAAGGAAAACTAGATGGGAAAAGGGAAAGAGGTAGGAAAAGGTTTCAGCTGATAGACGATTTGAAAGGGAAAAAGAGTTATCAAGATATAAAGAGGACAGCGGAAAATAGGAGTATATGGAGAACCAAGTTTAACCAAGAATAATCACGGACCTGTCTACGGACAGACTACCTATGATGATGATATATATATATATATATATATATATATATATATATATATATATATATATATATATTGCATTAATAATATCTTTCCCCGCCCAGTGTGTCACTTTACGTTACTCTTTCGCTGAAGAAGGGCTTAGGCCCGATAAGCTTGCCTGTGTTTTTGTGTTCGTGTGTTTTACGTGTCTCTTCGACGCCCCCAGCAGCCTGCCAGCTTGGTCCTCAACTTGGTGAGTGTCCGCTGGGCTTCCCTCAACACCTTGTTGCCACCCTCATCACTACCTTTTCTTTTCCTTTAGTTAATATATATATATATATATATATATATATATATATATATATATATATATATATACATGCAAGAAGAGAAACTGATAGATAGACAGTATACTGCCAATTAACAGGGCATCGCAAAACGGGAATTTCGATTAACCAAAATTTAAAAAAATTGTAACGGGTTTTTATACCACATTACGTACGCTTATTTAGACGTTATTTACTTGTCCTACAGTCAGCGCCGTATCTAGCTATTTTAGCACCCGGGGCAAGCTACCAAATATGCTCCCCTCCATAAAAAATTCTCCAATGCGTATATTTTTTTACTATATGGATTTTGGGTGAACAATTAATAAATAAAAATAAAATAAAAATGATTTAACTTCTCACTCTCACATAATTTAAATATATAATTATAAATATAATTACATACATACATAATTACATATATAATTAAAATACAGAAAGTATAAATATTTTAATATTAATTAATATTACGTGATTTTAATACAGCAAACTCATCAATAACATCACGAAATTTTTAGTTTCTGCTATGCGTATTGTCTGGAACAAGTATAGTGGTGAAATAGCCCCTGTCCTTGTGCCATGCAACCTCGCACAACTTGCTATTACAATTTTTGCGCCCCTTCTTTAGTTGCGCCCGGGGCAGATGCCCCGCTTGCCCCGCCCTAGTCACAGCACTGCGCTACACTTAATGAAAGTGTTAATGCGTAGTACCGTATCACTCGAATTACTTACCTTTTAAGATTTGTCTTTAAGTCTATTCTTCAATTCCTTAATATTTATTTAATTTGTCATTGACTGTAGACGCGTCGGCAAAAATAATCATATCGAAGGTCGCTATATATCAGACGTGGCCAAACCGCGGCTCTTTTATCCTCTTATGCGGCTCTTTTAAATTTCCATGCAGAGGCGTGTCAACGTTTTTCTCTACAGGACACAATGATGTAGTGTGACTCGAGACGTGTTTGGGATGCCTAATGGACATGCATTATATCCAAATTGCTTCGGACACAGGTTATGTTGTAGTAAATTTATGAGCGCAGAATATGTCATGCGGCTCGCGAACTTCTGGGAATCATCGTATGCGGCTCCGAGGGTAAGTAGGTTTGGCCATCCCTGCTATATATGGATGCAAAAAGTCGTTCTTTCATAATTTATTTCTTCACTCGTTTCTTAATAGAACTTAAGCTTTAAAGGTTCTCATCAAATATTCAGTTATTTTCTTCTGGCGTCGTAAACACTCGAAAGCGGCAATAAAGATTGCGAAGTACGGAAACAAATTGCTCAATCGAGTATAAAAAAATAAACGTGTAAAGAGGCTGAGAAAATGATAACGCGGTTCCAAAATTAGACGCTTGTTTTTCTTCTGCGTGCCCTTTCTTTTCCTCCAACCATTTTAATCCCCGGTTTCCATGTTCCTTTTATGATCAGCGATCGATATTTACAAGAAAATGACGTCATTTGCTCGGCTATAAATTTCTGGTTCCCCTACCGCGGCGACGCCTCGAAATTACGTTCGACCCTTTTAAACATTTTCGTTCGAAGGATTGCTTTTGTATTCAATTGCCTCCATCTGGTTGCTAAGTAAAGGAAACATTCCGTGCTGCGAGGCGATGCGGCTTTCGGTTTAATTAACTCGAGCTTTATGCGGGGTTCGTTCATATTTTGTTTGCTGTGCAACTCTCCGCGCCTCGGTTCTGGAATGTCAGCAGAAATTTTATTCCTTTCCCGTCGTTTCCGTTTGCCCGTGGCTCTGCTCAGACTAGCCAGTTGTTTTAAGAGTGATTAATGGTCTTCCGCGAGCAGTATTTCAAAATTGTTACGGCCAAAACGCGCATCCTTAATTTTTTAATGGCGACTTAACGCGCTACTGGAATGGCTACCGAACTAAATCGACGGTGAAATTAAATCGTAGGGCGTAGTTATGGAATGATTAACTTAGAAATGTGCTCGCGTGCACTGATTTTATACGATGTTAGCGTGCTCCTCAGAAAAATGCTCCAAGTTTGGAAGGGGTAGGAAGAGATGTAACTTTCTTGGGTTTTGTGTGGTTTTGTTTTGTTGGGTGTGATTTTAACTCTTTCAGACCTAATATCCTATATCCTATTTCTTGCAAAACATCACAATATATACATAATTTATAGCAATGCTGCCCAAAATTATGACATCTCGACAGTTTAAATGCAACATTTTAGTTTTTTTAATTCAATCGAGAATACCATTATTTATAACAGTATTTGGTTGTATATTTGTTTATTGTTCAGTTATAAAATATAATCGAGAAAATTATTGGCATAAAAATGGAAAATAAACCAATTATTATGAAGGAAGATGAATAAAGCTACAATTATGCGTCTATATTATAGTGGTGATATTATTTTGTCCAGTATTGTATATCTTAATAAATAAAATGGAATATGTGTTGCGGAAATACCCGGAAGTGTAATTAAAGTAATTTATTGCCTGGCATTAAATCTTTATAAGTTAATGTTTTTGGGACAAGCGTCCCAAAAACATTAACTTATAAATAAAAATAAATAATCGTAGAACTTATCACCATAAAAGTTACTTTATGCAAAGAAAAGTAAAAATGAGAAAACTTTGTGATTATTGAGCTACCAACGAAATATTTGTGATTACTATTTACTCAAAATGACTGCTCTGGATAAAAATGATTGTTTACACATTTAAAATGAAAAGCGTCGGAATGGGTTAAAGCAGTGTTTCTCAAACTGTGGGCCGTGGGCCCCTAGGGGGCCGCAAAATTATTTTGGAAGCAAGGTGAAGTGTCGAAAAATAAATTTTTCACGAATAATAAAATTTTATCAGAGAATTTTAGGAAATACGATGTGATAAAAGTTATTAATAGTTACATAAAATGAAGAAATTTGCAACTAAGTTTCTTATTTTTAATATTTACGATTCAAAGGGGGCCGCATGATATTCAAGGGAGCCGCGACAATTGAAAGTTTGAGAACCACTGGGTTAAAGGATGTTATACTCTCTTAATTTTCCGTCAGGGAAAACTTTCATTCTCTCAAAAGCAGATTATCAACATGTAAGGAATAAAGACACCGCGTTATTTATCACGGTGCCAATTTTTATCACCCTTTTTTGTATACCTTCGTATGAATCATTTAGTTTATAACATTTACAACAAGGCATTCGCTTTATCTCTCTATTTTGTTTTTACGTTACGTAATATGTCAGGAAAAAGCACGTTTTTTCAGTAATATGGACAAAATTTGCGGGTGAATCACAAAAAATTCGCCAGTTCTATTTCAGCTTGACGCTGAAACATGACGCCTTCGCCCTTAATTTATCGGCACGTCGGCTACTCAAAGGATCAAAATTCCGCCCGTTATTGTTTCGTATTCCCTTTATAACGGTTATTTGTCCTCTCTCTCGACGTGCCTGCGTTTTATTTATTTTTACGGCGTCGATGGAGAAAAATATATGGAAGTTGACGGCCTTGATCTCATCAGCGTTGCAATCAATGTGGGATTGATGACAGGTTGTCAAGGAGAGCTTTATATATTGGATGTAATTTTTGTCTACTGTTGGCCATGCCGCGACACTGCCGTATTTTGAATAATTTAATTGAAAAGTTTACAACGTTTTATTTACGCTTTAGAGTTTATAGCGGGGGTAAAAGGGCTGCGTTGGGCAACTCACCGAGTGGTTCACACACGATGTCTCAAATGGTTTAGCAAGTCGCATGACAATTTCGATAGACGAGTTTAGAGATTTTTATGAGTGTGTAGGACGTATTAAAAAGCATCTTTGAAAAATATCGTTCAGCTCTCACAATCAGTAGAAAATCAAACAGATAGTAAAAAACACGTTGTAGGTACAAAATCGAATAATGTGTATGTCTTAAAGAACTTGTTCAGGGGCAATGGAGTCATCGTTTGTGCCGGATGCGGGTCGAGGGCCGTAGTTCTGGGTCTAATTGTTCATGATATTTTATTTAAGATTTATTCTTAAAATGATTTATTTTTTAGCGCTTTTTAGCCTATTTTCCAGAATGGAAATAGGCTTATAGTTTCTTCGTTGTGTCTGTCTGTCCGTCTGTATGTCTGCCCCCCCCCTCCATTAACCTTTGAACCAATTGACCGATTTCCATGGCACTCGGTGGAAATCTCTTGCTACTGGGACCGAGCTCCCGAGAATAATTTTTGTTGCAAAGATAGAAAGTCCCGGGTTCGATTCCAGGAACTATCCTTCCCATTTGATTTACATGAGAAATCTGAAATCCATCGTGCAGGGTAATTTTCTCTTGCACATTAAAATATCTTAAAATTGTAATATCGGAGCGGGATTTGCTCTATTTTCTGAGGAATGGAATGGGAATTCTAATTTCCAACGTAAAATGTTGTTTGTCGATCATATTTCTTCGAATTTCACGTTTTTGCGGTTTTTATCGCCCATTACGAGTGTTGCCACTGCAACGACTATTGTCGGACTCGGATTCGGTATAGTCTTGTATGTATACATACACGCGTTATTTTTGCCACACAAATACGCGCGATCAATTTAGTTTTCCGTTCGAATGGATTTGTAATATTTTTATAACGCTAAATTATGAAATTTGGGAGCACAAAGAGGAACTCATCCGCGGCGATTTTAAAGCTGTTAAAGCCAATATAAGTCGTCGCTGCGGCACATTTAATTTAAAATAATTATGTGGAAAATAGGCATCGTAAGTTCCGTTTGGATCATCCTGTTATTTAATAAACGCACTTACGTTGTCGCTCTGTCTCTCCGTCTGCGGAGCAAATTAAATTAAAGTAGCAAGTAAACGGTGAGAGACAAAAGACTGGAAATTGTAGTGTATGTAATCTATAATGCCATTTATTACGCGCTCAAAGAAAATTTTTGGAGAAATCAGTGGGCGGCAGGGGAGTGCCTTTAAAATATTAAAATTAAGATTATGAGTAAATGGTTATAGATAAAACGTTAAAAAATTTCAATATTTGCGTGGTTTTTAATGCCATCTATAACATTGCAGAAGAAAGTTTTTGAAAAATCGGAGATAGCCAGGAGGGCAATTTTTATTAATGTAGTATGTTCATATCATAAGCCAATACTCATCGGATAAGAAACCTAACACGTGTAAGAGTATGAATAGATATACTTTTTAAATCAAATATTGAATAAATTACTCGATAATATAATTATATATTGCTAAGTTTGCAAAGAATTTAAAGTTTACATCTCTAAATAAAGCTCAATGAAAAAACGTGCTTTTTCATATTGCGTCAAGAAACGAAGTTCCCATTTTTTTATCCATTTTATCTCGTTTTGGGTATTAAGGTTATTGCAATAAGTTCTCTTAGAGCTCTATTGCCATTTTCAATCCTAAATGTGGAAGTGTTACATTAAAATCTTCAAATAAGCAGCTGCTGAAAATACAGAGTCGAAATAAAATGCATCGAATTTGCTTATTTATTTTTGCATGAATTATGTTAAAGAGATTTTGAAACTAGTTAAACTCATAGGTTATAAAAACGAAAAAATATGTGAAAATTGTTATATTGGTTAAGTTAAAAATAAAAAATTCAATTTAACAAATAAAATTTGGAACAAAGAAAATTTATTTCTGGTTTCTGGTTTTAAAAAAAATATTTCTATTTCATAATTTTGTAAAATCCATTGCTTTTGATTTTCATTTCCATCAATTATATACCTGTCCCATTATCTTTGCTCACGCGATCTATAATCATAAACATAGAATCTCGTCTTCTTTCGTTATTACATTCGATCCAATACTCTCATCCTTCTCTCTGTTCTCCTCGTGGAATCCCGCACCCTATCATCATATCCTATTATACTCCCTGGTCTGGACTTACTCCGCTTCGATTTCGAAAAATATCCATTCTAGAAGCCCGGAAAACGTAAGGAGAAACTTTTCTCATTTTCCAGGATACGTTTTTGCTGGGATTATTCCGAAATTTCCTCGACAAGATTCGATCGGAAAAGTGGATCTTAATAGATTTTATTTTCTTCGAATTTCCTCAAGGTGGATTGCCTCGCCTCGACGGGGTAATCCGTCCTGCGGTTAAGAATTTCGAAAAGGGATTCAAAGTTTTACCTTGAAAAATATAATTTGCATTCAGGGGAGCGTAGGTACCATAGCTCCAAAAACTGCTCTTGGCTGACTGGCAATCTTTGTAGTAAAATTGCGTTGGAAATTAATGGTTTCTATTCGTCTCAAAATTTAATTATCCCTAAGAATTCACGACGTTAATTTTCAGATAATAACTTTTTGAATGTATTTCAAAAGTCTGGAATTGCCATTGAAGATCTTTAAAGAATGAAAGGAATGTGCCAAAGTCGATGTGTCAATGTCGAGAAACATTTAAAGAAACCTATAGACGAGACTTCATTAATTCATTCATGTCAACAGCTCGTAATCTCAGAAATTCCTATAGTAAAATTATTGTAAAATAAATATTCACGTTCCGGATTTTTTTAAAATATCCTGAATTTCAATAATTATTCTAGTTCAACTCGCGTCAAAGTCAAGAGTTTATCATGACTCGGATTTATTTATTTAACCAGTTAGTGTTGATGGAATATAGCTATCCGAAGATCCTATGCAGACAGATATAAGCTGGGAATAATTTTGAAACGTGAAAAAAAGTCTGCTATGACCGGGAATCGAACCCGGGTCTTCCACTTGTCGGGCGGATATTCTACCACTGAACTATCGGGCGGATATTCTACCACTGAACTATCGTAGCAAATCAATTTTCAAAATTATTCCCAACTTTACAGCTTATGCCTGTCTGCATAGGATCTTCGGATCGCTTTAATCAATCAATTTCTTGCTTGGCAATCTCACCATTTGAGAGGGAGGAGTTTTCCTCGGTGTATCTCTTCGAGGGCATCCGTTGGGGCAGTTTGATACTAGCTTGGCTAATTCCGTCCCAACCAAGAAAACATCCGCGTTCAGAAACGAAACAAATGATCTGTTACGATAGTTCAGTTGTAGAATATCCGCCCGGCTAAGTGGAAGACCCGGGTTCGATTCCCGGTCATAGCAGAATTTTTTCTCGTTTCAAAATTATTCCCAATTAGTGTTGTTTACATTTTTGAGCGATGTATCAAAAGTACGCGATAAATTTCGAATCCAGTTATTTACCCTCGGAGTGGTTAATCCCGCAGCGTGAGAATTCACCTTGAATTCCGCTGTAAATGGCCGATATATGCGTGTCGTGTTTCATTTTCTATCGAAGTGTCTTATACCAAACGTGTCTTTTCCATCATTTCCACCTGTCTTTTCTCAATCCCTTCATCCCCCCTTCCCTCGTGCCTTTACCTCTATCCTGATACATCAGGGTTGCAAGGTCGACTAGCGGTAAGGTGAGGCTAGTAAATATGTTATAAATAGCGTGGTGGAATCAAGGGTGCCGTGCAGGCGGAAGCGATATCTCATCCTGGCCGCCCACACAGGGGTACGGAAATAAAGACACCTGTAAACACCGTCGTACGAGGGAAGTATTTACGTCCCGGGGATTTTCATATACGGGTCTGCATTAACGGGATCGTTAATCATCGATGCCTCTTATGGCATAAAATTTCGTTATCCTATACATGATGTAATGCTATCCTTTTTTGTTTTTACTAATGTAATTTCCCGTCAAAAATGACAGGAATAGTGTTAAAATAAAATTTGATTAAGGCATAGGCATAGGTCGAAATATCGACGTAAACACACAAATCTATGGCACATTTACCACATTTAATGAATATTACAAAATGGGTGTTACATCGTTATTGTAACGTTTTTATGATTATTAATGCTGGTTAAAGTTACTTACATTAATATCCAAACAGTTTGCCTTGGATACCTTAATCCTAAGGTTGAAAATACTATAAAAAACTTACTTGTTGCTATATAAACAAATTAAACTAAATTTTGTACAGCAATCGAGTTATTTACAAACTGAAACATACATAAACTACTAAATTTATCTTAATATAAAATATGCAATTATAATGTAACAGTTTGAAAATGTTTTCTAATATTCCCATGTAAATACATAAAAATTTCTTTCGTTGCAACTAAAAAAATAATAATGTCGACGCGCGTCTAAATAATTTCTACTTTCATTACGAGTTTAATCTGGACAACTCAAGAAACGGAATTCTTCTTCGCGTGTTAGTTATTTAGGCAAACACGTTACGTTATCCCATGATGAAAGCAGTACTATGGTTCCCATTAACGACGAAAAATTTTCGCCGAGTTACAAAGTTACAGTCAATGTTTAGATTGAAAAACTTGGTTTGTTATGGTGTCAGAGTGAAACAGTTCTAGACAGTGGGGCAGCCAGGATTATAATTTGTGGGTGACAAATAATAAAGCATTTATTCATAAGGAGATTACTCTCTTATTTTCGTTTTATAATTTACAATAATAACTCAAACATCGCTATAAAATTAAAAAAAAAGTTCAAGTTGAAATTATTGCGAAAGCAGTCGCAGCTCAAATTATTTGCGATATTGGAAGGGGGAGAGGAAAATGGGGGAAAATTGTTCGGCCGCCAACTCTTGCGTGCGCCACTGATTCTAGAGATAGATGAGACGAGACAAATTATTTGGTTCTGGTGATCATGAAGAGCAACAAGCCACCCGCCGGGCGCTATCGTAAACTCAAAGATAGGTGCCAAAAGTACCTGAGGGAGACAGAGTGACTAGGGTTACGCCACGAAGAAATATATTCATTATCCGACGATAATAAGATCCGAATTTGTTATAAGATTTATAGATGCGGGTGTGGCGGACGCAGAGAAAATTATTTGGACGCGGAAGATGGCCAACGAGAAAGTAATAAATTCAAAAAGAGGAAGCGCTATAAAAGCGAGAGAAATCGGGAAAAGGAAATGGTCCGCACAAATGTTGAGAAGGTTATTTTGCCGGAAAGTAGTAAACGATGACGTTTTATGGGTTTTGGGTGGGTCAGGTGTACATAAGTATAACTCGAGGTGAAACGTCCGACGGGTTTGATTTCCGATTAGCTTCGAGCGATTGGAGATCGCCTCGCCCTACCGTTCATGCATCCGACTCGTTTATCATTCCTCACCTCACTCTTTGCACCGTGGGGATGGCAAAATCGAGCGATGCGAGGGAGTTGTCACTTGCCAAATGGAGAGGGTTGGGCGATAGTGGCGGTGCCAACGGACAGTTTGGGAGGCGGCAGTTTCCATCGCCTTACAGACACACACGTCTCAAAGAGCCGCGTCGTGGCATTCCGGGCAAGTCGGCTATCTTTATTGTGATGCCAAGTTTACGGTAAATTCCTCTTCCTCTCGACATCTCTTCCGAGGAGGATTTGTCCTTCGCGGTTGCTCCGAATTTACGCACAATGTCCGATGCTGTCATTCCTAGACCTTGGATCCCGTACATAGGAAATGAGCCGCCTCCTCTATCGATGCATTGCAGATCTTGGGTTGGGTTATAGATCATGAACGCGACGGTTTTTTATAGATCGTCGAGACTTAACGAGCAGCGAGGAATGATTTATGCCTACGTTAAAAAGATGATGGTTTTGTAGCCTATATATACCTCGTAAATTGCGTAGGTGAACCTGGGGGTATTTTATTTAAAAGCTTGTTATTGTTGCCGCCATTCTGTAAATGCGGGCGTCGTTAATGCGGTTTATTTAATCCATAAAAGAACCCATGATCTATATGAATAGTGGTCAATATTGTAATTCAGTTTGAAAAATGTAATCGAATTAAAAATATTCCGTTGACTGGGAATATTGGCAGCAGCTATCAACGGAAGAATAAATGCTTGAGTCATTGCGATCTTTATAAATGCCGATTTACATTCAAGTTTCTAATAGTCTGTCTTTAATTTAAATAGTTATTTGGGTTATATTTATAAATTGAAGTCTAATTTATTACTAGAAGCGAGTGTGTTGGATATTTAAAGCAAAGAGGGCGAATGACGCTTTACAGGTTTTTAATGTATGCTAGTTGAAGATTTGACGAAACGAAACGCTCATGAATGTCTAAACATATATTTACGAAATCTATCAGTTTGCATAGAAAAGCCGACGCAGAAAAAGATTAACCCGCATTCTTTCGAATAATTGCATCGAATGTTGTTACTTGTTTATCCGTGCGCTGCTTCCTTTTAATGCGGCCATGTGGCCCTAGGGGTTATGATGTTTATGGATCGTAAAGGTTATTTACTGCCCGGACGTGGATTTTTTTGGCCGGATTCCTGAGTGAGACCGAGAATGGCACCGTCTTTCTCCCATTGGAGGGTAAAGCGCCCCTGTAAAAGTCGGAGGGAACAGCCCATTCTGCCTCTCTCAACGGCGCAAAATATCCTGTTTTTGGGGATTGTCGGCGTTTCAAAAACGATCGGTGATCAAAAGTCGATCGGCGGTTCCTTTGAACGTCGCGTTCGTTAAATGTCGTATTTAGCCGAATCTATGCCAATTTTATTAATCTATTTTGAGAGTTAAAAAGATGCACGTTATAGGTTTTTACAGTGGAAAATTCGAAACTCCTGGCCGGGTGCTAACAGGAAACCACGTCGTCCATTTGCTGTGGTCGATGGAAAGTAACCAGTTTTTTATTAGATAAATAATTTTAAGCTAACGATTAATAACTAATAATTTTTAATATTAAAATTATTCAATTTTCCATCAGTAGGTATCCGGGAATATTTTTTCACCGAAATTTATTTTTTTTACTTTTGCCTGTATTTTCGAGTCCTCTTAAATTCGAGGTTGTCGTAGTTTTGAGTGATTACGCCAATACGATCCTCCTGTCAGCCTGAGCAGTAATCGTGACTTCAACAAATGCCACGATCCTTTTAGCGTATTCACCAATGGTCGGATAGCTAAGCTTTCTGTCGTTTTATTTTGTTTCTGGAAAAGTAAAGCAGGAAAAATTTTTATGAGTGAGCGACTTAAAATCAACATACAGTCAAACCCTGATTTAGCGCAGCCGTTTGTCCATCATTGACATTGGCGTCAAAGCGGGGATGGCGATAAATCGAGATATATATTCGCCCTCTGTAGTCATAAGATGGAAGTTCTGTTCGCAGCTATTAATGGGCGGTACTCGGGGATGTCACTATATAGGCAGGGCCGGCCTAAGGGAAGGGAGGAGGGGGTGCGGCGGATACGAGGCATCCGTTCCCCCGAATATTGGGGCCCCCGAAGTTTGTGGAACTCAATCATTAAAGTATCAGGTGTAAATTTAGCATAAACGTTTACTTTAAAAAAAACACTGATTTCCATAAAAACAATTCGAAAAAATTATAATTTTAAACCCGGGGGACTCATAAATCATAGAATTATCTACTGTTTACCATAATGTTTTTTTGTGTTCTTAAAGCTTAAAAATGTTTTTATCAACCAATGCTTAATAAAAAAACTTCAAAAATTCATTATTCGGATGTCACATGCATCAGGGGACCCCCATGGATATTCACATCCCCCCTCCCCCCTTCGGTGCTTTGCCGGTTCTGTTTATAGGGAGGCGCTAAATCGGCGTTTGACTGTAGTTTATGAAAAGCATGTTCTTTAATTCTCCACCGATGCAAACGTTATAAAATCCCATCCCATCCCAAAAGTAACCAGTTCTTCGACACGTTTTTTCTTCGCCTGTCTTTCCCTGTCGCTTTTCCCCCGATTCACCGGTTGAGAGAACCGAGAAAAACCAGTCCGAATGTCATTTGAATTCCTCGGGTCGGATAAGGCGTTCTTCCCGCTCATGTATGGAGGCCAAGTACCTCTTGTTTTGGCGTCCAACCACCCACGCTAGCCTCGGAGAAAATTCCTCCTCCTACTTCCCCTTTTGCGTCCCCCCCAGCCTCCACTCTATCTCTCTCTCTCTCTCTTCCCCTCCCCGCTCAAATTCCTTCCCTCCCGATACTTCCATCTCCTTACAAGGTGCTCCTGTCCGAAAAAATAAATGGCCGAGATCATTACGACACGGTTGTACTCGGGCAACAAACTCCCTCCCCGGATAAGACGACGCCGGGCAGGCTCGGCGGAGACTTGGAAAGACTCCAGGAGGTCTCCGAGGGGGGAGGGAGGGGGGAGGGAGGAGGGGGGGAGGAGAGGTAGAGACGGAGACGTTCGGGGGCAATGGGGGACACGTGGTCTGCGCGAAAAACGTCGGAATAGTCGCGACGCCCGTTTTTTTTGCGTTTCCTGTCTTCATTCGTATCGGTGTGACTCCCAAAGCTTTGAAAAGCTAAGCTGTTTCTCCAATAGACGTTAATAATGCTAGGATAATCATATGCGCATTTCGGCTACAAAGCGGCCACAACCACGTTTTTTAGTTCTAAATCCTAAAAAAATTCTAGAAAATTCTTTTTAGTATATATTTATGCGGCCCAAATGCGAATTTTTGTCTCATCCTAGATGTTCAAGATTTTATAGAAAGATTTTATTTTTGTGAAAAGGAGACAGGAGTTTTTCATATTTATTGAGGAACAATAGAACGCAATTTCTAAATCGATTTTTTGTTTGCAAGACAGACGTCCAATCTTCTACAAAAAGTCTATTACTATGTACTGTAATCCTAATGCGGCCCATCTGTAAGACCCATTGGGTTAATGCGGCCCTGATGCCTCTTAGAGTTTGGCATGCCTGTATTAATTAATTGCCAGTGAATCACCACAGATGATGGCTTATACGTATGTAGCCGAGATTCACATATGGTTTTCCTAACCCCTTTTGCGATTATTGGAGGAAAAAATACTTTAATTTGATTTCAGTTGTGAAGCGAGTTCGATAATTCTTATTTGACTCAAATGTTCATCTTTATAATTCTCGGTAGAGAACGTTGTATTATGGTTTTGCGTTGTGTTGTAGCGAGTACAAAATGGTTGCCCATTCTTGTGTCTGCGAAGCTCTTCCGTGTCGCTCAGTGATACAAAATTAATTTATAACATGTGGTAGATAGCCGGCTCCCGTTTCATTAATCCAGATTCATATCGAATTCTCATTAGCCGTTAATTATGTTGATCGTCGTATCTGCCATATAAATTAGTGTAAGTTATCCGATGGAATTGCGGCCGTGTTTGAAATATCTCCGAATTTTCTTCTTTTTTGTCTCCTTTCTAGGTAAATTATGAACCGATTCTAGTTTTTGCGACCAATTACGTTTTGCGTGGCGTTTCATTAATGACCCGTTCGCGTCAGCGCCTAGTTTCCATTATCATAGTAAATACCACCTGAATGTAAAAAAGATCGGGAAGACCTAATGCAAACAAACGGACAGACGGTAAAAAAATGAAAAATTGGAGTTTCTTCCTTTAAAAATCTAAAATGTCTGTTTTGATTTATTTCGGATTATCGAACTAATTGAGCGTTTCATTAAATGCATAATTATTGTTCCATTTTTCATAGATTTACGAAATGGAGGCGGTTGGAAAATCGGAATGCTTGCGGAAAACAATCAAATAGAAATTGCCAATAAATTGCTTAATTTTAATCTTTGCCGTTTTTATAACGAGGATTTTTATAAATGCACAGTCCAAATACTTTTGTAGGATTTGTATCCCCTTAATGGTCTATGCTCATTAATCCAGCCGACATTTTAGGCAACGAACAGGGATAGAAAGGAATACACGGTCGATATAGAACTCATCTTTGTCACCATTAAGCGATTTCTCCCCTCCATCGTCACCTTCCTCGTTCATTTCAACTAATGCCTTCTCCCCAGAATTCGGAGGTTGTATAGGGAAACACGCTGGGTCTGTTCCTACCTAGGTCAAGAGAATATCGATTTTCACCTCGCTTTTATTTCGGATTTTTGAAGTGGCGTTTTTTCCGCGGGAACAATGGGGTAGGTTCCCATTATTCGGTCGCTCGCTAATGCCACGCCGTCTCCCTACTCGCGCGATTTCTTCTCTTTTTCTCAGTCGTTCCGAATCCGAGTTTCGACTCGCTGATCTTTTCAACGACCGTCTTTTTTTTCATGATCCTCTCGTTCTTTCGAAACGGAGAACACTCCTCGAATTGTTTTTTAGAAAATGCTACGCAACAATAAGGATCGTTGCCTTTTTCTTCCTCTCGCTCGTAGGTTTTTTCAATCTCGAAGTTCGTCGCTCTTTTTAATTCCTTTCGTTTTTAGTCTCTCGACAAGCAGTCCGTAATATTTGGCTGGGTGGATAACGTATTTTATCTTTAGCCTCACCTGGGTATATCGCTCTCGTTCTTTTCATTAATGGATGTTTTGATTACTTTTCTGTTATTAAATCCGTTTATTGGACAGTCGAATCCGGTTATAACTAAAAAACCTGACGAGGAATTTTTATTTTGCATTCGTTTTTACGCATACGATGCATATAAAAATAATATCGCGGTCGCGAAAAAATTCGACTTCGAGATTTTTATGAAAATGCATTTTTTACGTTGAATCGTCGCTGGTCTTCGAGATTAAAATGCTCGTTACATTACTTATATCGTTATATACATGTTCATTACAACCATGCTCCTCTGTATTTGTCCTTCATAAATAGTCGTACTTTTGGTCTCTTCTGTACTTTTATTATGGGTATCCAAATTATATTATGTCGTAATTATTTTGAGCTATTACACAGTATGAAATTTGAACATGTAAGATTACATACAATACATTGCCATTTCCTCGCTTTAACTGCGCCGTTTAATTTAATTAATAACTTAATAAAGTCTTTATGGTGTATTTGAGGGAAATAAAAGCGTAATTTTTTGGAGCACCCCAGAGACCCACATAATAAGCATTTTTTTAATTTTCAAACCTAATGGCGCTCTTTGTGGCTTTATGTTCCAAGAAGGGCTAATTTCACGGAGAATTTGTAATAAAAGTTACACGGGGCGAAGCGACGTAAAGTTACAGAAAATTGTTGGAATGAATCATTTGCGGGACGTTCTGTTTTAATTAAAAAGGACCCTTTTAAAACATAAATGGCGAAAGTGTGCTGAAGTCCATTTGGGTTTTCATTTACCACTCTCCTAATTCCCTCGCGGATTTATCGATATTTTGTGGATTTTTTCGGGGCTCATCGCAACGCACTGTGATCGATTTTTGAATCTTTAAAGCGCAACCGAGCCCCATTGAGTCGAAACTTAATTTTGGTGTACAGTCGAACATCGATACCTCGAACGTCTATAACTCGAATTTTTAGCCTACTTTCCAAAAAATGGAAAGTAGACTTATGAGATCGCCTCGGTGTCCGTGTGCGTATGTGTCCCCCCCTAACATGTCCGTGAATTACAGATTTCAGCTAAATTTGGTACATAGAATATGCACATATATTAATGACCGAAATGACATATTTGTACTGGATCGACTAAGCAAGGGTGCCACAATTGTTAAAGTTAAACTTTTCGGTTATTATGAATTTGGAAAGAAATGGCCCAACCGATTTAAACGAAATTTTGTATGCTGTAAGCATGCAACATAAAATAACAAAATCAAGATTTTAGTAGAGATATAGAAAGCAGGGCTGCTATAATACAAGGGATAAAAAATTATTTTATACGTATTTGTGTTGAACTATTTACATCAATTTTAAGCAAATTTAGTACTTATAACATACACATATACAAAACCATATTATTATATTTTAACCGAATCAGCCAAACAGGGGTGCCACAATTACAAATTAAACTCTTCCAGTAATTAAGGATTTTGAAGTAATTGGCTGAAGGGATTTCAATTAAATGTTGTATATAAGATTTGTACAACATACCATAATGAAATCAAGATGTTAAAAGCGGAGCTAAAGAGCAGGACTACCACAGTAAAAAGTTAAATAATATTTTTACACTTATTTCTAGAGAACTGCCCGCATGGATGTTAACCAAATATAGTATATTTAATCTCCATATAAATAAATAACCAAAATGTCACATTTAAACCGGGTCGACTAAACAGGGCTACCATAATATCAAGGTTAGAATTTTTCTGCAACTATGAATTTGGAAGGTATTGGCTGAACGGATTTTAAAGAAATTTCGTTTGTAAGGCGAGTATAGAATGGCAAAACGAGATGAATATGTTTAGAACGGATCAAAAAAGCAGGGCTACCAGAATACGAGGAAAAATAATTTTCTGATTAATATACGATTATACTACGGCGAATTTGACGAAAAGCATTTCTTTACCACGGGAAACTTGTGTACACCCCTACTTGTGATACATTAAAATTGTATTGAAAGGAAAGTAGGCGGATTAGTTCTTTCCAGAACTACTTGTTGACGGGTCAAAATAGAACGTTCCTATTCATATACGTTGAAATGTCGCTCCATAACTCGAAGTTTCGATAAATGGAACTAATTTTTGCTACCACGGAGATTCGAATTATCTAGGGTCTACGATATGAATACGAATTTGAAAAACATTTACTTTGATTCATCGAAAATTCAAGCGGTAGACGTTCAGCCTATCGAGGTTCAAATTATTTTCGTGAAGTTTAACATCGTTATTCTTCATTTTATGTTGTTTCCGATATCGATTGAACCTTTTTCGTCCGCCACATCGTTTCTCGGTCACCATTTACCCTTTCGCTCTCGTAATCCGCGAGTTAAAAAAAAATTCTTTGATAAAGCCGCCGGCTAATCTATATCCATTTACGCCAACTCCATTAACGGACGAATTCGCGTCATCGATTGCGACCCGAACCCAAAAAGCGCTCGGTGGGCGTCTGCGGATTCGCCCCTAACCTTATCGACTACGTCGATTGTTTTCTTTTAGACGAAATAAAATAATATAATGGAAAGGATATAAAAACTCGTCCGCTGCAGCAGAAAGGGAGAAAAGAAAAAGAGGGAAATGTTCTAAAATAAAAAAGTAACGAATCGGCTTTTTATATGTACGTTTTTTTTTTAAACCCTCGAGTCCGACTAGAATCTCTCTCCCCTTTATTTCGTGCCAACCCCCAGTCCAATTTCCCGCTGCACTTTCACTCGGGCTTTCACTCTCTCCTCTCTCTCTCTCTCTCTCTCTCCTCCCAACCCTCGTCTGCTGCCCCAGTAAAATTCCCTCCCGATCGATGGGCACCATGGCAACGAGTCGCGCCCCGTCTCACACGCCTCCCCTTCCCCATACGCTTCACCCCCCCCCCAATCCGCCCTCGACCCCGCCCCTCCTTTCCCATCTCTCCTCCTCTCCCGTCTCTCGCGTCGCACACTTTAACCCTGCCGACGCCTGGAGAGACAGAGAGAGGGAGAAAGAAATAAGAGGAGGGAGACAAGAAGAGTGAGGAGACAGGAGAAGTGAGATGAGGAGAAAGGTGAGAAAAGATGAAAATAAGAGGAGAGAGACAAGGAGGGAGAGGGAAAGAGGAGGGAGATATGAAGAGTGAGAAGACAGGAGAAGTGAGAGGATAGAGGTGATAAAAGAGAAAAATAGAGGGGAGAGGTAGGAGAGGGACAAGGTGAGAGAGGGAAAGAGGAGGGAGATAAGAAGAATGAGGAGATAGGAGAAGTGAGAGGATAGAGGAAAATAGAAGGTAGAGGTAGGAGAGAGACACGAAGAGAGACGGAAAGAGGAGACAAGAGTGAGGAGACAAGAGAAGTGAGAGGAGAGAGGTGAGAAAAGAGGAAAATAGAGGGAAGAGATGGGAGAGAGAAACAGAGAGAGGGGGACAGAAAATTGAGAGAAGAGAGGTGAAAAAAGACGAAAACAGAAGGGGAGAGAGGCTAAAGATGATGTGAGATAGGAAGAGGGAACGGATAAAGAGAGAGAAAAAGGGTAGAGAAAGATAAAGATCCATGAAGAGAGAGGAGAGGGGCAAGGAAAGACAGAAGACAAAGAGAAGAGGATTGGAGTGGACTTAGATGATAAGAGAGGGGTAATGAGGTAAAAAAAGAGGGGGAGGGAGGAGACAGACAGACAGACAAACGACTTTATTTACGGCGAAATTGAGACTATATAGTCCCTTCTTACATTTAAGATGTTTATAGAATGTTAAAGGGAGATAGGGATAAAGAGGAGAGAAAAGGAAGGAGACTTATAAAGATTCAGGAGAGGGAGGCAGGCGGAGAGGGAGTCGAAGGGGGAGATAAATTGGGAGAGAGAAGTAGGGTAAAAGGGGAAACGGAGAAGATGATAGAGGTAGGAGAGCTGTAGAAAGGGAGAGTGAGGGAGAACTCCAGGAGGGTGGGGTCCAACCCTGCGTGGTCGACCTCACGGAGTCGCTGAGAGTTCCTGCCTCGCAGACACCCCCTGCCCCACGTCTTCCCCCCTTCCGTCCCATTTAGCTCCCTAAAGAACCTCGTCACGTGCCCTGAGCGTCCTTCCCTAATCAAGGTTTTTGGAAGTCGTCCTTGGTCGGAGGTAGGGTCGCGTGGTGGTTCGAGGGAAAGATGGAAAGGTTAAGTAAGGGTGTTGGGGTCGATAATTGCGAAAGTGAAAAAGTATTGAGCGGAATGGAGTAAGGGACAAGCCTGGTGCGTGTCCAGGGTTGCTCGGTTTCCTTTTTTTCTCCGTTGCGGGGGCTGTTATCTTATCGTCGTTTTATTACGCGTGTTTATCCCATTGATCTCCAAACTTTTTGTAGGCACCTTTTACGACATCTCAATCTTGAAGCAAGGTTTTTACGTTTTTACATACGAGTATTACAACCTTTGTACGTGTCCATTGGTTGATAGTGTAGCATGCCAATTTATTAAAAGAACAATTTTCGTCCTAATTATCTGTAAACATCCAAATCGTTGATTTATTTACTGAGATTTTTCGCGGCAGCCTTAAAAATTTCTTTTGGCCCCAGTGGGTCGCGGCACCCAGTTTGGGAACCACTGGTTTATATAGGGTCAGCGCGCGGTACCAGCAAGCCGGCGTTTTTCCACCATATCATCTATCTATCTACCTACACCATTTGCTAATATATAAGTGTTAGCTGGCAATATAGACAGTGGAAAAGACAATATCATTGGCAATCCTTCAAACTTATCGTGGTCAGTGATATAATTTTAAAGGAGCAATGTGTAAATTAAAATTTAAGTTTAAATATCTGAACTGAATTTTCACCCGGGGCGCGGAAATACTTCTGGCCGCTCCTGGATCTATCCGAATATTTTGTCGTGCTGCGTGGTTGCGGATTCGAGAAGATGTTTTGGCGGGTCGGATTGGGTCCTTTTTTGGGTCCTGATTTCCCAAGAGAGTGGGAGGTAGCTGTAAGAGTGCTCCTCGATCCGTCGCGTACGGATATTATCTTTTTTCCACCTCTTGTATCTGCGGACGTTCGCTTGTCAGAAGGGTTGGTTCACCTTCGGTTGGTATTTTTTCTCCTAAATTGCTAGTTTTTCTCGAGAGTTCTAAAGACTGGTAGAGATGGGTCCTCCGAGATAATTTTTAACGCCGAGTTGAAAAAAAACAAGGCTATTCATACGGCATCTTTTCCCGTGCTCTTTCCTCATTCATTTTTAATGACTTCGGAAAATGGACTAAAAATAAGGTAATTAAAAAAATTCTTTTCATAAGGTCAGGAGGAAAAAATTCGTTTCTCTGCGGTAGCGTTCCGGGAGCTTGAAATAATTCAAATGGCCACGTGCAATCGATTTAATAAGAGAAATTTGCATAAAAATGTAGCATGTATGCTATTTTGTTCGTGAATATTTTCGGATCCTAAAATATATGTCGAAATTATCAGTTTTTGATGCGTGTAGTTTTTTGTGATACTTGTTGATTTAAAAAATTCCCGTAAGATAACTAGGATGAAGACGGGGGGCTACCATCTATGTTATTACGCTATAATAAATGTAGTTTGTTACGCCAGTTAAGCATTTTCATTTGCTGAAAAAAGATTTCTGCGTACATTGATGTCCATGGATACATGTGAATTTTTTAAAAACATTCATATCTCGATATGTACTAACGGATGATTATGGAGTCTATGTGATGTAAATTTTGTGAGTTGAATGTTTACGTTTCCCCAGTTAATAATATCAGAATTAGATTAATTACAAGGGTGACGTTTGATGCATTTCACTTCGACCTGAGTTGTTAACATATTTCTTGCTAACATTAACACTAACATGGAGATGTGTAGAGCCCCTGGATAAAATTACAATATTCTGGCTTGAACTTAAAAAAATTAAGATTTATTTCACACCAATCGTTTTACCCCATTTGCGGTATAATGGAGCGATATACTATGAGTCATTTGTAAATTAAATCCGTTATCGTATACATGGATTTTGCTTGTAAAATATAAACTACTTGGCCATTGTGCATCCGAGAATTACCGTTCAATTGATAGCAAAGAATGTGTTGAGTGCGTCGTTAAATATACGTATTAAATTTTGCGTACAAAAATGAAGAGATTTCAATTATTATTAACCGTTAAATGAAAAACCATCGCTTTTGCGTAAATACGAACATATTTTGAACTATTTTTGATTCTCGCGATATTTATTGGCCATTTAAATCGAAATTGTCTATTTTATGTGTGCAAAATTACGAATTTTGTCGGCCTTCAAATAACTGAATGATGTAATGTAACCTCTGATTTTCTCACCCGCTCAACTCCCTGCACTAACGGATAAATGTCCTGCGTTTATCGATTTTTAGGTTGGTTTCCAAAGGAAGCATAGCCTTATTAAATGGTCGTGTAGGTGTGTCCCCCACTAACAACCTTTGCATCAATGTACCGATTTTCATGAAACTTGGTATGAGGCTCGTGCTGCCAGGGCCCAACTCCGGACTATATTTTATTTGGCGAATGTTGAAGTCCCGGGTTCGATTCCAAGAACTTTTTTCCCTATTTGTTTTACATAGGAAGTCTCAAATCCATCGTGCAGAGTTGTTTTCTATAATACTTGAAAATATCTTTAAATTGTGATATCGGAGCGAGGTTTGTACTGCTCTAAGGGGAAAAGAATATAAATTCTAATTCTTATCACAGAAGTTTGACAATTGATCGTACTTTCTTGAATGTCTACTAAAACATAGCGTTTTTGCGTTTTAAATAGCATTTCATTGGTTGTTGCCATGGAGACGATTATTACCGAACTCGGCTTGAGCATATACAGGTGAACAAATGTGTTATAATTCTTTTCCATTCGACTACCCTTCAGCAATGGACAGTTGATCCAGACATGTTAGCGTATAAGAAGTAACATTTATTAAATTCGTTTATTTAAAAAATAATGCAAAATATAATGTCAGAAAGAGATTTTGACATTGCTTTTAGTATTTTAAACTTGATAATGCTCTATTAATTTGTTTTCAATATTTTCTCTATCATTGATAAACTATGAATTGCAAATGATATTTATGGTATGAGTATTCCTTGGAATGACTAACACAAACTGAAACATTTCCTGTCAATATAAGTAATGAATTCGAGACGTCAACGTTGGGAAACCAGCCTGCATTAGTCCTGGTTTGGAATTCTTGTTTTATAATCAACCGTAAACTTATATTCCATCCACTCAACTTACTTTCAGTTTACAACTCAGCTACCTTTGCATCGAGAAGTGACAACGGGAGAGTTTTCTAGTCTGCTGACGTCTAAGTATTAAAATCTCGGAAGAGCAATGCCGTTTGCTAATTTAATGTTTCTGCAGGCCTGAGTCATTCGTTTCCTTTGTCGCTTGCGCATTGCATGCTGTTATATATTTTTTAATCGCGTTGCATTAATCCGTCGTACGTTTACATTCTCGGAAAATTTTCCCGAGTCTGTGTGTTCTTAAGTCCGCAAACTTTCCACGACCTTGTTCGGTTAAAGGCACTAGGTTGACGCCCCCTCATTTCCTCCTCCCTCCCCTTTCCCTTCTCTTAACTCTACCTCCCCCTTTTCCCCATATCTCCCCAAACACCATATATTCAGGGGCAAAACCGGGACAAAACGATTTCTGTAGATGAAAAGCCGGGACATAACCGGGACGTGTCTTTTGTTATTTTTATTTGTTACATTAACTTAAATGAAATATAAACGAACTATGCATAGCTTAAACGTATTTTCTATTGCTGTTAAATAATTTTATTAATTTGATAAATACGATATTATAATAGTTAGACGTATAAACAATGAGTAGAGAAGGGTAACAGATAAAGCTAGAGAAAATTGGATAAAAGAAAAAGGTGATGAAATACAACAAATGGAGAAGTTAGGACTGTACGATATGATGTACGCTAGGGAACTGGAATTAGAAGAAAAGAAGTCTAATGGAATTTGTGGTAAAGGAATTATGAATACGGATGGGAAGATAGTCTCAGAAACAAAGGATGTAGCTTAGGTATGGGAAGAATACATTAAGGAACTATACAGCAAACAGGCAGGATCAGCAAAAATAGAACTGGAAAATGAGGAAAACATTGAAGAAGACAACTTAGGACCTAGTATTATGGAGAGCAAAGTACAAAAAGCGATATTAGAACTAAAGAAAGGAAAAGCCACAGGCAGCGATGGGATACCAGCTGAGGTACTTAAAGTCATGGGATCAGAAGGACTAAAAGCGATCACGAAATTAATTAATAAGATTTAGGACACTGGAGAGTGGCCTCGGGATTTCCTAGAAGTAATGATCCCTCTAAAGAGGAAGCCAAAGGTAAAGACAACAGAACGATAAGCCTTTTGCCACACACGTCGAAGATCATTACGAGGATTTTTATAAAAGGCTGGAGAAAATGGCAGAATAAATGCTAGGGGAACATCAATCCGGTTTCAGAAAAGGGCGAGGAACTAGAGATGCTATAGGGGTAGTTAGGATCATATCAGAAAGGGCAATAGAGTCGAAATATCTGCGTATATTTCGTAGACTGGCAGAAGGTCTTTGATAGAGTAAATTGGATAATGTTGATGAAGATATTAAAGGATATAGATATAGACTGGAAAGACAGGAGACTGATCAGGAATCTATATGTGAATCAAGTTGTAAATGTCAGGTTGGAGTAAATATCGGTAAATATCGCCGACCCTATTCAATATATATGGAGAAAGTCAAATGTAAGAAGGGTTAGAAGGCACAGGAGATTTCAAAATTGGAGGAAGGATTATAAGAACAGTAAAATACGCGGATGATCAAGAACTTGTAGCAAGAAAGGAAGAGGAAATCCAGAAAATGATAAATAGACTAGTAATAACAGGTAGAAAATACGGTATGGCAATAAACAGAACAATCCAAGGTCATTCGAATATCGGGCAAAGAAGAGAATCTGAACATAAATATTGGAGGGAAGCCTTTAGAACAAGTTTCAGACTATAAATACCTTGGAAGCATCATAATAAGAGAAGCAAAATGTACGGATGAGATCAGGACTAGAACAGGAAAAGCAAAATCGGCTTTCAGAAGAAAGATACACCTACTTACGGGAAATATAAGAGAAGATATCCGCAAGAAGTTCATAAAATGCTATGTATGGAGTATAGCTTTGTACGGGGCAAAAACATGGACGCTAAGGAAAAATTACACCAAATACTTGGAAAGATTTGAAATTTCAACTTGGAGGATAATGCTGAAGATAAAATGGACAGATAGGATGACAAACGATGAAGTGCTACGAAGAGTAGGAAAGAAGCCAATGATTTTACAGACTATTAAAAAGAGGAAGGCAAACTGGGTTGGGCATTACCCGAGGAGAGAGAGTATGATTAAAGATGTGTTAGAAGGAAAACTTGATGGAAAAAGGGAAAGAGGCAGGAAAAGGTTTCAGCTGATAGACGATTTGAAAGGGAAAGAGAGTTAACTAGATATGAAGAGAACAGCGGAAAATAGGAGTATATGGAGAACCAGGTTTAACTATGAATAATCACGGACCTGTCTGCGGGCAGAATACCTATGATGATGGTGAATAGTTATGCTTACCATATTTTCAAACCACCCAACCAGGATATTGCGGAATGTGGGGGGAATGGAGGGAGGGTATTGAAGGACTATCTGGAGAACAAACCAGAAATGCTTCTAATATTACAATATTAAATCTAAAATTCAATATTCTAACAAAAGAGAAATTATTTGAGACTAGGAACCACTTTGTTCATTCAGAAACAGAATTATTTTACCACTATCCCTGACTTCAGCTCATATTAATTTTCCGGGACAGAACAACAAACCGACCGGGATAAGACCTCGAAACCGGGACAATCCCGGTCAAACCGGGACGTATGGTAAGCCCACCAAACACCCATTTGCTAGGGTGACATTTTCTACACTCCTTCACAAAGTGGCACAAATCCATTCGTGGAAAGGGGGAGAGTGGTGGAGGGAAGACCCTCAAAAGACGTGGAATGCTCTCGTTCCTCTGACGGTCTTGTTTTTTCCCACGAGGGAGACCGGAAAACGAATCCTAAGATGTACAGGACCCGAGGGAATAAGAATGATAGGAGGTTGTTGGGACTCGCAGGAGGAGCCGTGAACAAAACAAAGGTGGCAGCAAGACTCACGGTTTTAGCTAAGGATGTAGAAGTGACTGTATTCTTTTCGTGGCTGCGTCCTAGCCAGGAGCGGCCAGAGGAAGTTTGGAGCCCCAGGCGAGATAGCACTCCAGCGCCCCTTTCCGTGAACGTTTGTTGAGATATTCACAAATTAAATGTTAATTTATTCATCGCTCTGTAAACATTATTGATGATGAAAAATTCAAAGGAATGCCATCAAGATTCTAGCCTGTTTCTCGATATAAATTGGCATCCAATATTTATTCACTTGAAAATAATGCATAAATGATCGGGATAGCGCCCCCAAAACTTTGGCGCCCGTAGCTTGGGCCGGCACTGCTCCTAGCTGTGGGAACGGGAAGAAAAATTGGAACTTCATTTGCTGACGCAATGTGAAAAGACATTTTATTTATTGAGGTTTGCTTAGAATTATAAACTCAAAATTATTTATAAATTAAGCAATATAATTATTACTTTCTCCATAGGGGAATAGGGAAGGGGAAAGTATGCTTTTCATGAAAAAAATCGATTTCAAGATTTCAACGGAAATGCAGGTTTTGTGGTCCCCTGAACACGTTTTGACCATTTTCTCGATGATGTCTGTGTGTATGTATGTGATAGGATTTTGTGTGTGCCCTTACTCAAAAAACTATTAGTCAGATCAACGCAAAATTTTATATTTGTCTTTTTTGTTAAAGGGAAAAGGGTTAATTAGTATTTGGTAAAAATAGGTCAACCGAAAGTGGGTGTTCACTCTTGTCACATCCGTTTTTTTGTAATATTTCTTTTAATGATCAATGTAAAAAATTATTGGAATAAAAGTTGTAGGAAATGTATTTTTCTACAACTTTTGTCCAGAGCATTTTCCCATATAGTATTGCATTTTTTAAGAGGTACTTTAACAACCATATTTTTTTAGTTACCACCATCACACCACCTAGAAGCGACTTTTGTAAACACTTTTGTTTAGGCTTAGTTACGTCTTAGTAACGCTCCTTTTTATTTTCTTAATTGTTGGAGCTTCGCGGCTATATCCAATATCAGAAGGCTACGGTATGAGTTTATTTCCGTTCTTTGTAAAGTCTGAATTTTTCCCGCAGTTCCTTAAAATATTTATTGTCATTTAACCATTTAACGTATTTGGAATTTTTAGAAATATTACAGGTATGGAAAAAGTCATGTGGTGGCCACATCATATTTTATTATATTAAGTAATTCATTCAATAACTGATTAAAAATTTTTAACTTTATATCTATAACCATTTGGTCAGAAAACTTTGATGGCACACGCTTCTACCCACCGATTTTTCAAAAACATTTCTTCTGCAGTGTTATAGATGGCATTAAAGGTGACACAAATAGTGAAGTTTATTTTTTAACTTTCTATCTAAAACAATTTGTTCAGATTCTTAATTTGAAACTTTTGATGTTAACCCTTGCCGTCCGCCGATGTCTCCAAAAAAATTCTTTGGTCGCGTAATAAATGGCAATTTTACTGATTGCACAGGCGGACAGAGCGAAAACATAAGCGCGTTTCGTTTTACAAACGAAACGCGCTAAAAATGCCGTAGACTGAGTCGTGAGGTGCTCAACGGGGCTAGTTTGGAAAATCTGCTGGTGAACTAATGTAAACTGGAAACTGCTTTGAAATTGGGTTGGGATAATCGCATCGTATCTACTCAACTCCTCAAAATAAGATATTGAGATTGACGCGACACAAAAATCATTTGCCACCCCTGATGTAAACAATGCGTAACAAAGCATCGGTAGCATCTTGAACATATTTATTCTCAGACAACTCTGGTGTAGATTTTCATAATTTTCTTGGACAATTTATGGGCTTATTTACTGCAAGTAGGGAGGAAGACAAAGTCCTTAACACTTATTCGCCGTTAATGAAAACAACAAGTAAGACGAAACGAGATATTACGCGCCTCGAGACGTGAGTCGCCTAATATTTATCGCACCCCGAACAAACCTAAAAGATTCTAGCGCGGAAATATTTATCTTCCATTATCCTTGCGGAAAACTCGACAGAATTTGTCGCGTAAATAATCACCGAGCCCGCAACAAGGGCGCGACCTTGCGCAAAACGCACATAATGGAGGATCATCCTCGTCCATCCGTCATCTTAGCAACGGAAAAATATCTTAGGGAGGCGACATTCAATACGTGGAAGGCGGGAAGCGAGTTGAGAAAGGACGGAAGCGGTGGTGTCGGGTGCCTGGGTTCGAGGTGCGGGCGGGGGAGTGTCTTATTATTGTTTATGTCCGTGTTTGCATCTTCCGCCGGCGTGGTGCCGGAGAGGCGGCGCGGAACAATCGAATTTTGTCGTGCGAGCGGAATCCAAGGAATTCGCTTCCTTTGCTTTCCTTTAGTCTCTACGTAAATGGCGCTTTCCGAGCTTTGTCACCCGATCCGTCGTCCCCCCCGCGTTTCCATCTGTTTCTCAGGAATCCGCTTTCTTCCTGCCGCGAAGAAAAAGAGCCAACGAGGCGACGCTCTCGGAAAAATGTATCGGACTAAGTGCTTTATAAATTGAATTCTTTTCTCCGCTACGCTTTTGTTTTGCGCGGGGCGGAGATATCTCGTTTCGCAAATGGGGCGGCGTAATTACTTCGTCGTTTGTAATCAAGGTGTTTCCTCGGTAAAGCTCCCTTCTTTATAATCGACAATCGATGCTTTTTCCATTAGTTTGCGACAGTCTTCGTAAGACAAATCATCAGACCTTTGAGTTTCATCAGCTGTCAAGTTTCGTAAGGCGGTTGTTATCCGTTATAACGGTACCTTGATTGCATGACCGTGCCTATTCGCCAATATCGATCCATAATACAAAACAGTGGCGTACACATGAATTTGGATAGGGGGAGGGCTCTTTGGAAAAACTAAAATATTTTTTCAATTTATTTATTGCTCGTTTATATTTACGTACATTTGTTGTATATCACTGACGTGCATTCATAATTGAAATCCAAGTCTTTTGGTGTTTTGTAATAAACAATCAAGACTTCTTCAGGAGTCTTCGTGATTTATCTATGTATATTTAACATAGACATTCCCATCGGAGGGAAAAGGATCCGGACTCGAAAGAAAATACCTTGGTATACCACTGATACAATATATATATTTTATTTTTCTGCTTGTATCTTACTGTCAAAGCTGGGTGAGGATTTCGTTAAAAAAATATGCCAAAATTTTGAGTGCTCACAAACGTAGGTATTCTTACGTTCATGCGCGTACGACATACTGCGATGTGGCATATGTATTTAGGTTTGCGTGCGGAAACCAACGGATATTATATACCATTAATACCCGTGATTGTGACGGAAAAGATTTCACGGCACCGTGAGCAATGCAGCTCCGCTTTCTCGAGCGATATTTTGCACGCCACCGTGCAATAAGGAGCCGAATTAAACGTTCCAAAAATATAATAAAAACCTCCGCATTCCCCCCTCTCCGTCGCATTATTTATTCGCCGCACGATTCAATACCTCAAGATAATACGCCTTCAGTCCTATTCCGGATTGCATCTCGCCCGGTAATATTTTTTCAACACCTTAGCATTTCCTCTCCCTCTGCTCGATCCCTGCTCCCCAATCTCTCTCTCATTTCCCTCGGGTAGTTACACAGTCCTCGACTCACGTGCACCACGCGTCACGTGTCCTGCGTGTTTCGCGACGAAAAAAGTTTTCCGATCGTCTTCTTTTTCCCCCTCCTCATCCCTTGTAGGCGTGCACGCGCATCGGCTCCCAGAAAGCACCTAGTCCTCCCTTTTTTTAACTCTCTTCCCTCTCCGGGAGGCTTACGTGATCCGCTTTCCCATCAAGTTCCCGCCATTACTCTTCCCTCCGTCCGACTGCGCATGCGCGCTACACGATGGGAGAGACCCGCGCTTCCAAATAATTTTTTTTTCGCGGGACCCTCGCGATGCTGGGTGACCGCCACCCTAGCTAGCTTTGGTCCTGTCAAGTTATATCGAGTCTCGAAATCGCTGTGTGGATTGACGGCGGCCTCTGCGATTTTTTTTTTAAAGAGTCTATTTCGGTTGATTTCACGAGGCATTAAAAGACTCGCATTTACGATGCACCGTGGAGATGTGTTTTCTTGGGACGCGACGGTCTGAATGGGGAGGAGGATGAAAGGTTCGAAGTGTGTCGAAAATATCGGACTAGACGTACCGGGTTCGAGGGAGAGCGTATCTTTCTTTATTACTCGTAGGAGATGAGAAGGTGGCGTGACTTTCGAGGCCGCCCAAGGTGGCACGCAAGTGGGGAACGGCGTGTTATTTCTCGATCGGGGGAGGGGGGGTTCGGTCGGTCAGCGAAAAAGGGGAAGGTTCCGCCGCGTCATTTTCTAACCCTAGCAAGGCCTTCGGGTGAAAATTGCGGACGGAAAAAATAAGACTTGCCCTTCCTGGTTGTGAATGTTTCTCTTTTGCGACCGGAGGATATTGATTCGAATGCGTCTTTCTATTTATAAATGGCGCGTTTTTGAATCGCAAGTGCGCGGCAATCACGGCCGGCGGAATAATTTCGCATAGTTGAATGAAATGAGCTCATGGTTAGAAAGTTGGGCCTTTTATAGACCGATAAATATAGAAGGAAGTTAGTCAATAACAACAATTTCAATTTCTAATTTACAATTCTTTAAAGTAAGTATGGGACGTGAAAAGTGGATTCAAGACAACGTTGATAACTGAATTGTAATGTGGAATTGATTGACTTCAATTTTAGAGATCTCATTCTCGTTTGGTCTGCGATAATTTGATAATTTGTTCGTTATGTGAATATAGCATACCAGGCAGCAGTGATTATTCGGTGACCACAATAATTCGATGAATCAATTATTCCAACGATAATCTACGGGTTATAAATAGCACGTTGAAAGACGTGTTCAAAGCGCGTCTCCTTTAACCAAAGCAACGAATTTTACGATTTAAATTCTTATCGGTAAATCAGGTTGTTGAGTCTTGTCTAGGAATGAGGTTTTTTAAAAATCTGTGATCGGTACGATCTTGAGAACATTTTTATGTCGATTTAAATTCGTTTGTTTGACCACAAGATCACGCCATACGATGTTTCGCATCAACAGTTATAAGTGGTGATGGATGAACGTACGAAAGGAATAACGAAGTGTAATTCATCTTCATGGGGCAACTTAAATATTAAGGAAGCTGCGTACACCATTCCGCTCCAGCTCTGCAGTGAGAGTTGTCTGGACGTAAGAGGGAGAACGGAATGATGGGTTGGATTCCTCCTGTTCATGACACTCGATCACTTTTGCAACTGACACTATCTCTCCCGCAAGTCCCACTCTCTCGTCTTCCCTCGACCAGTATTTCTTTCCTTTCTCTCTATCTCTGTCTCTTTCTTCCTCTCCATCTCTCTCTCGTCTCCTCAATTCATCCTTACCTCTCTCTTATACCTCTCTTCCTCCTATTTCCCTCTCTTCATCACCCTCTCCCTCCTTATCTCTTCTCTCTTCCCCCTTTCCCCCTCTTATCTCTATCTCCCTCTCCCATCCCTCTCTCCAGCTCTCTCATCTCTCTCTCCCGCTCTCTCATCTCTCTCTCCCGCTCTCTCATCTCTCTCTCTCTCTCCTTTCTCCCTCATTTTTCATCACATCCTCTCTATCTCCCCCTCTCGCATCCCTCGCTATTTCTACCTCCGCCCCTCTCTTCCTTCTTCTCTCTCCTCTCTCGTTCTGCCTCCATCATTCCCTCACTCCCTTCATCCCTCTCTCGTTATTTCTCCCTCTTTTTTCATCAGTCTCTCTCTATCCCTCCCTCCCGCTATATTTCTTCCTCTCTTTCTCCCTTTCTTTATCCCTCTCTCCCTGCTTCTCTCTCTCTCTACTTCTCTCTCTTTGCTTCTCTTTCTCTCTCTGCTTCTCTCTTTCTTTGCTTCTCTCTCTCTGCTTCTCTCTCTCTCTCTGCTTCTTTCTCTCTCTCTGCTTTCTTTCTCTGGTTCTCTCTCTCTGCTTCTTTCTTTCTCTGCTTCTCTCTTTCTTTGCTTATCTCTCTCTGCTTCTCTCTCTCTCTCTGCTTCTTTCTCTCTGCTTCTCTCCTCGCCTCGCCCTCTCTCCTTCCCTCTCTCTCCCTTCCTCAATATCTCCCCGCTTCTCTCCTCCCTCCTACTCTCCTTACCTCCCTCCATCTATCTCCCTACCTTTCTCCCTTATAATATATCTCATCTCCTTGTCCTTTCCCTTTTACACTTCCCTACTTCTTCCGCCTACAACGGAGAGAGGCAAGACTGCACCTGTGGTTCCCTTAATCTCTAGATGATATTGTGTCTCGAATACCTCTTTAGCGAATTGGTTCGGAAACTTCCCCCTCACCCAATACCATATGCTAATTTCGCGTGATTGATAGATTCGCTTAGGCGTTGCGTCTGTCGATTCCGGTGTCGGAAGGGGAAGGAAAAAAAACATAATCAACCCTTCGTAGGCTTTAAGGCTCTCCTTAAATGGGATAGGAATATGATTATGTTAATCGGGTCTTGTTTTCTCCGCGGCGGTTGATTTATCAAACCACCCCCTGTCGAACTTATATAATCGGGGCGTTCTAAATTTAAAACGGTTTTTTTCTCCTGTCTCCCGAATGATGGGCCAATATTTTTTCTTTTTTATTTCGGGAATCCGATTAGATCGATTTCCGCATTACGCGCCTTCTCGCCCACTAAGGGTGAGTTGTTTTTGGTTCGTATTTTGCAAATTGAAGCGACGAAGATTCCGAGAGAAGCCCCCCACCCTCCCTCTGTCGCCCTTAATTTATCCATAGAAATAATCTCCGAGCCTTCCAACTAAATCAATAAGCGGTCCTATTGCTTATAGGTACGCGCGATCCAGGTCTCCGTTACGTAAAAGGGATGGAAGGGCGGGGAAGATTGTAAACGGGAGTCGGTCCTGACGCCTTTTAGGCCATAAGGATAAATCAGTCACATTTTGCGGGCAAATTAAATTACGAATTCAGGTCTCAGGAGCGGCACGCACGCGGAATGGAATAAGAAGACGCGTGTGATGAGTCGGGTGCGGACGTGGGCCGAGTTTTAATTCCGTTCGGACGGCGGAAACACGTGCGGGTTTTTAATCTCGAGCTTTTTAATAAATACGAAAAAGCTTTTAACTCCGCTCTCGTGGTGGTCGATTTCGTCCGTTCTCGCTATGCGCGTAAACATTGCAATTTGTGAATTTTTTGTGTTTTTTTTTAATTTTTCGTGGAAGTGGATGCTTATCATTCATAAATTTTATTATTCTACCTAATTTTAGAACATGCGGGAGCTGTTAATAAAACGCGCGCACGAAATTATTTGAAATTCGAGCTTATTTCCGTGTAAAAATTGTTACGATGATGGCGATAAGTCGCCGAAACTGGTAGTATAATAATCTTTCTGTGGAAATTAAAGCGAAGTTTAATAATTTACCGCGCGTGCTCTTCCCTAAGACTCAAGAATTAGAGCGAGCGCCATGTTGGCGAAGGCATGAGAGATTCTTTATGTTATTGACATAACGAATTAGCAATCGAAAAATCACTCTTTATGTATGTTTGCTAATCTACTGATTTGGGAAGAGGATGTTAATAGCCACGTAGTTCATTTACCTATTTGTAATGTGTGTTTCCAAGTCACTTAAGCTCTCATTTCTTTAATTAATTCGCTTTTTTACAATACTTTATATTAGGGGTCGGCAACCTTTCTGTATGGCGGGCCAAATTCATAGTTTTAAATGCCCTCGGAGAGTCACACAAGATGTCACGAGAGATTCGGCGGGAAATATGATTGTTTACGTCAAAAGTTATTTAGAGATTGTGTTCTCAAATCAGTGAAAATCAAGTCTAAATAATTTACTAGCGTTAAAACGTCACCTGAAAAATATGAAATTGTTTGTGTGAGTTCTATCGATCACGTCTTCATCATAGCTTCGCGGGCCGCATGAAACTCTCGAGGGCCGCATTTTATTGACTCCTGCTGTATATGATTTCCGCCATAGCTTGAGTCAAATAGTCCGCCAAAATTTCGAAAATAATAGCAAAAGTTTTTCACCCAATCTACTTGAGACCCTAACATTTATAACGATGACCGATTATCTTATCTTTAACGATGCGTCGTGTCGTCGAAAGAATTACAAAAGTCGTTTTATTTTTTATACGCGAGCCTAAAATCTTTCGGTGCATCATCCTAGCGATGGAGTTGTGAGGGGAGGATGGATTTGTGGAGGGGACATATCAACTTGAATTTATAATGTTTTTCGTGACCATTTCCCCTCTTGCCCTCGCGTGCAGCACTGCAGATACGACTTCGAAAGTATACGGTCGCCAAAAGGCACGCCTCTTGTTCGCATGACGTCATGAAAAAGCGATCCCAGTATGGTCAGAGGAAGAGATTCCATCAGCAACGGTATGTGCGCTTGTGTATTGCGTGTGTGTGTGTGTGTGTGCGCGCGCGCTTTCGCAGACGCGCTTAAATAATCCAACGCGGCGAGAGAGAGGCTTTTTGGCTTCGCTTATTTTTCTGTTCTTTTTTCTTCCCTTTCGCGTTGGCTTAGCGAAAAAAAATATAACGTTCGTTTCGCCTTTTTCGCGACGTTCGCCCTTTAACCCTTCCGTCCATTTCGACCACTTCGTATTTGGTATGGCTTCACGAAAAGTATGGAGTCCTCTTTTTTTATCTCCTTTGCCGCAGAAGATCTCTTTTGGTTCGCCACCGTCGTCACATATCAAAAAACCTACGACTTCGGAAGGTACGATAATGAGGAAAAGAACGGAGCGATACAAAGGATCGTTCATCCTCAGTACGATTAGGGATGACAATAGGAAAACGATAAATCGGAATTGCTGGGGTCGTGTTTGGTGCACTGTGCCCCCTTCCATCCACCATTTAGGTGACTTGCAGGGTAAGATGTAGGTGCACAATATTTTTTTCGCCAATGGCCGGTGCGGAGATATCGCGCAAGTTAGTTTTTTTCGGGCGATTCCAGGAGGGGATTACGTTTGGCACATATCCAACTGCCGATCCAATTACATAACTTTTTTCCTCAACCTCCATTAAGGGAATATCTCGACTTGTCTACGCAGACGGATCTCCCGTCCTGTCATTAGTCACCCGCATAGAATCGTCCCCGACCACCCTACGATTCCGTCAGTTCCTGTTTTTGTCAAAACTTTGTTTCTCTCTGCTCTTCAGAGAGGGAATTTTCCAAAGTGCACGTAGAGAGGTATAATGCCTTCGGGTAATCTTTCCGTTGATGGTGATAGCGTTGTGAGGTGTTTCTCTCTCGTCTCTTCGAGCTTTGTCTCTCGCCGTAGTCTCATTTCTGTTGGTGTGTTTGTTTTTAGCCCGATTTTCTCTATGGCTTCTGCTCGGTTTTCGCGATTAGGTCTGTATTTCCTCATTGTTCCGTTTCCTAGCTCAGCGTGTGCCTCTAGCTCTAGATTGGTCAATGTTCGGGTATGTGATACTATATAATCCGGTTGAATTTCGGTGCTGAATATTGATCCCAAAGGTAAATAAGTTAAATCTGTATTGTTTGTTAAGATTCGATTGGTGTATATTTGAATTAAAATTAAGCAATTCCTGTTTCATTCAAATTTTAGTGTAGCCTCGCAAATGCAAACCTCAAAGGACTTAAATTTTCATTATTTGTAATAATGAAGTCGTTATTATAAGCAATATACACATATATTACCGCCGGAGAATGGAGTAAAATACTACTTATAAACTAGCATTTTGTATTATCGACCTTTTTCTCTATATGTGAATGGTCGGTTGTATTGTGCAACTGCTAATTTAAATTAGTTTTACTTGGTTGCAAGTTGTGTCAAAATGGTAGCTTTACATTATAGATTCTTATGAAAACGACAGCAAGTTAAATTTTCCTTTATTGAAAAACCTATCAAAGATATTTATCGATCTATTGCCGAGGCTATGATTTATGATAATTATTTTCTTCTGGCATATTTAATCGGCACTTTTGGTCTCAGAATAGGTTCCTCAATACCCCAACTAAGAAATAACGAGCAAGGTTTTTTTGAGAAAATTTAATCTCATTTGTAATTTGTCCTTCCCATGTGCTACTTTCACTTTCTCTTCAATTTCTCTCGCAGACGAGTTTTTGGTAGGATTTGCGGCGCTCGACATTTTTTCTTATCCTCTACGGCACAACGCGCGATCGAACCCCGAGAGAGAGAGGGGAAAAGGATATAAAGTTTTTCGCTGGCCTTTTTATCATCCCCTTATCATTCACCCCATCCCCCAAATTCCAAGAGAGCCTAAAAACCGCAGACCATGTTTTTAAATCCCACCGAGTTCTCTCACTGTTTAGAAAATGCAGATGGAACCCTTTTGTTTTCTTAGCCCTTGTGGGGCTTTTTCCCTTTCTCTGGCCAAAAATCACTCTCCTACCGCCTTATTCCAGAATAGTCTGCTAGCATGCTAAGGCCTCAGGTCTAATTCTTTTTTTTTGGTTACTTCGCTGGGGACATGGAAGAGGGATGGATGGAAGAAATCGAAGGAAGAATACTAAGGAGACGTAAAAAAATATTATTTTGGCCTCATCCCGCGTATATAGTGAATACGTAATTGATTTCCAGCTCGAGGCATATAAAAGTTTTTAGGATGCCAGCGATAGTGTTTTCATAAAGTGTTCTCGCAGTTCTCTCATTCGACTAAGAATTATTAAACCAAGCTTGCTGTTTGTTCCACTGCACCACACGCTCTTGAAAACATAGCGACGTGATATATGTAAACATAAGTAATTGAAATCAAGCATAATTTTTCGTAGTGATTTAACATGAAAAAAAAACAATTCATAGATGAAAATTTCCAGGCTTCCTTATGACTAGAATCAATATGATCAATTAGGTAGATCCAACGTCAATGTTGGGAAAATCAGATGGCCGTGTCGGATACAAAGCCGTCGTCATCAGTGGGCATACGCCGATAGTTAGAATTTTATCAAATGGGAGCATAATGCACTGTTTGGTCTGTATAGTAGGAGTCGTCAAACTTTTCTTCATGATGGGGTCCCTTCGTACTTCCAAAAGCTTCAATTAGAGATAGGGTGCACTTCGGGGGCCCCAGTAAGAGTTTATCTTGGACGTTGCCTACATTTGTTTGTTTGTATGGAATTTCAGGCTAATCGACCTCTTTGATTATTATAGCCATTACACCTTCCACGCCGAACATGTACATACATAAGGGAGGAGGGAAACCCGTTGCCGGCATCAACCTACTCTTTACGAAGAGAGACAAGGAGATCAACTGCTTAGCGTCCCTTCCGAAGGACGGAGCGCTGACTCTACACAAATTGAGGTAACTTGCGCGGTCTCCTCAAATCACATAAGTAGCGGACGGGACGATCCCGGGTTGAAATATCCGACTTTCGCCGGATTCGAACCTGGAAACGCTGCGTGAAAGACCAACGCTCTAGCCACTCCGCCACCGCCACCCCGGACACTGCTTACAGAATCTGTTGTCTCATATCAGAGATAATCAAATTTAAATAATCAATTAACGTCAAAGCTCCGCCAGAAAAGTTATTACGACCATAATTTTTACGAAAATTATGTAATTTTGCGTTAAATTTTGCAGATCGCTTTATCATCATAGCCTTTTGGGCCGAATGTGGCCCTTGGGCCGTAGGTTTCCGATCCATGCTCTATAGTGCATCAAATTTAGGATCTTAAAAATGAGCTGGCATAGTCTTTGTTGCACTGGATTTGTGCAGCTTTGAGTTATAATTTCCGACGTTGTTAACGTTTCCAACCAAAAAGGAAAAACATAGAATGGCATTTCGCGTGTGTGTACAGTGGCGCTAAGCATTTGGGGGCCCTTGGCGCTAAGCAGTCGGAGGCCCTGCAATCTGAATATATAGTGAAACCGCTCCTGACGGCGATCCTCTATTGTGACACCTCTTAACGATCGTTTTTCTATGGAAACATAGAGAGGTTCCACTGATTTTTAAATTGAGATTATATACACGAACATTTTTTCGGGACCCCTTACTGCACGGGGCCCCTGGCGCGCGCCATTTGCGACCTCCCTTAAATCCGCCAATGTGTGTGTGTATATACACACACACGTACAGGTAACTCTCGTTCAACGAACGTTCGTTGTACGTATGTTCGCTTTAACGAATGAATTGAATTTTATATCTTTAGTTTTCGCCGAAAATTCTGTTCACTTTAACGAACTAAATAACATGTATCCAACTCATGTCAGATCGAAGAAACTCAGATATTTACGATAGCTCTTGGGGTCACAAAGACCGTCTTTTTTACCCATGGATTCTTCGTGTCACTTTACCACGCATTTTTGCTATATCCTGCATTTCTTGAGAGGCTTAATATGACATCACCGAACGTGCTGTTTGTTACTCAAAATATATTTACAAATATCAACTTAGACTTGACGAACGCTTTTCAGGAACGCATGTTGTTCGTTGAACGAGAGTTGCCTGTGTGTGTGTATGTGTGTATATATATATATATATATATATATATATATATATATATATATATAAAACAGCTTACGGAAAAGGATAGGTAAAATGGATATATGGATGGCAACAAGATGTTGGGATGAGGAAGCCCAGTGAACACTCACCAATCGGACGACTTCAGGTTGGCGAGGCCCTGGGGATGTCGAAGCGACACACGTAAAAGAACGCTAAAACATCACAAACGTAGAAGCTATCGGAGTTATTCCTTCATTAGCTACAGAGTTAGTGTTCTTTTACGTGTGTCGCTTCGACATCCCCAGGGCCTCGCCAACCTGAAGTCGTCCGATTGGTGAGTGTTCACTGGGCTTCCTCATCCCAACATCTTGTTGCCATATATATATATATATACATACATATATACACACACACACACCTATATATGTTGAACGAGAGTTGCCTGTGTGTGTGTATATATATATATATATATATATATATATATATACAGTGGATTTCCTTTTGTTGCCACGTGCTGAGAATTTGCTAAGTAAATTTCCCATTTAAAAATAATCTCGCGGAAATTGCATTCGAAGCTGTATGGAAATATTTCCTGCGTTTTCCTTTTTGCAAGATTAGCTTTGGCATGCGGTACCATTCATTTCCGGCGTTTTATTTTCTTTTCTCATTTCATATTCATTCCCTTCGCCACTTTTTCTTACCCATGCCTCCTTAAATTTGATTTCTCGTTCAAAATTCACTTTTTGAATTTGCATCTTTTTTACATTTGCCACCCGAATAAACGGGTCTTATGCACACCTTCAAGGGAGTTTTCTGTTCTTTTTATTTAAAATTCTAGCTTTCGTTAAATTGGAAATTTTCTTTTCTTTTTCCTTTACCGTTCATTACCGCGGTTTATTGTTTTTAGCGGAAATTGACGCGGTCGGTAAATGACGCATGTCTCGTTTGAATGCATACACAATTAAATATTTTAAATAGCCATGTTGATAATCAGGATTAATTTTCCCATTGTTTATATGTGTGTACATGTACGTTATGTGTTTTTCTGAAAGAAACATTTTTATAGATATGTAGTATTGATTTAAGAAAAGATTAATTTGATTTTAGATAGTCTTGTTGATTGTAAAAGATGACGACGGTATTGGAGGAAGTAAACGGAATGCTTGATGGGGTGCTATAAATACCTCGTGACCTCTGAACCGATAAGGTACCTGTGAGGCCCATTCTCCAATTCTGTAAATATATGTAAAAATAAGTAGGTAATAATAATTTGTAAGAGGCCATGGATTTATTGTTCAAGAGGAAAAAATTAACAAATATTGACGATGTACTATTTAGTATAAATAAAATAAATAAATTTATCGAAAATAGGGATTTATGTTTGCTTTATTACCCTGAAATCTTGTGAGAAAAAAGAATTGAGTCAGCTTTAAGTTTAGTATTACATGCCTTTAATGTAGACCGTTGAAAAATAAAATCGAATTTTTTAAAACTCTTCCCGCTGCCCATTCCCGGCTTCACTCCGCGTGCTACGTAATTACCGTAATGATCCCTGCGCAAATCGTCAAATCTCCTTTCGGCCGGCATTTCAGTTTCACTTAGGACGTGCTCCATAATCCGCTTTTACTGCCATCAGGGTGAACTTTTTCTTTCGGAATCCAGCTCCATAATCTCCTTTCCGAAAAAAATAGAATTAAATTCTATTCAGGTCCACCTTCTTCTTTTTCGGCCGTGCTCCTCTCTCTGTCGTATAGCAGATATCCCTCGGACTTCATCCCATCCATCTCGTCCAATTGGAGTGGGCGGCTAGTCACCCGCTTCTGTTCAGACCATCATCCTTTTTTCACCCATTACACCATTCCAGCCGGTAACTTCTTCCGCGCTTCTGCAGGGAGTTTCGTCGCCATTGCTCAATCCGGAAACGGCGTAGCATCGCCTCCTACAGAGACGGCTCATTACGCAACTTCTTTATCCTTTCCTTCCGCGTCTCCCTTTAATATCTTCGCTTCTCTTTTCTCACTCCTTTCTCTCAGTTTTCTTTAGCTTTTCCAGTTCTTCTCTGCGAGTCTCCGGCGTCTCGGAATCTCCCTCAATCTTCCCGCATTCATTCCTGGCCCCTCGAGATCCCTCGGTCCGTTGATTAATTGTTTTTTTATTCTTTCTCTTTCTCTCCTTATCTCGCTCCGACCGATTTTGTTCTCTTAGGCGACATTTCGGACCTTTCGAGTCAGTTTCGTTTTAGCTCGTGGAAGAATTGCGGCGGTCCCATGAAGTATAAAGATGATGCTAATCGTTAAGTTTTTTTTGGAAACTATAGTTTATTTCCGTAAATCATCTTTGAAAATACCCTGTGGATAGTCCATTTTTCTACATCTTTTTGAAGTCGTGTACCGCAGACTCTATATTTAGTTTAATATTCAATTGAAAATTTTGGTCTAATTAGTGGATATAAGTAACCCGACGGATTTTATTACGATGAATTTTATTCTTTTTAATGTATTCCGCCAAAAATATGTTGATAATTTAACTTTTCTCGTTTTGTTGTTTTAGAGAAAATTTATGGAAGTGAGATCAGCTTAAAAAAACTTCGATGCCCTTTCATCGTTATTATTATGACCGCTATTGTTATGCATAGAATTCATCTTTAGATGGATAGTTTTTGTTTATATCTTTCTATTGTTGAATGGAAAGAGAATTTTTTGTTTAAAAAAATCCACGATTTGTTCAGTGTTCCTATGAGAAAAGTGGTGATAATTTTAACAGCCTGACGACTGCTTCCTGGAATGTAATGGATAGGGCGATAAACAGTAAGACGCCCCAAAATCTCGTCTGCTCTTCCTCGACGATGTATTCTTTTTTATCGGTCGCCACCATCATCATCATCATTCTTTCGTAAGCTGCGTCCGCACGCCGCTGGAGGACGTTGATGTATTATTTCCCTCGGACGGCCTGTTTGTTCATCCCTCTCAATTTGATAATGCGTTCTTTGGGCCTCGTCTTCTAAATTGAATAATTCCATTAATTGCGCCTTATTCGTCCCTTGGGCGTTTTATATTCCTCCTCACGTCTCTTTCGCTCCCCAGCGTCGCATTAATTACGCCAAGGGCCACTTTTTGCCGAATGTCACGCTCTCACCCTTTCCTCCTCTCGACCCGGACTCGGAATCACACGGCCGTGCGTTAATGAGATGGGATGTAGCGAAAATTTGTTTACCGCTCGCGAAAGTCACGAGATGGCGTCGGTGAAGGGCGAGGAGAGGTGCCTTTCGTTCTGCCATCGTCCTGCTCGCGACCGTTCGCTCCTGCACGTGTATATATGGAAGTGTGTTATTCGCGCACCTCCACTCTCTTGTCTCTCCCGCTTTCCTTTCTCGTCTTCCAGGTGTCCCCTCCCCTCCACGCGGCGAAAGGTCGGGGAACTTCCATTATATGTTGCGCGAGATCGAAACCCACCATTAATGTCAACCTGGTCGTATTAATGCGCAAAATAGTGCAGTGATGTTTTTGTGCGTTGTTATAAATTTGAAGTTTATTCCGTGGCTTTTGATTGGACGCGGGGGCTTTGCATAAATTATTCGAAAATAATCGCGCTGAAAGAATGTCTTCAAATTCCTTGTGTCGAATAAATACGTGGCCCAGTTTGCCGAAAAGTCGACGCGGTTATATATCTGGTCCAAATCTAGGAGAGAATTCCGAAATCCAGGAGCCAATGCAATGCGATTTAGAATCAGGGTTTTTTAAAATGTTTACATTTTATATCTTACGTACGATATATAAATATTACCGATTTAGTAATTCTCCTAAACTGATAAATTATTTAAAAAATATTGTCGGCATTAGTCACATTTTTAGTTGCCAATGGCGAACGGGCGCTTGCACACATGTACACTCAAATGTGTATACGTAAGATTATATGACAGATGTGCAATATTTCGGAATTTAAGGTTCGTTATGAATTCTCCGTTATTCAGCAAGAGTGCACCGAATGAACGATTTGGGGCAAAGTTATTTTTTATTTTATTTACTGCAAGGCGAGGAGTGACTGAGAACTCCGTTCATAAGAAAGACGCCTTCTGAAGACGCTTGCGAGATGCTCGTTTCACGAAATCTATTCGGAAAAAGTCTCCTCCAGCTCCTAACTCAAAAAGACTAGACGATTTTTTTTCAGTGAATAATTCAATGACTCTCGACACGTGAAAAAATGAGGCCGATTATTTTTGGTGTCCGTTTTATATGGCTTCATGTTTATGCTAGCGACGCGTGGGCTCGTTAAAATGCCGTCCTTGGCAGTCGAGTAGATTTCAGTAACCGCCTTCCATTGCTAAGGTTGCCTGTTCGAATCCAACAGAAGAAATAAACACGTTTCTTCTAGTCATGGTCGAAAAAGGACATACGTAAGCTACGTTCTATTGCTTTCTCATCTCTCGAGCTAGCGACAAATCATCCGCACCTTTCCTGGCATCCATTCATAAGATTCCGCTTATGTTAGATAAAGTTGGGCGACACATTTCAATTAAGTAACTTCCGTTACGAAACCCGCCGTTTCAAATCCCTCTTAGTGGGGTCCGTTAATATTTGATCACCTCCCATGTTTACGTTCGCCCACAATGTCGCGATGTTTACGAACCGATGGGCTGTTTGCCCGCTACGCGATGTTCATTTTTTCTTTCTCCGCACGTGATATTTGTCACTCGGTCGGTGTAGAAACGATCACAGGACGGGGAAGAAAGATTAGGTGGGGTGGGAAAATGGGCGGAAGAGGAGGGAAAAGAGGTGGGGGTGTGGGAGGGGAGGGTGGAGGGAGACCGTAGGGGGCGGTGGGAGTTGAATCGGAGGCGGTAGCTCATACATAGGGAGAGTTTTCGCCGCCTGCCTTAGCTCCAGGGGAACGGTTCGGTTTGGTCCGTTCCCAGGCGTTAGCTGTGGTGTCAATGCCCCCTAGTGCGCCCAGAACAAACCTCACCCGCTCTTCTGCTCCGCCCCGCCACCGCGAGCGGCACCACCTCCTCCGCACCCCTCCCAATAACCCTTTCCCTCCTTCATACGCTCTGCACACATTTTCTTTTTATTTTATCCCATTTTTTCCCCCATTCCTAAGTTCCCGCCGTATCGATGCTGCCATCTGCCGTCGAGTTATTCCCTCCTCCTCTTCCTTACTAGGGGCCTCAAGGCATTCCTCGGAATGGAAAGGGCTCGGGTGGTGTGGGGGGAAAGAAGGCGAAACTAGGTCACCAAACGGCCGTTTTTCGTGCCTTTCGTTTTTCTCGTTCCTTCGCATCGCTTGTCTCCATCTTCGCTTACGCCTTTCTCTCTCTCTCTCCTTCGGCCTTATCTCCTCATATGATCTTTGTTTTTAGCAGGGTTTAAAGAAAAATTCGCAAATGTAATCGTTTTGTCCGTCCGTCCGTCACACTTTCGTGTGCGGTGAATTACTTCCCCACCTTTCAAGCTAGAGTAACCAAATTTTGAGAAATTGTTCCTGGTCATACGTTCTTCCCGAATTTGAAATTTGGAGACTCCAGGGATAGTCTAAGGGCTGCGGTTGTTATTAAAAACCGCCGCTAATATCTGATTCATCAGTTCTTTCCTTACATGTTTAATCTTTATCCTTAACGGTTTATCCGTTTCGTGTTGTCGGTTTTTTATTTTCTCTTTCATTTGTTTCGTTCGCTAAGTTTTTTTACGTAATCCCCGTCACTTTCTTCTGACTGAGAAGGGGGGATTTTTTATTTCTATTTCCAGCGTTCCCGCGTTGCTGGGTTTATGCGAATTTTTTGTAATGTCACAGGGTGCGAATAATAAGGAACTTCCCGTTTCTGCGGGAGAAGATTAAAAACGGGTTTCTCCGCGCGTTGTGTATTTATATATTTTTTTTAATCATTCTTTCTCGTCCGTCGCCGCCGGTCGAGATTTCATATTTCTTGCCATCTGTCGTCTGGGGGAGAGAGAATAAAAAAATTATAATCGCAAAGCGAACGTGCCATTTCACGTCGATCGGGACTTCTCGTCCGTTTGAAAAATCCTTCCGTTTTATCCGCGCGTTCGAATTCGCTTTTGGCGTTCGACGTGTCTCGAATTCAGTCGCTCGTATTTCTTACCCCGCAAGGTCGTCTGAGGCTCACCGGACGCGTGAATCATCCTTTCGTTTCAACCTAGATGGTTCGTTTCTAACTGTAAAATGCCGTCGGGAATGAGAAACATGAAAATTGTTGGATGGTAGCTTGTGGGGTGGAGGCCAACGCCGTGCGTGGGGGCCCAAAAAAATGCCAAGAACGCACTCAATGAATAGAATGATCAAGAAAGACTATTCAGAAAAAATTTATAGGAAATCTATCGCCCAATGCTGTTGAGACGAATCAACAAACGTCGTTTTGGACAATGAGATTGAAAACTATTTAGACACCAAAGGAATATTGTTTTTAATACTTATTAAATACAGAGTGGCGTTTTTCTACAGGAATGTACGTTCAGCTTTGATTACCTGACATTGCCAGTACCTGTGTCGTCAAATGAAAAGTCCTTTTCAAAATTTAAGTTAACCCTGAACTACTATCGTTATTTAGAGTCCCATAAGCACTATCGTGGGGTCAATGCTGACCCCAAAATTTTAAATAGAGATAAAATTGTCGTTAAAATGTTCATAGTTGGAAATTTCAACTTTGTTGGCCAAAGGGAACGCAGGAGGATCCAAATCAACCATTTCCTTGACATTCTTTATTGACAGGGCAAAAGATAAACAAAATATAGGCCATCTAGCGTGTATCGACAAAAACGGGGCGGTGGGGTCAGAACTTACCCCATCATAGTAGTTGAGTGTTAATAAAAAGATACTTAAGATGTATGGCCAAAAGTAGATTAAAGTATTTATCACTTCTTTCAGTTGAAAACTCAGAAGCATGAAAAATGAAAACTGACAAGTTGATAGAGGAATTTTTAGAATATTAACGTCGAAAGAAAATTTAAAATGAAAATCATATAAGAATAATTTTATAGCGATATTTTTTACACAGATGGGCGAGGGCAAAATTTTTACTTGCATAGGGCTCCTAAAATTCTAGTTACTCCCCTGTTGTTTACGTTTTCGCGCTTTGTTTCCGTTGATCAAAGGACTCGGGGTTTTTTTTAACGCGGCTTAAAAATGGCCGGCAATAAAGTCACGTGACATGACAAATAAAGCCGGTCCGAGGATGCAATAATTCAAGCCCTCGCGGTCGCTTATATATTATTTTAAATGCCCGACGCGGGTCCAGAGGGGGTTATTATTAGGACGGAAGGGCAAATCCGAATAAAAAAAGATTTTTAATCATGGGAGGGTGCGGTGGTGGTGGCTGCGACCGAGAAAGTTTATTTATTTATTTTTTAATCCTCTAAATTTCTCCGTTCTCAAGGTCTTTGGGGATATCTTCCTCTCCTCGGCTAGATCTTTTATTTTCCTCGCACCCTTGTTTTGCTCCGCCGGGTTCCGACTCCCTTTTTCTTTCTTCAGCCCACGCACGTACTTACCCGAAGAACATTCCCTTCCTTCCCCACTCTTTCTCCTCCGCTCTTCTTATCCCTTATTCTCTCCGCTTGGCCAAAGTCCCGTTATAAAAAATCCCTAGATTTGCCAAGGGCCGTCTTTCTCAAGGGGTGGAATGCGCGCGGGATCTATATCGATTCGAGTCTGATCGACGCAGGCTTCGTTCGATTGTTTTGCGTCGGCATTGCCTGTCGGATTTCTTTTTCGCGTTGCGGTGAATATTCATCGTTTCGATGGAGCGATGGGTGTTTTTTTTTTCGTCAAGCGAGCAACGTTGATTTGAAAGTTTTTATTTGTTTTCCGTTGTTCAAGCGAAAGGAAAATTGAGGGGTGGCGGCGATATGAATCGAGGGCTGACCTTCCACGTTGCGGGACCGGGCTCGTGGGCCTCGGAGGCCGTTAAAATGGCGAGACCCTCCCATTACTTTGAATCGGCTGTCAATAAGAGAAAGCGCTGCGGAGATAATCATGGATAAACAAAAACGTGTAAAGCGTTAAATATTTAGTAATTTTGTTAGTTTGTTTTAAAAGGATGATATAATACCGTTTTTAGTTTCCTGCTTCCAAGTTTCAAGAAAATGCCCAAGTTCATTATTACGAAATGCGACCCCTCCGTATATATTGAAATTGTAACATGCGTCCTTCTATCTACAGTAATACCCCGATCTACGCGAAGAATGCTTTCCTGTAAAAGGCGCGTGTATCGAATTTCGCGTATGTCAGGGTCAAGAATACATGTATTATATAGGGATAGGTATTTTATATAAAAATATAGGAATATCACGCGTGACAGAAAAACGACGCATGCGAACTGCAGTTAACTATATGTAAACAAATACATTTATTGTCTGAGAGCTCTCTCGATTGCTGATTGGCTGGAGGAGTTGGCGCTACTATTCATTTTTTTGTTTTTTACAATTTTTACTTAATGTTATTCGTTATAAAAAATAAATATTTTATCAAGCGCGTCCCGTAATAACGAATCCACGTATATCTGGGTATTGCCGTATTTCGAAATTAATTATTTGGCCCGCGTACAATTCCATTTTGAACGCCTGAAGGACATAAACTGGTTAAAACAAACTTTGCAAAATCGTTTTAAAGAAATCCCTCATTCCCCGTTATCCATAATAAAACAATTTTCCTCGTGACTTTCACCCAAACATTCACTGCCTCGTATTCCTCCCTTTCTCCCTCTTTCTCTCCATGCAAATGCCGCATGTCATCAGGTTGAAGCGAGTTAACATTCTCTGAACCATTTCCCGCACACATCCTGAGCGAAGAGCAGGTGTTCTCAAAAAGTTAGCGTATTGTGTTGCGTTTCGTGGCTGGAGATAACGCGGCTTCCAGTTCAAACTAGTTTTCGAATTGATTCACCGTAAGGGTGGGGGTGTAACGCAAACGGAATTTGTGATGTTATCAATAGAAGGACGTGAATCGTTCCCGCGCAAGATCTTTTCTACTGTCCGTGTTCCTTATTTTCTAATAGAAAAAGGCAACAGTTTTGCCGACTGTGTTGCATCCGATCGATTCTTTAGAGTTTATTATAGAACGCTTGAATGCGTGCATGTGTGTGTATGTGCACTATATACATGTGTGTAGGCAAGTCCTGTCATTGCGATTTGCATTTTAAAAATAAAATTTAAAAATTAATTTTATAAAACTTCGCACAATTTCCTTTATATAAAATAATTACATGATCATGGTCTCGATTCGTAGATCATCACCTTGGTCGTATAAGTATTTTTATTTAGTGGAAAGTATATATTTATATATTTTTAAAATGCAAATATTTTTTTTCAAATTATTTTTCTGTTATTATTTGAGTTTAAAGTATCTTCATGTGCTCTTTAGATTACCAGTGATACATTGAATATGTTCGGATAAGTGTATCCACTCTATTTTCTATTTTAATGTAAATCATTCTGAAAGCAGTAATATGACTTCTCGGATGATTTCATTTCCGTTAAACTGCATAGTTCCCATCGACTATTCTTGTCCGATACGTTTTCGGACCAATAAGTTATGTTCAGGGCATAATTTTAGTCCTATTTTTTACGCTAACGATCTAAGTTCAGTTCCCTTCAGATTTTTTTAACATATGCTACAATACCATCCGCATAAATACCACCAAAAATCCCTTTTCTCTTCCCGCACGACTCCCGCACTCATTAATTTGAGAGAATCCAAGGCTCACCGCATAAGCCATTTCCAACCAAATTCGCATCCGACGCCAAAAACCCCTATAACCATTCACCCTCATCCCTGCGGGAAAAACCGCACCCTAAATCCTCTCTCTTTCTCCATCTCTCCCTTCTCCCCAACTCTTGATTCGTGTTCTCCCTTCTTCCTCTCTTTTCCCCCTCCGCGTCCGTCTGAAGCCTGTTTTCCCCATCTCTTTCGCCCTCTCCTTTCACTTTCCCCTCAATCGGAGGGGAAATAAAACGTAAACAAAGGCAAGGTTCGCCGAGTAAAGGGAGAAGGGATGCGAATGATAATAATAATAAAATATCGATCGGCGCGTGTTTCTTTTAATCGTTCTTTTATTTTTTTCCCCGGCTCGCCTCGCGCGGGTTCTCCGGATCGCACGCTAAAGGGGCGGGGACAGAGGGGATGGAAGGGTGGGGAGGTTGATTGTACGGGATCCTTTTGTTCGTGCCGAGTCGATGTTCGGCGGAGTGTCGGAGATCTTTTATCGCTCACCGAGCCCATCTGATGGTCTAGCGAAGAGGGCGTATGTCCTGTTTTTTTGGACTTTCTCGAGTTGAGGTTGCCTAACGGTGTTTCGGATCTCGAAGTTTGGTTTTTGCGAAGTTCGGTTATTTGCAAGTTCCATGCCGGAGCGGCGATATCATAGGAACGATAAAACCCTCGAGAATTCGATAAATTTTCTTGTTTAAATATCCTTCGGTTTTACCGTGCTCGGTCATTAAAAAACATTGGTGCGAGTACGTATAAATAAAAATTTAGCGGTTAAGATATTTTAGTTTCCTTTATTTTATAACCGCATTGATGTTCAAATGGATTTTATATCTAATCATTTCATCTGAATCTGATGCTCATTTCATTGATTTTAAATTGCGTAAAATTATTTAACTGAGGTGGGAGTGGTTTTAAGGGAAGAGTGGCTGAAATTTTGTTTGGTATTTTGATGTTATTTTGAATTTTAATCTTTTTTAATTTCTTGCATAAGGCTCATAGGTATTCTTAAAGTTTTCTTCTGCAAAATTTTATTATCTTGAGTCTTTAACCCCAGAATTTGTTTTTACGTCTTGTGGCTTGACACATTCGTTGCCGTGATAATAAAAAAAATTCTTTTTTAACTTACGATTCACGCCATTTGTTCGTGACGCAATCACTAAAGCCTGTTGCGAAAGCGTTTCGCACTCATCATGCCATTCTCTCCGCTTAATTTGACTCATTTGGCACAAGGCCTCCTTAAAAAAAAAAGTTTATTTTCGTCTTATCACCAACGATCCTTTCTGGTAACCATCTGTCCGCAAAAAAAACCTTTTCAGCGAAATGTAGAAGGAAAGAAAAATGGCATGATGATAATATGAAAAATGACCGAAGGCGTTTTGCTGATTGGTCTAATTTTTTAAAAGTATTCTGAATCATTTTCTTCAAGTGTTTCACTTGGATTTGAGGGCGAGGGTTATTAATATACATCCGCAAGCGCTTGTCCGCTGAATAAAGACGTGTCATGAGAAATCTTAAAAATTCCACGATTATTTTTGCCTTGCTCCACATTTGCGCGCCCGTTCCTCCATGCTTATAAATTGGTCTTCTTCTGCTGCTACCTTTTATCCTGTAAATCAGTGGTTCTCTAACTTTCAATTGTCGTGGTCCCCTTGAATATCATGCGGCCCCATTTGTATTGAAAATAGTAAAAATAAGAAACTTCATTGCAAATTTCTTCATTTTATGTAACTATTACTAATTTTTATCACATCGTTTTTCCAAAAATTCCCTTATAAAGTTTTATTATTCGTGAAAACTTTATTTTTTGACATTTCACATTACATCCAAAATAATTTTGCAGCTCCCTTGGGAGCCGCGGTCCACAGTTTGAGAAAAACTGCTGTAAATAACCAAACTGGTGGGCGTCAGGAGATGTAATGTACCAAAATGTCACTAACGATTTTTGTTTTGCTTATTATGGCACCTGATTTCCCTACACTGGAAAAACGAGCCTCTATATCGCTTTGTCCTGCAATCTTGATCGTGTCACCCAACATACTTGATCAACCGACTGCAATCTTTCCATCGTAGTAAAGAATCGCAGATGCGATGTATTGTTGTTTGTCTACGTAGCAGTAGATTTTTTCCGGTTACTCCCCAGTCGCTAACTCTAGATCCACCAAAGTTTACCATGTTTAGCTCTTGTATAGATCAACGTATTGTGAAAATTCAGCATCTCCAAGTTGCAGGATTTCAGAGATATTGCTCGTACAGACGGACGTACGGACAGACAAACCGAATACATAAGCATCTTTCTTTAGAATAAAGAGCTAAAAAGAGGAATTAACTATGTAAGTTTGCAAGCAGTGGTTGAAGGTAATAAGAGGGAGTCAGTGAACGCATTTGAATGTTCACGGCGACTGAAGAAGGCTTGTTGTTGAAGCTTTCGCGCATCCGAACTTCTTTGGCAAAGAGAAACTAAAACACACAAGTGTATCTGTGAATGTGTTTTTCGTGAATCTAGCTCCTCTGCGTTGAACAAGCTTATGTAATAAATTTTTGCCCACTTTAATGAAACGATTTACCAACCTCTGAATGAGTAATAATAATGAATAATAGCTACATTGAATATTTTTTCTTCCCGCGCGTCAGTATTTTGGCTAGCGGTCGTTATTTAGTTCTGCGCCAAAAAATTCGATTATTTCGGAGCATACTCTATATTTATACCGTGCACATTTCACGCGTTTCAATAGCGTAACTATTTTCGTACGTAGGACTCGTTCCCGAGCGCGAAACTTGGCGGATTCGAAGCTTCGCATCCATCCTCGTTCGTCGAAAATATCGTTATGGAAAAAGATGAGTGCTATTGTTGGACGCACGATTCCAATCTCTCGGGACACTTTTCCTCCGCAAGGATTCCTTTCTACTTTCCCTCTCCCTACCCGTTGTTCAGAGAGCGGGCGTGTCCCGTTCCCTGCTCTCTCTCTCAGGATTTCGAGCCGGTTATTTTTGGAAGAGATCGACTTATTGTTGAGTGGAAGCGACTCAACCCGAGCAGAAATTTCAAGGAGCACTAGAGAGCTTAAGTGCCCCCTGGGATTATAACATTTGCCCTTAAAAAACCATCGCTGACCATCACTCGAGACCTCGGACAGAGAAGAGGTTGGCGGAAAACAAAACACCTCCTACCGAACATACACTTAGCCTGAAATTACAAATACAGTAACCCTTCGAATTACACGGTTTCATTATACGCGTTTTGAAAGATTTTCTTTCGGAGAGCTACCTTGAATCGAATTTCCATCGATGTCGCTTTATTACGGTTTGGGAAATCTCTGAGCATTAAAAAGCTGAAAGTGTTTCGACTCGTATCTTCTAAGAAAACATAAAGGAAGCACTGCTGAATGTTTCGTAAATAAGATGTGGCGTGTTGAGCTTAAGACGGTGCTCAAAATTAGCCACATATATTCCAACAGGTAAACCTGCCCCGCTTTGCACGGGTTCGCTTTACACGGTCTATTCCAGGAACGGAGATACAGCCCAAGGCAAAGGATGGGTTCAGAGTGAAACTTTTCTTAGCGGCCACTCCTATTCAACGGCCAATTAAGCGGCAGTTTCTCTCAGAACGAAGTCCGTTAGAGCAGTGTTTCTCAAACGGTGGGTCGCGACCCATTTAGGGGGATTTTAGGGGATTCGCACGCACTCTTCGCTAAAGCAAGTGATTTTATTTATTCTGGTTTTAAGAGCCCTGCAGGTTTTAATTTATCGGCATGTTTTGTTAAAAAATAAAGAAAATTCTGTAGCTTATCAACGTATAAAAACTTTTTTAACAAATGAATTATCTAAGAAAAACAAACAAGAGATTATATCTCAGTAGTGATTTGTACTTCAAAAATTAAACTGTACACTACATTTTGTCTGAATGATTTTAATACACATATGTTGTCGCAAATGAAATATTTTAGAGTGCTAACCTAGTACAGTAACACCCCGTTTAACGTTGTCCCGTACAACGCTGATTCGTTATAACGCTCTCCATGACAAAACGTCTATACAGTAACACCCCGTTTAACGCTGCCCCGTACAATGCTGATTCGTTATAACGTTCTTTGTTCTCGGACCAATTTTGACTTTCTCCATACGTTTTTGTGGGTGCTCTAACTCGAGAAGTAATTACCGGAAAATCACCAAATTTCATATTTAACATTTTTAAGTTACTAAGTGTTACGCTATGGAAAAAATAACAAAAAATTGCAAGACATGATTTGATTTCCCATTTTCAGTATGTAGCGGAAATTTTTCAGTCAAAAGAAATGAAAACAACCGCCGAAATCATCCAACGAACCACAACGGAAACACCACGATCTCATACTGCAGAGTAATCTATGGTTTTGTTTACATATCTCACGAAATTGGACATTTATTGGTGGTAATGGGCGCTGATTATAAGGGGAGGATGTGTGGAATCTGTTACATTGTGAGAAAAGGACAAAAAACGTCGCGGCAGTTATTATACTGAAGACTTTCTGGAATGTAGCAGACCTACTAAACTGTGCATTTAAGGGTAAATTTGAGAGTATCGGAGAGAAGAGCGGCTATACTAATCTTTTGAAAATAGGTATGAATTACGATTTTAAGAACGCGTCTTCATAAATGCTACACTAAAATGACCCCGCATAACGCTGATTCAGTTAGCGCTCTCGTTTTCAGGAATGCATCCCCAGCGGGGTTATGGCTGTATTTATAAAGAGCATACAATAAAAAAACTCCCAAACATCCAGATGGAGGGATCGCCTGACGAACCTGCCTGAGAACCACTGCGTTAGAGCAATGTGACAATTCCCCCTATACGGCGAGTATCAATCGAAACGATCGTTGCTGTTTCAAATCGATAGGTTGTTGCATGCAGTGCCGTAACTAGGACGGGGCAAGCCCCCGGCGCAACTAAAGAAGGGGCGCAAAAATTGTTAATGGTAAGTTGTGTGCGGTTGAATGGCACAAGGACAGGGGCGATTTCACTATTAGACTTGTTCCAGACATACGCATAGCAGAAACTATAAATTTCGATGATGTTATTGATGAGTTTGTTGCATTAAAATCACGTAGAATAACTTTAATATTAAAATATTTATGCTTTCTGTATTTTAATTACGTGTGTAATTATGTATGTACGTAATTATATTTATAATTATGTATTTAATTTATATACATTTATATTGAGAAATTACATCATTTATAATTTATTTTTATTTATTAATCGTTCATCCTAAATTCCTAGAGTAAAAATATAGGTATTTGCGAATTTTTTATGGAGAGGGCGCATATTTGGTAGTTTGCCCCGGGTGCTAAAATAGCTATTTACGGCGCTGGTTGCATGGTACGAGTTTTACTGTAGATTTTATTTTCGTTTAATTACAGGTTTCCCTCACTTTATGCGGGGGTTGCGTTCCAGTAAAGGGACGCATAAAGCGATTTCGCCTAAACAGAACCCATATTTCATGTAAAAGATAGGGATACGTTCCACAAGCAATCTTAACTCCCCTCCAAGACGCTCTTCTTTCGCTCCATAACGACTTCTTATGCTCTAAATACAAACTTAAGACAATTAAAACTGTAAATTATAAAATAAAGCAGACTATCAAAAGTAGTGGTTGTTGTGGGTGACATAATAGCGGAGGTTTAAAGTGCTGGAGGGTTGTCTTGGCCCAACCCAAGTTCCGCGAGCAAAGAGACAAAATTTCTCAAGTGTGTTCAAACAGTATTACACAAAATCTCCGTCTCATCTCCACTTTACAATATCCTCTCTATTCTACAAATTTCCCCCAACTCTCATCTCTTTTGCTGTAGTACTAATACGCACAGCATAAGTGACAATGAGAGACCGAATGGTCGCCTTTAGTGGAGAACTTTCTTGCATTAGTATTGCACTGACCACGTAATCACATAAGAGCGAATCAAAGGCGCATAAAAAGAAATTCCGGTAGCAATAAGTTCGTCGCATAATAGCGAATTCGTATAAAGCGAACCCGCATAAAGAGATGGAAACCTGTATTTGCACGTTCTCGGTTGAGGTGCTTTAGACTGGGAAAGAATTTAATGAGGAGGATTTAAATGGAGCGGGGGAAGAGAGAAGCTTAAATATTGTAATTCGGCAGAGGCGGAAGGAATGGGCGAATTACATTTTGGGAAGATGTTGAAGGAAGTCGTGGAAGGGATATTCAAGAGATAAAGAGTTAGGAGAAGGATAGGGAATTTGGAATTAGACAATGACCATGAAAGGTTTAATGAAACCAGATGGGCATTTTGGCCACGAAGCAGCCAACATCAGCGGTGATTCACCGATAGTAGATAGTAGATTCTCCGAAACGCACATCCAATATGGCAGTTAGAGAGAAATGGTTTGTCAATCCCATTTCAGCCATAGGGTGAGCCCGATAATTCTCTTATGAATGAAAAATTGGGATGAGTATTAGAGGAAAGATATAATTTATTCCCTCCGCCTTTCCTTCCGGAAGAATGAAAAGTATGACATCTTCCCGCATAAAAAAATAATATTCATATGAGAATCGATGTAAATTACTGTAAATTACGACCGAGAGATTATATCTATATTTCACGAATTGTTCTCATTCTCTTTCGTTTCCAAGTAGCACGGACGGAGGACGTAATGCGAGAAGAAAAGTCGTGAGGAATTTGCGATGCCAATTCGAGATAAATTCTCAAAACGCCTGGTGATCCGAAAAACAAAATAAATTTCGCAATATATCCGTTTCCCTTTAGCTGGTTTATCTGCGCGCATTATCAAATCTTTTTTCTTCTCCTAGAAACCGAGAAAGGTACTCGATCGGGCGCAGATCCCCGAGATATTATTCAATTTTCAAGAGGGCGGGGGTGAAAAAATTCCAACCGCTTCTCAGTCTCACGCTACGGAGATAATCGACGGATCGTATACACTTTTTTATTTTATTTTTCGATCCGTTCCGGGAAAAAAAACAAATTCCTCGCGTAGCTTTCGTGATTCGGAACGTCTCCTTGGTGGTTTTTGGAGAGCGTGGATTTCGCGTATCCCTAGGGATCGTACCTCGTGACCCTAGAGACCTGCCTCATTTCTTTTAACCCCTCCCATCTCCTTTCACCCGACTCTCCCCACTCTTTTCCCTCGGCACCCCCCACTCCGTCTTCTCTCTCCGGCCCCTCTACTTTCTCTTTCTCTCGCTCTCTCCCTCACTCCATCAACCTCGAGAGATCCATTATTCTCAATTTATAACCGCCAGCTGAACTTTGTCTGATTTTTCATTACTTTTTCATTATTTCGCCCATCCTTCCGAGGAGGCCGACTTCCCTGCGAAAGTAGCGCCGTGGAAGATAGAGGAAAGAGCGTGGTCGTTCCATTCCCGCTTTATTCCCGTTCTTCGCTTATTTTCCTCTACCGTACCGTCTTTTTTTAACGATCTCACAGCGAGACAACCAAGGTCCCGTTTACGCTTTTTTACCCAAGTTTCTGTTCATTCCCTCGGTCGGATGATTCTTATTTCTCGTTAAAGAATATGTCTCGCGTTATTTTTTAATCTCGACAGCGTCCTTTGCTAAAAATCTATTTTTCCATTCTTCAACGCCTTTGTTTTGCTTCTTATTTTCCTTCCAAGAATTTTTTTGAAGCAGGGAAGCCCTTTATATTTAGTATTCCGGAGAAACGCTATTTTATCCCGTTTGAGTGGCTTCGTAAGATATCATCTGATAGCCCCGCAGATTTAAGGCTAGTAATAATCCGGCGGCTTTAATTAACAGGGCTATTTCTTTGTGAGGTGAATTAAAAAAATATCTCGCGTATCATCATTCGTTTTTAAAAAGCCATTTCACGGTTATTGAGAGGTTCCTGTTGCTGCGCTCTCGAGTATAAAATTAATAATAATCGCTCTCCATTTAAAACTCACATTAAGGGAGTATATCCACTATGTGCATACACACACTATGCTCGAATTTATCGTAGTAGAACCTAAAAAGTATGGTAGTCCCTTGCGCAACGCGGAGTTACGTTCCTGGAAAATGTCGCGTTGAGCAAAACCGCATTGGGCGAAACTGCGTCGCTTGATTTAAATTGTTATGGAATAAATCGCATGTACACATAGGCTATGTGTTTCCTCAAATCACATTCATGGCCAAAAAGTGGTGCGCGTCCAAATGAATTAAATTTTACACGTTGTATTTTTTATTTACAACTATTTTTTTTTATTCATATAACTCCACATACGGCCTTTTTACAGTGAAATATTATAACGAAATAAATTAACAACACAATACATAATAATAAATAAAGTGAGAGAAACAAAATAAAAAAGGCAAATGAAGGCAAACTAAAATTGAGATTTTAAGAATGAGATAAGTGAACATAGTGACTGACAGATGAGATGCATGAGCAAGTATCAAATTTATTTAACCGTGTATAAGAAAACCGCGTTGGGGAAATCTGCGTTATGCGGTAGCTGGCTGTACTTCCAGAAACTCGATAGAGCTTTATTTGTTAATGTTCGCGTACCAATATTTTCAGACATCAACATCCGTATTATTTACGCATTACTTTGGAGTATCTAGGGGCGACAGTGGCGGTTCGTTATGCTTTTAAATTTCCTCCCGGAAACGGAGGCAATTCAGTTTCTTTTTCTCCCTCAGCGAGCAAGCTCAACGTCGACTAATACTCATTTCGATCGCTGCAGCAAAGTAAAGTGAATCTCAAATGCTTCAATCAAACGCGAAACATTTTTTCCGATGAAACGAAATTTTCGTCGCCGGCAATGGTGGAAGAGTGGGACGAGGAAGAGAAGTTGATTGATCGAAGAGTCTTTCCGCGAATCAATCATCCGCCGAATGCAGAAAAAAAGAAAGAAAGATCCTTTTCATCTTCGACCGCTCTCCTCCCTCTGTGCCGCTCTTTTCCCTCCCTCCCCCGCTCCTCCCTCCCGCTCTTCTCCTCCTCCCTCCGATGTCCACGCTCTCTCCGTCCCCTCGCTTTCGCGAACCGTATACATTGCGGAGTCTCTCTTTTCTCTCATTACAGGAGCTTCCTTCCGAGCTCCGCCCCCTTATTTAATTCCATTCCCTCCCACCTGAAAGCGCCCTCGGTCCTTTTTTTTGGTGTACTAACCCTCGCCTCGCTTCGGGCGCTAGCCTCTCGTCTCCACCCCACCCGCCTCATTCCTCTCTTAACTTTCCCCCTTATCTAAGTTCATTCATTCTTCTCGAATCTCCATCTCCCTTCCGTCCTCCCCTACTCTTTCCTTCATTACCTCACTTTCTCCTTCACTCTCCCTCTCAACTTTCAAAATCCTTTCTTTACCTCCTTTCTCCATTCTCATCCTTTTCCGCCCTCCGCATTACCACATGGGTTACGTGGAAGAAAATACCGTGTGTTCTCAAATCTTACTCAAAGGAAGACAATAATTATCTATCAACACCTCTCATCTCCCTTTTTCTCTCCTTACTCCCTCTTTTCTCTCCTTTCTCCCTCTTTTCTCTCCTTACTCCCTCTTTTCTGTCCTTACTCCCTCTTTTCTCTCCGTGCTCCCTCTTTTCTCCATTCCCTCTCCTTTAATCCTCTCACCCCCTCTTTCTTTCTCCACTACCTGACGCATTGGATGGAAGAGGAGACTATAGTCATAATCTCGCTCCAATAAAAACGATTTTCTCTCTAGTTCCTCCTCTTCTTATTCCTTTCTCCCCATTCTATCGCCTTTCTTTCTCCTTTCTTCTACTCCACAACCTTCTATTTTCTCTCTACCCCTCCTATTTCCTTTCTAACCTTACCCCTTCTCTATCTCTCCTCCCTATCTCTCCTTCCTATCTCCTTCTCCCTATTTCCCTTCCTCTCTATCTCCCTAATCCCCTCCTTCTTGTCCCCGCCTTCTTATCTCTCCCCCATCTCTAACATTCCTTACCTCTCTCTTTTGCATCCATCGTCTCCCTACTTACCCTCTCCCCTCTCTCTTTTCCTCCTCCTCTTCCATATCTAGCTCATTCATTCTTCTCCACCCCCTCCCTCAAGGACCTCCATTCCCTCCTCGCGGCTCATTCATGCAACTCGCCCTCCTTGGCCCTCCTTTCCCTCTCCCCGACCTCTACCGCGCCCTAACCTACCAACCGCTCCCTTCCCCATCATCTCTCCGCCCCATCCCTCCCCCCTCCCCTTCTCTCCTTCCCTATCCCCGACTCCGAGTTTACATCCCGCCTTCCGTCCCACCCTGTCCCCACCTCGGGTTATCGATCTAACGCCACCACTGCCTCCCCCTTCCCCTTTTCTCCCGCCTCTCCCGGTCTATGTAATTCCCTCTTCTCCCTCCCCTCAACCCTCTCCTTCCATCTACCGCCAATAAAACGCCTCCCACGTCTTCCCTCTCTCTCTCCTTTTTCCTCCCTTCCTCCCTTGCATACCATCTTTCGGCTACATCTCCTCAATCCCACTTCCGGTGAAACTTCCAAGCACCTCCCTCCTCTCCTCCATCTCCCTAATATTTTCTCCCACTCTCCTTACTCTCGAGTTTATGTTTCTTTGCCCACCCCTCCCCCTCTTTCCCGTTGCACTCCGCCCACGCAAGTTTTGGCTCTCCTCCCCCCCTCGCCTTTTTTAACTCCTTCCAAGAGTTTTTCACCCATCCTTTTCTCCCCTTACACTTTTCTCACAAAATCGGTAACCATTGCTGCGTCGTACTATTCCCCTCCTCCTTCCTTCTCCCTCCTCCTCCTCTCCCCTCTTCTCTGGTTTTATGATGTCTTAAGCTTCCGATTCCGCCCACGTGCGCCGCCGCCGTATTTCTGTGGAGCTATATGAAGGTTGATGGCGTTAAAAGTTTTTCCTCGCTTATGAAAGCCGGCGTTGAATTTTTTTACCCGCAGATTTTTATCCGGGAGTTATTCCGGCTTCGTTTTTATTTTCGGCCATCGGGGCGAAAATGCCCGAATATGTATTCATCGGCTGAAATGTAATGTTTTCGTTAACGCGAGTTTGGCGTTCAATTTATAACCGCGCTCGATTCGTCACCGCTCCCGTTCGCTTCCGCAGGGGGTTATTTGCAGATGAAACGCAGTCCTTTAATTAGTCGAATGATTCAAACGCGTTTTGGATGAAATTTCGTCGAGCGAGGTGGAAAAAACGGAATCCCTTTTACTGCGGAAGTAACGACACGAAGAAATGCGAATTTTCCATTCTGATATTCCATTCAAATAACCTACCATAAAAATATTCGCCCAATAAAAGTTTATTAAAAAATTTCCACGTGGAAGATATTTGTGTTTCACTCTCTCGCTCGACGCATTGGTACTCTCGTCGGTACTGTTTCCAGGGATCCGAACCCTTTTTATTTAGCCCACCCAAAAAAAAACAGTATATATATCCTTCCTTACCTCCTTTTATGTTAACGCCTTTCAATTCCACCCTGCCTCACCCACTCCCCGTTTCTCCCCCGCCCTTCCTCTCCCCCTCAACATTCTTCTCTCTTCCTATTCATTTTCTTCCTCTCTTGCTACTTCATGTTTTATCTCTCCTTCCCTTTAATCACCCCTCCCTTTTCTCTCCCTCCCGTCCAACCCACTCCTAAAACATCCTCCATTTCCTCCCTCCTTCCCTCCCTAACCCCTCTCCTCTTCTCCAGACCCACAGTTCGTCCACTGCTCCTAGCAGTATTGATCTCAAAACGCGGAGCGGCCTCACTCAGCCTTTACCTCCCCTCCCACCTCCCACATCTCCCCAGTATCTCCACCCTCCCTCCCCCCTCTCTCTCTCTCTGTTCCCTCTCTCTTTTTAAACCTCTCGCCATCTCACTCTCTCTCCCTCTCTCGTAACTCTCTCCCTCTCTCGTAACTCTCCCCCTCTCTTTTAACTCTCTTGCACTCTTTCTCTCTCCCTTTCTCTTTCGCTCTCTCTCTTCGCTCTCTCTTTCGCTCTCTCTCTTTCGCTCTCTCTTTCCCTCTCTCTCTTTCCCTCTCTCTCTCTTTCCCTCTCTCTCTTTCCCTCTCTCTCTTTCCCTCTCTCTCTCTCCCTCTCTCTCTCTCTTTCCCTCTCTCTCTCTCTTTCCCTCTCTCTCTTTCCCTCTCTCTCTTTCCCTCTCTCTCTTTCCCTCTCTCTTTCCCTCTCTCTTTCCCTCTCTCTTTCCCTCTCTCTCTCTCCTTCTCTCTCTCCCTTTCTCTCCCTCTCTCTTTCCCTTTCTCTCCCTCTCGCTCTCTCCCGATCTCTCTCTTAACTCTCTCTCCTCTCTCTCCCTTAACTCTCTCCTCTCTCTCCCCAACTCTTTTAACTCACTCTTGCACTCTCTTTCTCCTCGCCACCTCTTCTCACACGCCCGTGTGCCGCCTTCTCCCGCCTCGAACTCTCCTCCTCGCCCTTTCTCTTCTCCCCATCCCGACCCGCCATTCTGCCAAACGCTTCCCTCACCCGCCCCCTCCCGCGTTCTTCTCCGTGCCCTGCCCTTGGGACCGTGTCGGTCGGATGGTGAAGGAGGGGTGGGGTGGGAGGTGTATCTTTGTTCCACTCTCTTCACTTATTCCCTCTTCACTCTCTCTCTCCTAGTTTCTCTCTCTCTCTTCTCCCATTGCCCTCTTATCTCTCGTAATTCTCTCCGACTCCCAACCGACTCGCTTCAATCTTCTTTAAAGATTCTTTAATGCTTGGGTTTCTTTATGGGATTTTTCCATTCCTCTTTCTTTCTCTCTTCTTCTCTTTGCTCTTTCTTGGAAAATGTGTATCCCGTCTCTCCTTTCCCCCCTCTCCTTCTCTTTCGTTTTATAGGTTTTCGTTCCGGTTATATTTTTTCTAACAAAATCCTTTTTATCCTTCTCTCTTGTAGACTTTGGCTGTTTGCGTTTAGTGTGCTCATTTATCGGTCATCTCGTTTTCGTCGCCCCAGATCCCATTTTTCCCGCAGTCTTCTGTTTTTTCATAAGGATTCTTTCTTCATGTTCGTCCATATCCACCTTAAATCATTCTTTCGAATTAATTAAATCGTTGTTTCTCTCTCTCTCTCTCCGATCTTTGATTTTTATCTCCTATGTTTTTCTCTCTATCCGAATCCCATGTATTTCCCCGTCATTGATCGGTTATTGTCCCTCGCTTGTATCTCCCTGTTCCACTCCCTGCTTATGCTTGTATTCTTTCATATCCTCCTAACGTCGTATGGGGATGCTTCCTTTATTCGGCGCTGTCCCTTCTTTTCGGCATTTACGTTTTTTTTTACCCGTTTCCCTTCTCTCGTCCCCTTTTCTTTAATCCGAATATATGTTGCGATATTTTTATTCATTCTCCGTTTTCGTCTCCTCTGATGCGTCGCGTTATTCGTCCCTTTATTCCTCTCGCGTCCATTTTCATCCTCTTGTGTAGTCGCGGTTGCGTTACGACTTGTCCGTCAAAATGTCGCGTTTGTTTGCTATTTATTTTCGCGTCCTCTGCCTCGTTGCGTTTCATTTTCGCGGTGGATTGTTATTCCGACGATTAATGCTTTTTCTCGACGAAATAATCCCGGCGTTACGTCGCATATAGCTCGCCTCTTATCCATCTCCGTTTCACTTTCAGACTGTAATTAATGTGGGTCATTCTTTCCATCACTCCTTTTTGTCATTTTCGTGTTTCAACGCGGATTCATATAGACGCATTTTGCGGTAACGTTTATTAGCGCTCCTGTTTGTATTATCTCGATATTTTATGTTTGTTCCTGCGGGCCCATTATCATCGTTTTCTTCCTTTGTTCTTCGCTCTAAAAGGAATTCCTTTTAGTTTTCGGTTTCTCTCTCTCTCTTTATTCTCTTCCGCTCCGTTGTTACCGCCAACGTTGCCTTGGAGGTGACAAATGAAGAGAATATAGACAGCGTCTTCTTCCTACAACCGTTCCTACGATTCCCTTTCTCCTCGTTCCAATGCCCTCGAGTGGAAATCCACTTCCCATGCGATCTTCCTCCCTCTCTATACAGTGCTCCTCTCTCTCTCTCTCTCTCTCTCGATGTATTCAGAGAGATCCTAGGCACTCCAGCGACGTTGCGTGGGTGGCCAAATGCCACGGGCCTAGAAGCCCGTGGTGCCCCTCGAATTTTTCCGAATGTAGAAAAAATTGAGATTTTTTTAGCGGTTTCTCTTTTTTATCCTAATTTCTATATGGCTTCCAGTTAATCATTATATTTGGGCAATCGTTTAAAGAGCCTAACCTCTTCATCATATTCCGCACAATTGATTAATAAGTACAACTTGATGGGCTTTACGATGGATTTAATCTTTAACTGACTAACTGTATTTGTTGGGTGCGGGGGAAGGGGGAAAGGAATCATCGATAATATTTTACCGCGAGTCCTAGTTACTCCACTGCCAGAGAGATCCTTGGTACTCCCACTTGACGTTTCCCCATTCACCTCTCATCACTACCCCCTTATTCCTCTCCACTCCGCGCCTCTCCCCTCCTCCAAAAATACCGCTCACATTCGCGTGTTAATTGCCCAATCTTTCTTCCTTTTCTCATCGAATAATAAAAAAAGGAAGAACGCGCGCCGTAAGAGAATTATTTCTCTCGCGTCCCACGCCAGTATAAATTAAGCCTCTTTTTTTTAAATACCACTATCCCTCCTGGCCCCCACGCTCCCATTTAGCTCCTAACCCCCTTTATTTTTTCTTCTCCCCTCGTTTCTTTTTATAAAAAGAAATTTCCTCGCAGCATCCGCGCTAAATATCACCTCTCCCTCGGAGTCGATTCCTCATCTTTTAATTGGTCGTTATTATTCCCTCCATTTTCTAGCTATTAATCGGCTCTCCTTACCTTCGAAGCTCTTGTTAGCGGGGGGAACGTTATGTTTTCTCCAGCCCGATTTTTCTGTTTTATTTCGACCCTTTTCCTTCGTAGCCCGACCGTCTCCTGATTTTGGCGCGTTTTATTTTATAAACGCGCTTTGGTTTTCACTCTGTCTGCCCGTCTCGTTATTACGCTGCCAAAGGCATTTTTGGGAAAATCGGTGGGCGGCAGGGAGTGCCTTCAAAATATTTAAATTAATATTCTGGGCAAACAGTTATTGACGGAAAATTAAAAGTTTTCGGTATTTTTGTGACCTTTAATGCCATCTATAACACCGCAGAAGAAATATTTTTTGAAAAATCGTGGAGCGACATGAGGGCCCTTTTCCCGAGAAATCGGAGAGCGTAAGGAGGGCCAGTTTTAGTAATGTAGTATGTTCATATCATAAGCCAATAGTAATTAGATTAAAAACCTAACACGTTTAAGATTATGAATATACTTTTTAATTAATTATTGAATAACTTCATGCCATATAGTTATATTACTAGGTTTATAAAGAAGTTAAAGTTTACAATTCTAAATAAACCTCAATAAATAAAACGCGCTTTTTCATATTGCGTCAGCAAATGAAGCTCCCATCTTTTTATCCTCTTTTTCCTTCCTATCTCCTCCCGGGTCTAATTTTGTTTCCCCGCCCTATTTTTATTAGCGGGCGGACTTTTTTTATTTAACGTCTTTTTCCTGGTGTCCTTTTCTAGGCCGTCCTTTAGTTTAATTATCCCTTTCAAAAAGAGTTTGACGATATTGCGTCAGCTGTCACACTTTTCCTACGCGATTCATCCGGTTTAATTTTTGCGAGCTTGGGCGTACGGCGCCATCCTGTCTCACCTTTTGCCACAAAACACGCTGCGTCGCTGCCTGTCGCCCTCTCTATCTCCTCTCCCTCTCTCCTCTCCCTCTCTCCTCTCCCTCTCTCCTCTCCCTCTCTCCTCTCCCTCTCTCCTCTCCCTCTCTCCTCTCCCTCTCTCCTCTCCCTCTCTCCTCTCCCTCTCTCCTCTCCCTCCCTCCTCTCCCTCTCTCCCTCCTTTAACCGTTTTCCACAATGCTCCTCCCCTCCACCTATTCTGTCTCTCCCCTCTCTCTTCCGATATCTCCATCTCTCTCTCTCTAGCCAAGCCCCTCTTTCACATCCAAAACCCCCCGCAAGATAGGCAACCCCAACAACTCTCTCCGTCCCTCCCACCGTACCTCCCGTTCTCTCACTCCGACCTCTTTATCTCGAATTATATGTCATTTCGCCTACGCCTTCCCTCTCTGCTATATTTCCTTTATTTCCACTGTATTTCCTTCTCCTTTATCTTTATCCTTCATCCGTCTCTTTTGTGCCTATTTCTCTTCTCTTTGTCTTCCTCTTATCTTCTCTCCTCTCTCCCTGTGTATTCTCCACTTATATTCGTATTCCCATCTTTAGTTTTAGTTCTTTGCTTTTCCTTTTCTATCCCCATCTTTCATTCTCTCTCTTACTTAATTTCCTTATTTGTTCCTTCCTGTTAATTCCTTTCATTGTTTTCCTTCTCTTTATTCCTATTTTTATTCTCTTAGCCTTTTATTTCTTTCCTTCCTAATATTTTTGTCTTCTTTTCTCTTTTTGCCTTCCCTCATTCCATATTTCATTCTGTCATTACTTCCTTCTTCCGTCTCTATTTTCGTTTCCTGCATTTTATTTTCTCTCTTTGACCTCTTTCTCTTAATATTTTCCCTTCTCTGGGCTATTTTCTCTCTGTCTCTCTTCCTCCGAAATTAAGCACTAGCCACTCCCATTTCTCCCTCCCTTCCTCTCTCCCTCTCTTTACCTATTTTCTATCCCTTTCTTTACCTATTTTCTATCCCTTTCTTTACCTATTTTCTCTCCCTCTTTACCTATTTTCTCTCCCTCTCATTACCTATTTTCACTCCCTCTCATTACCTATTTTCTATCCCCCTCTTTACCTATTTTCTATCCCTTTCTTTACCTATTTTCTCTCCCTCTTTACCTATTTTCTCTCCCTCTCATTACCTATTTTCTCTCCCTCTCCATACTTATCTCCATTAATTACTCCTATCTGGTTCTTCTTCCGAGCGGCGTTGTCACCATGTGGTTTTTGAAGCGCCGGTCTCATGCTTTCTCCGTTTTTTTCGGTCGCTTTTTTCCCCTCCGCGGACGGTACTTTGTCACCTTTCGGTCGATACCTTCTCCCTTCCTATCCGTTTCTCTCCTCGTCTATCATGCTACCGCTCTATTCCCCATTGTCTCTCTTTTATCATACGCGCGACCGGTTTATATTCATTCGCCTTTCTTTTTTTCCGGAGAATCTTTCTCGATGTCTGCTATGGATTTCCCGTTCTTTTTTTCCTCTCGTCTTCCGCTCGCATTCTTGTTCGCCTCGTCTCCCTTTTATGCGTTCTTTTTTTCCTCCCAATAATTATGTTTCTTGCTCGCCCTCGTCCCGACTAATCCTCTTCTCGTCCCCACCCTCGCCTGGCACCGTATGTCTCCTTTCACTTTCTCTTCTCCCGTGTTAATCCACCTCGCGTTCTCCCTTGTCAATCCACCTCGCGTTCTCCCTTGTCAATCTCCTCATTGAGCCTTCTCGTAACGCCTCCTCTCCGTTTTGTTACGCCATCGCCTGCTTCATGTTCTCCGGCGTTTCGTGTTCTTTCCCTCCCTTTCGTTTGCGATGTATTTTCTTTCGTCTTTTCTCCTTTTTCTGTACCTATTTCGCCCTTTCTTTTTTCTCCTCCTTCGGCGTTTAGTGTTTACCCGTTCTCCCTTTGGAATGTTTTCTGTACACCTTTCACCTTTGTATCTGCACGTAGGTCTGTTCGAATATCCGACTCCTACCGCCTCCTGCTATCCGTCACTTCTCTTTCTCTACCGCCTCAGTTATCATCCTCTTTGCTTTCATCCCGTCAATGTCATCCATCTCTCTTCTTTTACTTTATCTTCTTCCGCGTGCTTCCGTCCTTCCCTCTTTTCCCTCTCCCCCTCCCACCCTCCGCTTTGCTCCTTCCCCTCCCTTCTCCCTCTCTCTCTCTCGTATCACCTTCCCTTTCTCCACTCTCTCCTCTCTCTTCGCTCACTCCCTTTCTTTTCCCTTCACCCCCTCTCTCTCCCTTCCCCCTACTTCCCTTCCCCACCCCCACTTTTTGCCCTCCCCCGTTTTCTGCGCAGGATCGGTGACTGCGCCGAACTTCTACCGAACCCCTTCCCTGCGTCCAAGGCTCCCGGAATCCTCCCCCGCCCCCTTTTTGCTTTCCCCTCCACACTCTCCCACTCTCTCTCCCTCTTCCCTCATCCCATCATCCCGGGCAGAGTCGATGCCGCACCCCAACCCTATACTTCCCATCGTTCCGAGCCTCCCCGAACGGAGGCAAGTGACCGACCCGAGGAAGGGGGATCGAGGGAGGGCCTTCGGCTTGTGTAGGCCTCTACGTATAGAGCGGACCGAGAGTTCGACCGCGAAAGGGAGTGTGCTGCGAGAGAGTCTCGAAGGCGAAAAAGGGGGAAAATTGCACCGGTCGGAATAAGAGGAGATCGGATCGTACGAAAAAGTAAGGGGGAAGAGAGAGAGAGAGAGAGAGAGAGAGGAGGCGGAGATTGGAGTCGTTCGGGAGGCGGAGCGTGTGAAATGTGTCCTGTGAGTGTCTTTTTTTTTGCTTTCGCGAGGAAAAAAAACCTTTCCTATTACCTTCCCTATTTTTCCGTCTCGGTTTTTTCTTTTATTTCGGGTTTGGTTTTTTTTTTAAATCTCCCTCGTGATTAGTCGCCTCCGCCGTAATCGGCACAAGGTCGATCGGGATTAAGAGTTCCCTTTGGACCTCGACGCCCACGTAGGCCCGTCCTGCACCGCCGCCGCAGTGTTTTCCCCTCCTTCCCTAAATCCGTCTCCTGCACGTCGCCTCGACGTCGGGCGTCGCGGTGATTTTTTCGGCGTACAAGAATATTCCCCTTTCCTTTCCCGACCTCGAAATTGCGTTTCCGTTTTTGGATGCGGGAAGGGTTTGTCGGTGTATGTTGCGTGAAGGATGATTGTTACTTTGTCTCACCTTCTCTCACTCTCTCTCTCTCTCCTTTGCGTCTTTTAAAGTTTCTTATCCAAATATATCTCACTCTCATGACGTCCAAAAGGAAGGAATTCCGTCCCTTGGAGAAAAACTATTCCTGCCAATTGCGAATCCCTTCCTTGAGGTCCTAAGGTTATTTTGGTAGCCTAGTGTGTGCGTGTGTTAGCTTGTTTTTTCTCACATTCTTTCTCTTCTCTCTCTCCTCGATCAAGCAGCCCGCTTAAGTCATTCCCGGACGGCCTCCTTCGCCATTTTCATTCCGTGTTTCTCGGTGTTGAACAAATTCCTTCGTTGTTTCCGCCGTCCCGAGCGGGAGAAGCGGGGTCGATGAAAAAAAAAAGAACGGCGAATTTTATTTTTTCGTGTCGTTTCGGGGATTATGGCGATGATGGCGAATTGTGTCAAGTAAAAAATGTGATTCTCGTTCGTTTGTTGGGATTTATTTTATTTATGTTTTTATTGCGCGTGTGGCTCGGGACTTTTCGTGGCTGTCTCCGATGGGTCGATGTGTATCATGCCTGTACGTATATTTCTGGGTCTTATTGATTGTTTTCGGAAGGGTCGGGTTTTTGTGGGTAGGGCGCCTTGTCGAAAGATTGGGCGATGAGTGAAATTCGTGGGGGAGGGGAAGAGGCGTAAGTGTTCCTTTTTCCTCCGTGCGGAGGAAATAAGGGGTCGATTTCGTCGATAGGTTCGCCGGTGTTTTGCGTTTCGATTTTTTTTTAAGGAATGCGTCGAACCGACTCGCGTACTTTTGGGAAAAATTTATTTTTCCTGCTGGAAGTGTGGGGTGATAAATTTTGAAATTAAAAATTCGTTCAAGTTGCACTCTTATTACGGCAAGAAAGAACGAAATTACTCGCAATTTGGGAAATTGCAGGAATAGAACTGCTGACATAAGAATACAAAGAGGGAGAAATCTTCATCCGGTGATCGAAAGTTCGAGTAACAGAGCTTCGAATGTAATTAGTTTCAATGTATTTTTTCAAAGCTTATTGTAGCTATTCTAAAATATTAGTCCAATTTGTTGTTGATATATGATCGAGTATGTGAGTAATGAGGTAATTATATTAGCGGCGATTTCCTTCTTGAAAAATAAGACCCCCGTAATTTTCCCTATTAATAGGGCGTGATTCATTCCGAGATGGATAGTGTTTCTTTATAATGCATTGTCCCAGAGTATTGATTTTACGCTCAAGTGAATGTTTCCAATGCAGCTACGTCGAGAAAATCAATAAACGGCGAAAGTGCAACTGCTTTTTTAATCGCCTTTTTCTACATCTGCCATCGTTTTTATTTAATACGCCTTATTTTTTCTTCCTCGAGTATTCTAGGAGGAATGTATGGGCGTAACTTCCATTTTCAATCGTTTGTATATATATTGTTAGTGCGTATCTTATTTTCGACTTTGCAAAGAATGCGTTAAATCCGCGGAAATTATTTATACTTTGCAAAAATGCATTTTATTTCGCATTTTTGCAAAAAAAAACCTTTTTTACTTTGAGCTTACGGTGTCATCAACAAGACGAGGAAATGCATCTAAAAAACTAACCAATCCATCTTTTTCTCCTTCTCTTTCCAGTCTGGAAGCGGTCCTCCTTCGCCGAGAGTGTGATCGTTAGAAGAGAAGTGCAGTTATTCACCACGAAATCCTTAAAAAACCCACGAAAATGTTAGACTTCGTTGGAACACTGGTTGGGTAACCCTCAAAGGGGTTGACCCCAACCAACCCCTCCCTTAAAATCCCCCTCCCCCCCACTCAGCTCTTTCTTGAAAAAGGAGCCCAGTGGAATTACCGATTCGATAAAAGCCCCCCATTCCCCCGATTCCATTTTTTCAGTGTCGGGTTTAACCCGAATTACCTCCCCCCGGGGCAGGAAGGAAAGTTCCACCTTAGCTTCAGTGCTTTTTGGTGTTCTAATAGTGAACGCAGGTGGAGGGCAAGAGGTAAGGAGGAAGCTGAAGGGGTAAAAAACCCCGCACCACATGCTAACCCTAAGGCTTGTTTCAACACACTTTCTCAAACAACCGTAGGTCGAACATTTAGACATGTGTCGTGACAGGGACATGAACCCCGCCCCCCCGAGCTGACTGAATCATCGTCGCAGAAAAAAAAAGAGAGAGACAAGTTGTATAAAACAAGCATACGGATTATAATATCCCCCTATTTCTAACCTATATCTCCGATCACTTTGTAAAAGCCTGTTAATCATTTCAGAACCTCCTCCCTCTGCATGAACTTAAAAAAAACTGTGGACATATAGATACCTTCCCTCAGCATATATATATAATCCCATCTTTCCTCCCATCTAGCCACCCTATGGTAAGACGGGGAACGGCGTACAAAACCAAGGGACAGTTGTACCGGAAAGAGTAAAAACGGATTCTCAAACATTGAAGGTGACTTTGGATGAGAAACCCGGACTAATGGGAAGACCACATCTAAGGACTCGGAAAAAAAAGTACAAACTTTTTCCTTAAGTTTGACTCCGAGAAAAGGAAAGAGACTGGGTTATAACAGACTGTGAAACAAGTTTTTTGAGCGGACAATATAATTTTCTGTGGGAGTTTGTTTTTTTCGCACGCATACATCAACGCCGGTCGCAAAGATAACCAAGTTTTTTTTTTAATTCCGACAGCTCACTCATTATTTGAAAAGTTAATTTGGTTCGATATATTTTGGTACTGCAGCAAAGAATAACATATCAAGGCAAATCGAGAATAAGTGTGAAATAGGGGGAATACACTGACACACATATATATATATATAGATACGTACACAATTTTGTTTTTCTTTTTTTTTTAAATCTTCGATAATTCCCCGAATCGTTTTATTTGTTTGAAATTCCCGTCGGATCAACTCCAATCCGAAGGAGTGCATATAATTTGTCCGGAATACACGACGGGGTTCCAGAGTACTGTACCCTTCCCCTTGAGGCTACCCTCCCCCTCCTCCCCCCCTCCCCCCGACCCCCTCCTCCATATTTCCTCCTCCCCCTTCCCTACCCCCCTCATCCTCGAACTACGAACGGGATCCACGAAGCAGTTGAGCCGCCACCATCGCCTCACCGACACACATCCACGCGTCTTCGTCGCCGATTGGCTGTCAGTCAATCGTCGACAACTTGTGACCAATCAGGGCCCGGCTATCATCCCTCCTGGGGGCGGGCCTGTGTTGTGTCCACGCAGAACCCGACGTGAGTACGATTTCCGATTGTAAATTTTTAAGCCTTCCGCTTATTTGCATTTTGCGTAACATTATCTTATGGTTAATTACTGGTGACGGTAACTTGATTACATGTCAGATTTATATTTCTTTCTGCGCAATATTTATTTCTTGCATTAAAGAACAATATACAAATAATAAACTAAAAATGTAAATTAGTTTGATTAATGTTACATTTTTTTGTCTCAGCTTTGTGCATCTCTGACAACTTTTTTAATACTGTAAAACATATAGGAGGACTAACGATTATAAATATTGCTTTCAATGTACAAAAGTATGAAAATTTCAAGGCACATGTGCATAATAATTTTGTGTGTACAAAAATGGTTATTATGTCCTTCTAACCTGTTAAAGATAATGAATAAATTTGAATTGAACTGAATTTAAAAAATATTTAATTGTATATGACATTAAAGTTTTTAATCTCTCTATTAAAGAGTTAACATGTATAAGAATTGGAAATTCTTAACAATTTATGGCGTTTGTATTAACTAATTGTTCCATAGTATACTCGAGACCAAATACTATGTCAATGAAGTTTTTATTTAAAATTCTATTTTTAAATCATCGAGAATATTTCAAATGAATATTTCTTTAAATTTAGTTAACTCTTTTAAGTTTGTTGATAAGGCATTGTTATTAGATTTGGCTTTGTTTTCGCAATATTTAAATAATTGTTGGTCGAAGATTTATATTATACTTTATTGCTGTACTTGCTATACTTTTTTGAAGCCATACATCCTTAAAAATAGAACAGAAGGGGTATTAGTGCGATTTCATGTGACCTATAAAAAAGAAACCTAAAACGTGTCAAGGAGGCAAAATATTCCCTTTCTGCAACCAGATACACAGGAATGCATTTTGGTCTGCCTACTTCCACGGGGCGAGGGGGAAAATAAACATTTTTTTTATAGCTGTTGGCATACCTGGTATAATTTTTAGTCATGATGGGCGCTTGCATTACTTTTATTTGAACTTAAATGAAAATTAACAAAAGCAACAATAAGAACGAAATATTTAAACAGGATTGTCGAGATTTAATAATTTTTTCCAAACAGTTAAAAACGGAAGCCTTATTTGAGTACTAGTCCAGTTAGTTTTCAAGTTCGTATCGTATGATTACAGCATTGCCCTGTATGAAATCAAGAACGTTTTTATTACAAATTTCTGCCATTGTGCCATCGAATATTTTCATTTGAACTTATTTGTCCTCGATAGAATTTTTTTGCTCGTGTTAAATGCCCATTAAATTTCCGTTTAAGAGTTATCAGAGCAGAAAGTATAATTTTTCATAATTTCTTTATTTTTGTAACTAGAGTGATTCTGGCGTATAATTGTAATAAATTAGGTCTGGCGTTAACCTGTCTAGCAAGAGATTAAAAATGCATATCCATTATGAAATAGGAGCCACACCCAAAACTGTTTCCAAACATTTGTCATTTATGTTACGCATCGTTGAAGATCACTGTTATTTTTATTATTTTTTGCTGTTAATATGCCATATTTATTATTATTTAACGTAAATTTTAAACCATTGATAGCTGAAACGAGATGTAATTTTCTCATTTATTTCGTAATTATTCAGTCTACGAATATTTCGGGCATACATTTTCCATAGTTCTGTTTTAAAAAGTCATTTTACTAAACACTACGAGTCTGCGGAAACGTAAATGTCGAATTTCTTCAAGTAATTTCATGAAAATAAGTTGCCATATTGGAATGCTACCATGCGATTGAATTCACGACTTGCCATCGGATTCGGCAAACCTCCTGTGTTTTACCGTGTCACTCATCGCGAATAACGTAATTTATCTAGTTTTGCGTCCTTAAGGCTTCACTTTCAAAATATCCTTTATAATCCTCTTACGCGTTAAGCTTCCGCTTACTGATAAGTTCGGCAAACAGGCAAAACACAGTATGTGCTTATATAGTTCCTTTTCCTTATTTCACTGTGGTTTTCATCACGCTACTTTGGAGTTAAATGAGCAATTAGTTCAACTGGTGTAGTTGTTAAAATGGCCGCATAAAAGATACTTTTAAATTGACTTAATAACCTTATAAAATTTAATTGCGTGCCAACGTCTGTCATCGTTCTAACCATTGAAACGCTTATTCCAATTTTTTTTTAACCATTGCATTGGTTTCATAGTTTAATTTAGGATATTCATGGCATTGAAGCTTCATGTATTTATATTTTTAGTATAAATAAAGATTTATTTTAGAAGTAGCATTATTTATGAACACATTTGCCAAAAATTTAAACTTTTTTCGCATTCGGAAAATAAAGTTCAGCTTACGTTAATGAACTGCGTCATAAGTTTTCAATTGAAAATTACTATTAGGCTATAAGCAAACGAGGTTTTTTTTAGCGTATCCGTTAAATACAAAAGCAAGGTTATAGTAACAACATTCAAAGATATTTTAATAGAATATAAAATATTTTTGAAACTTCTTCATGACCTATCGTGAAGCAATTATTCCGAATTAGACGATTGTTTTAATAGCAGTCGTCCCTCTACAAAAAGCTCGCATTTGCCACTGGGTATTCATGTGTCGCGTTATTACAGTTGTTTGAAATATTCCTTCGCAATCCTCTTAAACCGAGAAAATATCTCAAGCTTTCTCGAGTTTTACTCTTAGGCAAGAGACAGCCTTTGTTTTCTTCTCATCAACTTGACGATCTTCGCTCCGCCGTTTGAAGCGATCCAATATTTGAGCAAACCATTGCGTCACGTTTTCCAAACCCCAAAAGCAAATAAACCTCCTCAAAAAAAAAAGAAAACTGTCAACATTTCTCATACCGAGATGCATTAGTCGTTTTCCATCTTGGAGTCATTACGTCGCCGTCTTTATCCGCCCCACGCCGCTCGTCTCGATTTCTTTTGTTTTTTTTTCCTTCACTCTGTTCGGCTCATGAGTGCATCGGAACTCGCTCGCGTCCTTCGGATTTCAGTAGATCAAGGTTCAAACGACTTCCCGCTGGGAGGAGCCACCTTCGTAGGAGTGCAGTGGGTGTTGTTCCGGTGGCGGACCCTCCAGCGGTCCTTACTACGCAGTTGTTACGCCTCGAAGTTTCCCCTCACGCCCCTCCTCTCACCTCGCGCCCCTCTTCTCGCCTCCTCTCCCTCCTTCCTGCATCCTCTCTCCCTCTCCACGTCTCAACCCTTCCTTCCCCTCCCACTACTTCCTCTGCGTCGCACACACAAGAGCTTTCGTCCAATGATGATCTTTGTGGCGACGTTGCCAAATTTGGTGCCATTTCTTTCGTGAAGGATACTTTTGTCAACAAGGGACGTGGAAGTTTTTAAAAAATTAATTACGGTTAATTAAGGAGTAATTTTTGCGGAGATGCGGCACGAAATAAACAGTACCGTTGAATGCATCGCTATGTCGTAATTTCGGGGTTTGCAGACGTATGGATGACTTGTCGCATAATGACATAAAAGAGTTGGCAGTGTTATTTGTGACCGCAAAGTTTGTCCTCCTGGCTCAATTGACGAGGAATCGTTGTCTATGGCGAATTATTTTTAATCGTTTTTATCCTCGCCCGCTGCTCTTCGCTAAGTTAGGTGATTTTTGAGTGATTAAGAGCGCCACAAATTTGTTTTAGGCAGATAAGAAGAATTCGCTAGAATAACCCACTTATATGTGTTAATAATGAAGCAGTCCCGAATTGGCTAACTTTGAAAGCGCACTAAAATTGTCAACACTGGGGATGCAGCTGGAGAATGGAAGTGGTATGCCATCCGTGAAGTGTCATATGACTGCTGCTCGTCCTTGAAGTTCGCTAACGTGAGCCTTGTCTATGGAGGGAGAGGAGTTGAGAGGTTAATGACTGTTGCTTTAATCGGGGTCATGGCGTTTAGTATCTCCATCCAACTCGCAACGTTCGATTCTCTAGTTAGATGATAGGCAGGAAACGTTTTAGATGTCCGCGGGTATTTTATGCGATTATCTATCGTGTTAGGGAAGTCCAAATCGCTTGGATACTCGCTATCTCTCTTATCTTGTCCCAGGTATAGCCTGCATACACACGATATAATCGCATTAACAGCTGGACGAACGACCTGATTCTACGAGCGTTGCGATTCCCAATATTGCCCTAGATGGATATACATTGCGAATAAATTCGCGTCGGTGTATATGTAGGCGTTGAGCTAGATCCGAGCAACCGCATAGATGGCATCTGGAATATTATAGTACAGGATTTTCAGTTATCCGGGATTCGGAGCAGACCATAAAGCCTTACAATCAAAACGTGCTGGATTTAGTGGGTGGTTCAAACGATTTCAAAAACAAATTTGTTTTTTAAGGTTAAAAAAACAGGGAATCGATTCCTATTCTTCTTTTAAATAGTTTTTCAGAAAATAAAGTATATTTATATTACTACAATCGACGTGTGTTCTTTCTGGAATATTTAATTCCATGATTTTAATTTAGGACGATTTATTTATTCGAGATGGTTTTTTATCTTGCCATATAGGTAAGGCATTTTAACGGAAATAGCCATTTAATAATGAGGTTTCATTTGATATTTTTCGGCATTTTTGTTTCGAATGCGGTTTTGATTTTGATCTTTGTCGACTGCCGCCCGTTTTCAATGGCTTCTTTGCCGTGTTTGCACGTTTCACACCCTTCCGACAGGTGACGTCAATTATCGACTTCCATTAACATCCTCACATCTTTTGACTAAGTTATCACCCCCGAAAATGCAACGCTGGACATAACCCTAGCGAGTAGGTACTCGACGCAGAAGCGCGAACCTTTAAACAATGGCCGAAGTACGAGTTTAAACGGAGTCCCACCCACTCGAAGCACCATAAAGGGGGGAAGAAGGTCCTACTCTTTTTAGTGTTTGCTGCCACCGAGTTCTCAGTCTCCCACGTCATTAGCCAGAGAGAGAGATGATTTATTTGCGCAAATGGACTCCGTCGTGCTCACATACTTTGCATTCGCTCAAATAGCTTCTCGACTTCCACTCTCCTTCCTTCTTCCTCCTCATACAACTCCATTCCCTCTCGCTGTCTCTCACTGGAGTGCTTTCCCCGCCCTCCTGCCTCTCTCCAATCCTCCCCGCATATTTCCCTCGCTCCGTCATCTCATCCACCCCTTGCGTGTCCTCGCATCGTTTTCAAGATTTCGTTGCCGCCGTGTAAATAAAGTCACGTGGTCTCCGCAAGTTTCGGGTCTCCAAATCCATTACGTGACCGAAAACTGGAGTGCTTTGAGGAACGGCATAAATCGTTTTCGGCCCTGTGTACATTTCGTGGGGGGAGGGTTGGGGGTGGGGAGGCTTTTAATATTCTCCTCTCGTCAAGTAGTCATAAACGTAGCGCCCGAAGCCTCCCATAGCCGTCTCATTTCGCCTGCTAATTTATGTGTAGGGTTTCTCACGAAGCGCGGAAAGATTTTTCGTCATTTATTTCGTTTTAGTCTTTTTTTTTAAGGAGAGATGAGTTTTAGACTGAAGTCGATGACTTGCTAAGAATTACATCGCTGTGGTGTTTATGTTTCTTATATTTCGCCTAAGGCTCGAACTTCATCGGACGCATGAATAGTAGTGAAATGATCCCGAAAAAGTATTCAATTATTAATCGACAATTTCTGGGGCAGTAGATAAATCAATGCTATGCATTATAACTCTTTTTAATTTCCTCCTTTTTATTTCAAATGAGAACGACTCGGTTTCAGCCCCTTTCAAAGCATTTGAAGATATTTCTTGTTAATTCGTGGAGAAATTCAAGGTATATTGTCTGATAACATGATTTTGTTAAATTATTCCAGCCACGAATATGTTTGTCTAAATGCTTCTGTTAATTTTGAAATAATATGAAGACGCATTAGTGAGTAATTGTCTGCTGATAGTACCCGTGACTGATATAGCCGTCTTGTTCTTGTATATTGTGTAGTGTACAGTGATACAATGATAACTGCCGTTATTCCCGCATGCTTATTAAGGTTATTGGGTTATTTAAGATAAAAATAATTGTTTCTGTTTATCAAATTGAGTGAAAAAGTTAGTAGATAACATGATAAATCGATCAAAATGTGTGAAACAGCCCATCAGGTTTAAAACGGACAATTGAATTTAAAACATTAAGACTTTTAATTAATTTATAGCCACTTAGAACCGTAAATATAAAAATAACAACATTTATTTTAGTCTTCGCGGTTGCGTCAGTGTTTTAGGGTAATGACCTAGCCGACGCAAGTGAAACCCATTAATCCGAGCCTAGTGTTGCGCTATTTTAACGATGATTACATCTCGTGTAGGATGGTTTTAATTTGCCGAGGAGTTCTGAGAAAAGGAGGCGAACAGTTATTTTTTGGACGATTTTTCCGCCAGCTCAGGATAAAAGCCACGCCGAAAATATCTTGGCGGATTCGTGGGTCTCACCCCGTCCGAACGAGAAGTCTCGTTTGTTCCCTGGCGCGCTTCAAATGTCATGAGCTGGGGCAAGAGACACTTGAAACCTCAGCCCAATGCACTCCTGGAAATGGCCGCGCGGTGGATAAGGGTGGGGGGAGTGTGGGAAGGATAAGGTGCGAGGAAGGGGAGAAGGAATTATGTGTCAAGGTCCGAACCAACCGGGCATCAATCACCCGTTCGGGAAAGGGGCTTAGAGCCAAAGCAAACACCCAAAGCAAGTGATGTCAAAGCCAAAAACTCGTTTCATTCAATTTTTTTCGGTCTCCGGTTTTTCAAGTGGGTCGGAGTCCAGTATAATTGTAACCAAGGACTTATAACATATGTGTTTCTTTGGAGATGTCGGTAGCTATCGGCGACGGTCGAGCGGAATTCTCCGCGAGTGAAATTGTCGCGTTTTTTTTATTTCGTCGCGCGCGTGATCATTCGTCTTTATCCTGCGGGAGTTGTTCCTTCCAGCCTGCCAACGACCTCGGGAAAGATTTTATGGGAGGGAAAAGAGAGGGAGTGCGAGGAATCGGTGAGCGGGTTAAGTAGCACCGAATCCTCCGTCCATATTGCTGTCGTATAGCATCGGCCCACGTCGAATAATCAGGGCTACAATCGCGTAGTCGATTGATGGGTAGATTCAGGAGTGATTTCGGCGTGCCCTAATGAAGAAAAACGACGCGGGTCCGTTGATGAGACACTTTGAGTGAATTTATCGGTTGTATTTATACCTTTTTCGGCTTAAAATAAAATACTATTCTCACTGTTTGGTTTTACGAACAGACCACAATTGTTATTTTTTAAATTAGAAAATAAACCCAGCGATCAGACTTAATTTGAATTTGATATGATAAAAAGCTGTTATTGCCATCCTTGGGTAGATTATTTTATTCTAAGGGTGTCAATTCCCGATAGAAAATATATTAAAGACTTAAAAATGAATTTATAAATGACTTACAATTATTCCCTCTGAAAGTCTAACTAATTCTACTTTAATAGGCACCCAAGTCCTCTTCGTGGGTAAAATAAGGATGACTTTGCCTATTTCGAGAATTTCATCGAGTCCCTTTGTGACAAGTACAGCGGATTATTCGCCTCGTGTTTCCGAAACTAGGTTAAGTACCGTGAAACGAAAGTTTTCCAAGAATTCTTTTACTGTTGGTAATTTTCGGTACGGGGAACTTGTAGCATAGGCCCAAGGTCGGTATAAATTTGGATGGAAAGAGGAGAATTTCTACTGAATTGCTGAACTATTTAAATCTAGAATATTGTCATATCGTTTTCCTGATCCTACGGAGCAATAGTGCCCAAACTTTTTTTACTGCCGGGCTGCATCGGTGATTGCAAATACTTCGGCGGGCCGCAATGGCAGTGGCCAAATATTCAGAGATTAAATCGAAAGTTATATATATATTCCAAGGAGCCATATAAGTGAAAATCAAGTCTAAATAAGGTTATTATGGCCAGTATTTCGGTATTAAAAGTTTTATTGTCAAAATTTTCATAAAATTATGAATTTTTGTGTTGCATTTTTCGGAGAGGTTTTTCACCATATCCTCGCGGTCCGTACTTTTTGTATCACTGCTATAAAGAAAGAAAAAGTTTCTAACTATCATATTTCTGCCAATTTTTCCGTAATATTAACATTTTCGTTTAATATAGTGTAGGGGATAAATAATACGCATTTTATTCTTGAAATGCCGATCGTAAGATGGAGAGGCAGATGTCTAAATATCCAGTTATTCCCTATTCTTATTTATTACCATAGGTGCATTTTTGATGACATTAAAATGACGTGTGCCGTTTTACAAATTAAATTTATCCCAGTCATTTTACATTTAGAATAACATTTCGAGTTTTCATGTCTCTAAAGTAAATTGTTGTGTATGGAGCAGGTTTAAAAATGGATTTTCAGGAAAATTTAAAAACCGCTGGATCATCTCACATTATTGGATAATATTTGCCTCTTGAAAGTTAAATTTGTAGTTTTGTATCCAACCCATATGCCATTAAGTTCGAAGCGTTATGAAATCGTATCCACATTTCCAAGAGTTTTTCGCACTTAAAAATTATTTTAACGTCGGCCATTTCGCATTCATTAAGATTTTGAATGCAAAAGCTCGACCTATTTCATAGTGCAATAAATCTCAAGGCCCAGCGGTGCGAAAACTTGCGATTTTTGAGGATGGCCGCATGGCGAAACTTGTTTACTCTTTCGAGCACCCTCTTAGCCGATACGAAAGCTTATGGAATGCGCGCGTTACGGCTTTGGGTCCTACATTCTCTAATCATTCAACATCTGTTTATATGCGAGGATTCGCTGCAGGAAATGTATTCGCGCTTATTTGCAGTTTATACGACTCTGGAGAGGTTTTAATTTTTTGCCTTAGTTACTCGCTATGCGTCGCCATGATGATGATGTGTATATTCATCTCAAGTGCATGCGTCGTGATTAAGTTATCTATAGTACTTTTGATAATATTTCACTTTCTTTATTTTTTTAAAGCTGCAACCGATAAGTCGAATGTAATCCCTTGGCCTATTTGCGTCCCCGTAGATGAAAAGGGATTTAGCGTAAATGCTCGAGTGATCTTGAGTAAGAAGCTTTTGATTATGACACGCGGTACCGTGGTTGCATTTCAAGGTGTGGATTTTAACCTGCCTAAGATTATAAAAATTTGTTTACCTCTGTTTTAGGCAGGAAGTTTTGAGATTGGTGGAAAATACGCGTTTGCGTTGATTTTTCACTCAATATATTTAATTAAATTCTATGTTGGTCGTGTGTTACATTGAGTTTGTGTATAAAATAATAAAAAAGGGATATTTGAAAGAGTAGTTTTTTAGGCAGGATGTTTTAGGATTGGCGGAAAAACATGTTTAGATTTTTATAATTCGTATTCTTTACTTAAGGAAATGTAATTTCAATTTAATGACTTTCTTTGCCAGTCAGAATACATACACATAGTCTTTTCGTGTAAATCTACTTTTAAAAAGAGGAATATTTGGAAATAGTAAGACGTAATTAGCCGCACGTCATTTCTTTCGCACTGGAAATTTGTTAATTTTCTCTCAAGTAATATAACTTCCATAGCGTATGCGTTGAATCCGTCTCATGCGAGAGGCGAATTTACACGGCTTATACACTTTCTTGAGGCAGGTCGTTGACCAGCGTGTTGATACGGCATTTTGTTTTATTTTTAACTTCGTAGGAAGTTAACTTCTGCAGATAAAAATATTCTCCACTTCCTCTGCGGTATTAACTCAGCTTGCAGCTTCGTTCTCAGCGTTCATGGGAATTCATGGGATTGCGTGCATTATTGTCGAGCTCGAGCCGTCCATTATGTGACCCTAGAGCGTATAAAAATTTAAATTTGAGTTACCCGGGATGCAGTTTAATTTCGGCTGCATTTATCCCCGTCAATTGACTTTCTTTCGACTATCTCTTTTGCCAGAATTATATTAATATGTGGTAGATGTGGATAATTCATTATCCGGAAATTATGGATAATTTTTAGCGCTTTTTTCTAAAAGAAATCGCTTATGTATTCTGTCCGTCCGTCCATCTGTCTGTACGAGAAGCAAAAATTTCAGAATAGGGTGGTCTGTACAGGCAGCGCCGTAACTAGGGCGGGGCATCTGCCCCGGGCGTAACTAAAGAAGGGGCGCAAAAATTATTAAAGGTAAGTTGTGCATGGCACAAAGAAACTATAAATTTCGATGATGCTATTGATGAATTTGCTGCAATAAAATGACAAAGAACTCTTTAATATTAAAATATTTATACTTTCTGTAGTTAAATTATGTATGCGTGTAATTGTATGCAATTATATTTATAATTATGTATTTAAGTTATGTACATTTATAGTAAGAAATTATATCATTTATAGTTTATTTTTATTTATTAATTCCTCACCCTATATAAGTATTAGAGAATTTTTTTATGGAGGGGGCGCATATTTGGTAGTTTGCCCCGGATGCTAAAATAGCTAGTTACAGCGCTGTGTACAAGAGTTAAACATTGGTGAATCTCGGATCGGCTGCTAGGGAGTAATCGGGAAAAAATTGTAAAAAGTACATGATCTACAAGTGTAGGCAACCAGCATTGTGTCGCATCTGCGATTCTTTACTCCGATTGAAAGATAGCTAGTCGGTGAAAGAAAGCCCCTTTTGTAATTTTCTAAGCAGTTCTTCCCTCACTCGTTTTAGGACAGTGGTTCACCTTTTTCGTCTGTTCTTCTAAAACCTCCAAACCCACCTCCTTCCCTCAGAAAATTTTCTTTTGTTTTTTTTTTAAGAGTTATTATCATAAAATTATTAATGCTAGAATTCAATTTTCAATACATTGGTTTCTAAGTGTTTCTAAGTGAGCTGAGTTCTACTGCGCGAGTTTATAATGTGATTTGTAATCGGTTTAATTTTTGTTTAGTCGCAAAATTCAAAGCTGACAAGCTAGCGTCATTTTTTGGACATTCGACAACAAGTATAGTTTTTCATATATTATTTCTACGTATAATAAATTTATTCGTCGTCTGCACTACTTCTGTTATGGAGGTGATAATTTAACAGAATTTGGATACATTAGTATACAAGATTGACCTAACCTAAGCTGTTACAAAATAAATTAAAAATATTAAAGCAGGTAAATTGGACAACATAAGCAAGAAATATGAGATGGAAATTTGAGACAAAACTAATTTTAGTCCAAAATGCTTCGCGCCCCCTCTCCCTCTCCTAGAATCCTCAAATGCACCCTAGGGGGGCGCACCCCAAGGGTTAAGAACCAGTTTTAGGACGTTAGCTGTTGTTGAAATTTGGAATCGTATATGTCATCGATATTGAATAAAATGTAGTTCTAGGTATATCAGTCTGTTCACGTCTATAACTTTTCGATCCGTTTTAGGGCAGGTGCGCGGTAAAATAAAACGCTTTTAGTTTTTACGGAAAAAGTATCTCGTCGACGCGACGCGTCAGTTACGCCGCGTTGCCCGTGGGATCGTTTCTGTCATGCTATAAGGTTGGCCGCCTTCAACTTCTGCAGCCACTCCCTACTTACACGCTCCTCCGCCTGAGTTTTTTGTTCTCGAAAACGAAAGAGGTTTATGAAGAACGTAGAAGAGCGTAATTTCCACTCCACGTTCTTCCAACCACTCGCTTTCACGATCTCGCTTTTGGTACCGTAAGGCTTCAGCACGCCATTATTTTATTTTCCGCGTATCATTGCAGTTTTTTTAGAATAAGAATTTCATTGACCTCGGGGGAAATGCGCTTTTAAAAGTGTGAAGGAATGAGGGGGAAGCTTAAGGAGCGGATGATGTAATACGGTAAAAAATATGGATGCAAATGCGGCATTGAGATAAATGAAACAGAAGTTTACTACTGCACATTTTCGTGATAAATGCTCTGTCGCTATAAATAGAAGGAATACTAGGTAATAATGCTTTTATTAATTTTCCTAAGTATTTTGCTTTGAATTCTATTTTATGGGTTTAAATAAATATATGAGCATAATTACCGAAATAAATAATAAATATAATTTAACCCTTAATTATGTATCGTTTTCTTAGATTGGTACGTTGAGGATGATAGAAAAAGGACCCATAAACGTGCTAGAAGCTCCACATTGAATACAAAAATAAGTAAATGAGATAATGAAAAAGTTATTCGAGAATAAGGAACATTTACCGTAGCACTTCAAACATATTACTCGTGCTGTAGAAGTATATACCGTCCAGTTCGTTACTGCTAGTGTCTCTGCGTTTCTTTCAAGAGCCCTATTACGTCACGACTGACGAAATGGAATTATTTATCGGATTGTGATTCATTTCAATCGACGGCAGTGCCACAAATCTTGAGATGTTAATTTTATCGGATGATGCTTCTCATGAGAACCACAATAGTTTGTTAACTGTTACGACTCACGATAGAGAAATTATTCATTATTCATCTATACGGTCGTTTATTTTGATTAAACTTTCTTCTTTTATCTCAACTTGGCAGGTAATATACGTTTTACGTGTTTATCTTTCACAACTTAAGCATATAAAAATATGTATTTGTTTTAATGTAGGCTTCCCAAAATTTAAAAAGTAAATTTTACGATATCTTTCGTTTTATTTTACTTTTTAATTAATTTTGTTTGAGACAATTCTAAATAATTTTTAAGCGTGAATAGTGTGATAGTAAATAACAAGTTCCAACGCATGCATGTATCTATCAAAATATAGGTCAACCAGTTTGCACAACATTATCGTCGGAATGAATTAATACTGCTTAGTAAACGCGAAGGATTTCTTTTGCGGAAATTTCTGAGACATTTCGAGTGCGCTATATAAATAATTTATAACGAATCTCTTTTCAAATCTAGAGGTATTCAGAATTACGACATGCTTCCAAAAAATCATAACGTTCGCTCGCGTTTCTCCTTAGCGATGCCAGCGAAATAACGAATTCTTCTAGGCTGTACAAAATGTCGTCCTTATCAAGAAAAAGGTCGAATTTTCAGCGTCGAACCGCCGCAATTCCGCGCGCATCATTTGCTTTTTTTCATCCCGTCCTCTCTTTGTTTAACGCAGAAGAGGAACGCAGCCTCTTAATGTGGAAACACGGCGGTAAGGTCAACGACATAGTCGTGTTGTAACTCGCATGAAACACTTTACACCTGATGGGTCCGGTGTGAACGAACCTTTAATGGGAAAGTTGTTGCTCAACACGGCGGAGAGAAAGAGCGCGTAGCAGACTGCTACCGACGTCATCCGATTGAGATGTCATTATTTTCCCCTCTCGCGGGTTGGGATAGGCATCCGACGTGAACTCGCGTTTATTTACGTCCCGCGTTTTCATTTTTCGAAAGTTGATAGATGTATTTTTTTTCGCCGCCGCCACTTCCATCGGCAAAGAAACTTTTCACCGCCGTCCGTTCCGTGATTATTTGCGCGGACGTTTTCGGCCAACGTGATAATCGTCGATTCCGGTAAAGGAGTGGGTTTTTTTTGCGAAACGCGTTTTCCTCGCGGGGTTTCGGGCGGTTTTGCGTCAAGTAAACATTGCGCGTCGTCCGGGAGAGAGGACGTACAACGATTTTTTCCGCGCGGCTGCTGTTTGTCGTAAAAAGGAGTTTAAGTAGGTTGAATATTTATCCCGAGCCGTAATATGGAGATGGTCCAAAATATACGTTTAAGATTTCTCGAGTTACTCGCGGTGAGCTAGTTAAGCGTCGAAATGGGGGAATATTTTTTTAGGCGGTGTCACGGGACAAGTGCGTCGAGGAGGTGCGCTTTTAAGGTTGCCAGGTATTTAGCTGGTCTTGCGGTCATCGGACGGCTGAATGAAATTGTCTATTTTCATTGCAGGGGGATGATCAAAGCTCTCTGTTACTATTTCCATTCTTTACGGACATTCACTTACATCAGTTTAATAACTTCTTAGGCTTATTGTTGATACAATAGTGGATAGAAAATATATTGGAAAGTGTACGGTCTATAACAGGAATGCTAAACCATTTTTCGCTCGCGTGCCTAAATTACAAAAATCGGCTTGCTTTTTCTTAAGTGTCAACTTAGAATGCATCCAATTAGAAATAATTTTACGGTTTAATTACGTTTTATTATCAGATTTAGAGCTCAGAAAACGATGGATTGGTTAAATAAAATTCAATTCCTCATCCATAAAGACTCGTTTTCCCAGATCATTTATGAGTGAACGACAATTATGTAACGACAAGCAACTCGTTCTCGAAAAAAAAGTCATTATTAGTCAGTGATTTTATCAACATATCTAATTGCAATCTCGCTAGAAATAGACTTTCATATAGTGTCAGAAATGGATAAATACTAAAGAGACAGTCAATAAACAATTTCTTTCTGTTACCTGCCCAACAAAATCGTCTCCCGTGGTGCTCAAAATTTTCGATTCGAGGGCCACATTTACCCATTCACGCAGTCATAACGGGCCACAGAGACCCTCTTCGCTGGCCACACCCGGCCGAAAATTGCTGAAGAATACCTTAAGAAAACTAAAGGGTTAAGTTGTGGGTCAGTATTACCTGATTTGTTTTTAAATTATTTATCTGTTATGGGAATAGGTAGGTAATTACCAAATGTTTCTTTCTATTTTGTATTTTCTTTTTATGTTACACCGTGTCCTTAAATTATCAAACTCATTGCGGGCAGGGTGCTTATTTGGGCCATTTTCGCAAAAGGCTCTTTTACGAAGCATGTAGTATAAGCAGTTCTTTTCTTCTAAAAACGTATTATATGAATTACTCATCATACGGAGAAGTCTTCCCTAAACCTCCCATTAATCTGTCGCGGTCCCTAATTTCTTCTCCCTAAAGCCAAACAACTGCGAATCGAATAACTTGACTGACTTCTCTTCCCACGCGGGAAAAATCACGACCGGCTCGAATTGCATTCAAGAGATCGATAACGCTGGTATTAATACGACGGGCGAAAAAGCGCGGAAAGAGAGTTCGGTCAGCGGCCTATTCCCGTCTCCGCCATCTGCTTTCGGCGCGAGGTCGTCACTCAACTGAAATCGAACGTCGATCTCTGTATTTGAACGTCGCTCTCTCCTTTGAATATGGAATTTGTGGAAAATTACTCTCTCTAATCGCCTTTCTTTCTCCTCTCTCTCTCTTCTCTACCGTTTCCTTTGACATGCAACTAAGCGTACACTGGAGATCCGCTATAACGCGCTCCGCTCGGGCGTAGAACTCGATATTGCGCGGGTTCGTCTTGGAACCCTAAATTTTAATTGAAGTTTATTCATTTCCTTTTGAGTCTAGAGTAAAATATGACCGACCGATTTTTAAATCCAGAAGAAATAAAATGTAATTGATGTGATTTGATCGTCTTTCATTTTTCAACGGAAATATCGTCGTTTACATCAGTTCATTTATTGGATAGTTTTAATCTGTCGTGCACTCTTCTCGTTCCTTATCGATACTTTTAAATATATCTCGAGATAATACTGCCTCATCTTTAACTCCCTCTCGCGATATTAATACCGTGAATCGCGTTGTGGCGAGATCCCATTCTATTTGTGAAAATGGCGCGATATTTTCACTCGTGGCATTAATCGCGCCGCATCTCTCCCGAATCGATTCACAACGATGCGTAAATTCGCGATTTATGGTCGTAAATTAAATTAGTCGGGGTTTTGCCCAGCGTTCATGCTTAATCGCATAATGGGGTGAACAATAAAGGCAGAATAAACACGTCGGTGTTATATTCTAAGTTACGGTCTAGTTGCGCGCCGTACTTAATCTCTGCAATAGCCGAACCGGGAATCGATCCTTGATCTCCGAATAATAAATCATCCGCGCGAATTTTACCAGACCGAAATCTCTCGTAGGCGGGTAGGTCAAACCAATTAACCCCACCGCCGCGTAGAATGGAAAGTACTAAGGGAAGAGGGGAGGAATTTTTGTGTAGTAATCTTTCAAGCGGAGAGAGCAATAATCCCGATTTGCGACGCACAATTATCGCGCAAAGACGGCTTATTTAACAACGCATTCAAAACGGCCTTAAGAGTTCACCGTTCCATTTGCCTTCTATTCTTCCCTGTCCTTCCCGTAACCCGTATTCGCTATACTCTCTCTCACTCTCTCCCCTTCCCTTCTTTCCGCCCTCGCGGTGCTATTGACCTCTCCCCACCACGCTCTCTTCCCTTCTTTTCCTTTTACCTTCTTCCTCGTCCTTGTCCCACTCCCCCTTCTCCTTTCCCCACATCACACACACACATCGATCCTACGCTCCTGTTACACACCCGTTTCGTTTTGTTTTTCTTTTATATTCCCTCCTCATGTCCCTCCCACATCCAGTCCTGTCTCTTTCTGCGTGTTTTTTGTTATCTTTTTTCCGCCAGATCCTCTGAATCATCGGCCTTTATCCTTCGTTCCCCACCCGTATCCCCATCTCTCTCTCTGTCCCTTCATTTTGTTGGGATATCTATTTTTCATTCTCTCTCTCTCTGTCTTCATTCCTCTTTCTCTTTTTTTTCTTTTCCTTCGCCGCCATTATCATTTTCTCAAGGAAAGGACCGTCGTCCGTGTCATAATTTTCCCGGCGCGCCGTCGGAGCGTGACTTTCGTTAGGAGGCGTTTTATATCGAGCGCGCGAAAAGCCCGCGCATACCTCATGTTGTAGTTTCCTGTTAAATTTCGCCCCGATGCTTTTATTCGTCCGGCGAATCGGTTGAGCGGTTTTCGTGTCGTCGTGATGTCGTTGCTGATATCGTTTAAGGATTCGTCCGTCGCGGGGGAGTGTCGATTTGAATTCTGGAAGAGGCTGCAATCGTCGGAAATCTCGGCGTTCGTTGTCATTCCGGTGCGGGACGGGAGGAGATGCGCCTCTGAGATTATAGCGCATTTTATTTGAGGTTAATCGGGTCGTACGGCGGCGTCCTTGATGGTATGGTTGCGATACGGTGCATGTCGACGCGTGGTGAGCTCATCGACGTACGGTAAACTCCCGAATATCCGGAATTGCGATTAACCGGAATTTAAAAATCTGTGATTTTATAACTCGGAAGTTTCGTGTGCCGAGTACATATGCACGTTAATTTCTTATCCTGGACCTAATAAAGGTGTTGATATAATTAATTACTTCAACTATAAAATAACTTTGTGGAGTAATGTTAAATTATACATTAGCGTCTTCTTTCTTTTCCTTAGTTATTTACCTTATCTGGTCTGAACTTAGTTTTTTAATTTTTGTGTTCTGTCGTACACGTAAATATGCGTACCTATAAACCGAAATAATGGACTCGGTCCCGAGGTATCCGATAAATTAATACTTTGCTGTACTGGGAATGATTAAGATTTACGGCTAATGTTGCAAACTCAAGCGAATGGCTAAGTCGAAATATTGGACCTAATTATCTTGGTCCTTTGTTATCCTCTATAAGGTTAATGAAACCGGCACATTAAGGACTAATTTCGATACCAAATCCGACGTGAAACACAAAGGCGTCAATTTATGCCTTCGCTCGAGGAGGAACTTTCCTCCCGTGCTTTGGAGGTTTTCGCATCCCGAAAGAGTTCGTTGCCCCATTCGCGGTTCTTAATAGACTTTCATATGCTCGTAACGACCGGTTTGAAGATGCTTCCACCATTCTATAAATATAACGCCCGTCTATATTTAGGAGTTCGAAAATACTCGTTGCTCTAATTATCATGTTAATTTCTGAAAACGCTTCCAGGACGTAAGGAGACACCGGCGCGTATGAGCGCTCCCTCTTTTACGGCGCAGTTTGTAAAACTTGACGGTCAATGGTATTTACTTAAATGGGGCAAAAAAAATCCCGCCTTGTCCGGTTCAATAACTTCCTCGATTGAAAGAAAAAAAATAACCGCCTCGAGAACAAAACTTTTCTCTAAACGTCTATAATAGTACACGACGCCTCTCTTTCTCGCCTCCTAATCTTTATTTTCCAGACCTTTTTTTATCCCTCTCCCTCTCTTTTCCCTACTCCTTTATTATTCCCACGCCTCACTCTTCCTCCTTGACCGCCTCTCGCTTTATAAAACGCTCTCCCCTACCTCCTTTCTCCTCACACCACCATTATCCCCCCACCCCCATCCTCACACACCACTACTCTCTCGCGGTCTCCTCGAACCTTATAGAAAGTAGAACATTGTCCGACAACGACCGCAAAATACCTCTCTCCCCCCTCCTCCCGTTCCTCCCCCTCTCAACCTCCCGTTCCTCCCCTCTCCACCTCCTATTTCTCCCCCTCCCCTTCGCTCGCAGATAACCTACACGAGCCCCATCTCCTTGCTCTCCGACTCACGTGCGAGTCGTCGAATGCTAAAGAGGGTGGCCAAGGACGGATACCCCGAGGGACTCTCGCGTCAAAAAAAGAAAGAAACAAGCAGGGAGCTTTTAAAGAGTGGATGGAGGGGGAGGTTGGATGCACGGAATCGTCTCATTAAATATCGAACGGCGTCGAGATTTTATAAAAAGGATCTCTTCGAGGAATAAGGTGTATTTCGGACGTAATCGACGCGGTGGAATGTTAAAAAAAGACCTGTTCCGTGATACGGTCGGAATGAAGACCTACATTTTTCTATTTCTGAAGTAAGACGTAGAAAAATCGTTCCCCGGTCGTTCGAGCATAAAAGTTCGTAGCGGTAACTTGTAGTGTCGCGAAAAGGCAACAAATCCCTCAATTGATAGATTTACGTCTGTTTTATTAACTATGTTGTCCATTAAATGTAAGGAAGATGAATTCTTTAAATCATGCAAAAAGATAAAATAATTGAGAATACATTAGTACCAATTATTAAGAGGAAGGTAAGTGTCCGCAGGGGATAGATACGCCCACTCATGTCACTAATTTATTCAGTACTCTACTGATTTTGACGATATTGTACTGTTTGACTTTTTGTACTGATTTACAAACATTGTAATTCCTTGTTTGATACATTGCCTAAATACAACAATTTACCTCACGTGTCGGCATTTCGCTACATGCTCGATATATCGGTCGCTATCATTTTAAGCTGTTTTCTTACCTATTTCATTAGTTTGAAATGTTCAGTGACTGAATGAACTTTTATCGTAGTGTGTTCATAAAAATACTGCAGATACCATAGAGCTCACACGAGAGCATTCATTATATCTCAAGTTTTACTTCATTATTCATTCTACCGAATTTCTTATCTAGACATTATCATCAGCGTTTTAATAAATTCATTCGCGTCAAAATTCTTCAGCTTGGTAAAACCTCTTAATTTAATTTTTCTTCTTTGGATAAAGGATATTTTTAGGTAGTCTTCTCGTACTCGGGCGTATACATCATCAGATATTTTTTACTGTCTTCGCGTGTCTCTCTTTCTTTAACTTCGTGCATTTCGGTCTGTTGTCGTGCTTTCGAATCGTTCCCTCCGCCTAAATATTCCGCTGTGTAGTTTGGGTTGTTTGTCGCGCGCGAGGGTTTTATCGAGTAAGTATTTTATTAGGAGCATTTTTAGCGCGGTCTCGTAATTTTTTGGGTCGCGTTTTTTCCTCATCCCGAGAAAGTATTTACGTCATTAGCGAGGCCGGAGGAAGAGAGAGAATTAGGAGATCGAAAATAGGGTTATGGAGGGGTGAGGCTGGAGGCGCGTCCTCTTTCGTATCTGCCAAATTAGGTCCGCAATTTTCATTTCTCCGCTTCGCGTACGCCTGTCATTGACGAGGGCGTGGTCGATACGAATTGTGCGCCACTCAGGGTTAAATTGTCACCAGATCAGAGGAAGTAGGATTATGGAGATGAATTTTCTCTCTTAGCTATTTTGACTACGTTATGAAATTATAATTTATCCCAACTGGGTTTTCATTGCCCTATGGTTTTTTTTAATGATAGTTCCTAGCAAAGAAGTGGTAGTATGAGGTATTTTTTGGCTGATTTCCAAAGGAAACAGCTTTATGACATAGTCCTGTGTGTATTTGGGTATGCGTGTGCGTCCCCTACTAACAACTTTTGCACCAATGAACCGATTTTCATGAAACTTGGTATGAGGTTCGTGCTGCCAGGGCCCACCTCCGGGCTATATTTTATTTGGCGAAGGTTGAAGTCCCGTGTTCGATTCCAGGAACTTTTTTCCCTATTTGTTTTACATCTCAAATCCATCGTGCAGAGATGTTTTCTTAGATATTTTAAAATATCGTAAAATTGTGATATCGGAGCGAGGTTTGTACTGTTCTAAGGGGAAAAGAATTTAAATTCTAATGCTTATCGCCGAAGTTTGATAATTGATCGTATTTTCTTGAATTTCTACGTAAGCGTTTTTGCGGTTTAAATCGGATTTCATCGGATTGTTGCCATGGAGACTATTATTACCGAACTCCGCTTGAACTTAGACGAGTGAACAAATGGGTTATTTTCTTTTCCGCTCGACTACTCTTCAGCAATGGGCAGTTGATCCAAACATATTAGCGTATAAACCGTAACATTTATAAAATTATTTTATTTAAGAAAATTTATGCGAAATATAATGTCAGAAAGAGATATTGACATTGCTTTTAGTATTTTAAACCTGATAATGCTCTATTAATTTGTTTTCAAAAATTTCTCTATCATTGATAAACTATGAATTACAAATGATATTTATGGTATGAGTATTCCTTGGAATGTCTAACACATACTAAAACATTTCCTCTAAATATAAGTAACCAATTCGGGACGTCAACTTTATGAAACCAGCCTGCATTAGTCCTGGTTTGGAATTCTTATTTTTACATTATCTTGTTCGTAAGATATTTTAAAAATGTTTTCCACTTCTGTTTTACCAAGTGGTGAAAGTTGCTATCACGCAAGTAGGAAAACGTACCGTCGGTTGAATAATCAAGATATAGATAGTTGAGTTTATTCTGCCAAATGTAAGTTGCATTACATTAATTCGGAAAAATCTTTTGGAAAATTGGTCATTTCAAATGTTATTCAAGCCGGATAATTCGGCTTTGTTTACTGCTCGTTTGCGTCTTACGAATTCGTCCAAAAACTCAACCGCGCGAACAAAGTTAATAGGTTAAGTAAAAGTAAAATAGCATTGTGCTACTTTAATTGTTGATTCATTTTTATATGGTTGAAGGATTCGGGTATTTAGATCCAAGGAATTTGTACATTCCTTTCACGCGTATCAGAAAATAAACTCGCGCGTTATTTTTTTCAAGGTTCGAGTGTTTTTTAAGGAAAAACGCCGAGTTAATTATTCCCCACTGTGATATATCATTCCTAGTATTCCAGGTTTATCTTTTACTTTCATCATCTTGACCTATTGTGTCGAAAAATGCCTCATTTTTGTTAGATGTTTCCTCTAAAGCAATGATGTGGAAAACATCGCAGAACATTCCCTTGGTTTTGTTCAGTAAAATTCAGTATTTGGAGAAGATTTATGACATGACCGGGAATCGAGCTAGGGTCTTCCACTTGCCGATTTACTTACCACTGAATTATCATGAGAGGGTAATTTCCCTGAAGATCATTTGTCACCCTGCCTGTTGCATAGTGATCAATGATCTTCACTTTCCATCTCATTCTAAAGACATTCTTACCCTTACTAAGGGCGGAAGAAGGTAGATGCCAGCATTGCTAATCCGAACCCAATCAAGAAAATATCCTATTTTGAAATAGAAGAATTAATCTGCCACTGAAGTTCATTGGTAAGAATGTCAGCCTGGTTTGGATCCACCGGAATATCCGATTGACCAGATTAACCCTCTGTCACGAAGCATCCGTTGGATCGGGAATTTTACCGCAATAGATTTATTTCTCGTCCGCTCTTACCATCTCTTTTTAACGTAGTTCCGCGCATCTTTAATAATACATGGAATTCATAACTCCGCTTCAAACATTCGAGTCGTCCGCAATCGCTAATCTCCTTGTCGCCCGCACATCCGTACCTCCGCGTGCTCCCGATTTGCATAATCCCTTTCCCCTCTTCCCAATCTCTCATCCAACATTTTATTCGGGCGCCACCCACTAATTTAAAAAAGTGCTCGCGTTGCCCAAACCAATTCCCTCTGCTGCGATCTCCATCGATCAATCCATCACAGTTTTCTCCTTTTTCTCTCTCTCTCCATCGATTTTGTCCATTTCCGTTCAACATCACCACGTGCATCATTGTCGTCCTTCCCCTTTATAGCCCTTCAATCTACTGCAGGTTTCCCTCTCTTTATGCGGTGGTTGCGTTCCAGGAAAGTGACGCATAAACAGAACCCATATTTACATGTAAATATAGGGATACGTTCCACAAGCAATCCTCGCGCCCTTCCAAGACGCTCTTCTTTCGCTCCGTAGCGACTTCTTATGAGCTAAATACAAACTTAAAGCAATTAAGGCTGTAAATTATACTCGCCCATAAAAGAAGACGAGCACAAGTGGTGGCTGTTGTGGGTGACATAATAGTGGAGGTTTAAAGTGTTGGAGGGTTGTCTTGGCCTAACGTAAGTTCCTCGGGCAAGGAGACAAAACTTCTCAAGTGTGCTCAAACAGTATCACAAGAAATCTCCGTCTCATCTCCACTCTACAATATCCTCTCCTCTTTCATCTCTTTTACTTTAGTACTGATACGCAAAGCATAAGAGACAATGAGAGGCTGTATGGCCCCATTGTGATGTAGTGGAGAACTTTCTTGCATATATATTGCACTGGCCGCGTAACCGCATAAGAGCGAATCAAAGACGCATAAAAAGAAATTCCGGTAGCAATAAGTGTGCCGCATAATAGCGAATTCGCATAAAGCGAACCCGCATAAAGAGGGAAGCCTGTACTTCCCTTTTCGATTCGATAATCGAATTCGATTTATTTTCGGTGCGATTAAACCGACCAGCGCACTGAGCGATAAAAAATGGGGGTTTATTTATTTTTTTTCGGCGTGGCCCGGGCAGGACGCACGCTGTTGAGGTTATTGACCAGTTGTCTATTCCATATGTCCCTTTCACTCGCCGCCAGACCCTCTTTCCCTCTCTCACACCACCTCCCGCTCACACCTTGAGCGTACCCCCCCCCCTTCTCGCACCTGCCTCTCTCGCTCTCGTTCCTTTTCCCCTCCCAAGGATCCTACTCGACTCCCATATCCTCCTCCTCCTCTTTCCTTCCCTCCAAGACCGTTCTACTATATCCTCCACATTCTTTACCTCCTTTCCATTACAACAATGTTGTTTCTTTCGCACTTCCTCGTACTAACTCTCTCTTCGTCGAAGCTAAAAACCTGTCTCATCTCCAGTCGCAATCTGGAAATGTCAGTTCCGTTTTCGGAGCGCTTCGTGCGTTTTTTTTAAGTTTTTTTTAATTTCAGCTTGTGATTGGACGCGGTTGATTCTGAAATAATTTTTCCATTGAGATTTTGCGAAGTTGTCGCGAAATGTTTTTTTTTGTGCGAGGGATTATTTCGAGTGAAGGGTAATGGCGAGTAATTTTATTTCGATTTTTAAGAGTTTTCTAGTGCGATATTAAGTGGGGAAATCCGAGGAAAAGGCCATTTAAGGACATTTATTTCAAGAAATATTTTTCACAAGCTAGAATACTTGTTGGTGGAACGTTACATATATAGAGAGGTTTAATTTTTAGATTCAGCTGTATTGATGTCTTCCTGAGAACTAAATTATTCAAATTAGTTCGGTGATTATAATTCAATAAATAATATTAGCAAAGTTTATAGATGATATAATACCGGAGGAAATTTATTATGCCATTCGAAAATTGAGCCTTCTCTTTATTCAATTAAAATGTGTTAATGACTTGTTAATTAATATGTTGCTCTGAGACAACGCGCAACATCGGCAAACAGAGCGTTGTGAGGTTAATTATTTTTTTTAGGCTACGCTTAATTAAAAAACAATATTGTTAAATTTTATTTGCTTAGTTTTATAATTAATGAAAATTCTCTAACAATTTTAAATCGGATTGTGGTTTAGTAATTGTACGAACATTATTATTCTGATGATAATTTGGAAACAGGAGAAAAAAATTCTCGTTTCTAAAATATTCCCAACCTTACAGCTTATGCCTGTCAGCATATTGATCTTCGGACCAATTCTTTCCATCGATTTATTATTATTCTGAGAAATGCTATTGGATCCAGCCTTTCCCCCTTCTATTTCGTCTTGTGTTTCACATTCATCATTTTACAGCGTCTATTTCAAATGTTCCCGTAAGGTCATTTCTGTATCCTTTTAGGCTTCTTGAACTTATTTGCTTCTTCTAGCAGAATTTTGTCTTCAGCTGTATACTGTTGGAAAATGAGAAATAACTAGTTTTGTACCGGTAGGTAGTTACGCCGTACTTTTTATGATCGAATTTAGATTTCTTAAATATTTTGTCACTCGGTAGTTGATTTATAAGTAAATAATATATGTATATGGCGTTGCCATCCATCATTTATCCGAATACGCAACCTCGTGAAAGTGATTCACCTCCAGTTTTAAAAATCTTTGTCTTGAACCATAAGGCTCAATTTCTGTCACCTATTTCACCCATCATTTCAGAATTTCATTCCCTTTAGATTTTGACGAGACGTGCCAAGAAGGTGGAATTTACGGGTCCCCACGCCGAGATATATTTTAATTATTTTTCTCTCGAATCGAGCATCACGTCAATCTCCAAAATATATATTTTTTCATCCGACTCGAGCCGAAATGTCACCTGCAGCGTTCCGAGGCGTTATTTTGTTATTTTTTTTAACATTTAAAGCTCGCTCCTCCTCCTAGGCCCTAGGTGCGTGAGCTCATACTATTTTTTTTCGCTCATTTTCTCCTCGAGTTGCGTCGGGACGGTCTCCCAAGAGGCAGAGTCATTGTGTCGACGACCTTTCTAGTTTTTTATCTCCCTCTAAACCCCGTACGCTTTCAGCTCATACGCGCTCAAACACGCGAACGACGCGCCCGCGAGGTCGTTGAATCCGTATGGAAGAATCTTTTCGCGCACTCTCTCTTCTCGGGGCCGTTTGTTTTTTCCATCAGAAGTTTTTTTTTCGCGACCGTTCGAAATGTTTAACTTTCGGGACAGTTATCGGTTATTTTTTCTGTTTGTTTAATTTTTTCGCAAGATCGTGCCGTCCTCCCTCCCCCTCTCCCTCTCTCTCCGACACCCCAGCTTTCCCGTAGGACAGGCATGCCAAACTGGCGGGCCGCATGCGGTCCTTTCTGTTCCTTAGTGCGGTCCCAATGCGTATTTTCGTCTCAACAAACTCGTTCGAGATTTCATGCAACGGCTTAATTTCTGCGAAATGGAGACGAGATTTTTTCTTATTGTTAGTTATTGAGGCGCAATAAAACGCGGTTTCTAAGTTGTATTTTTTTGTAAAACGTACGTCCAATCTTCTTGAAGTTTTTTCCGTCTCGTTAAACAAAGGTGGTCCTAAAGCGGCCATGATGTGTCTTCGAATTTTGGATGCCTGCCGTAGGATTTAATAGAAAAATGAGGTTGGCAATGGTCTAGGAAGGCTGTGTGTCCCGTTTGGAATGAGTGTGCCCGACAAACAAGTGATCTCATCCCATGTCGTATCAAGGAGACGGATTTAGAATTTTGTTTAGGACCTCGGTAACATGGTTCGCCTAATTATTTCTGTACTGAATGAATAGTCAATGGGTGTTCGTTTTTAGGCTGGATCGCGAAGTCTCCCGGGTACGAGATACAGGTTTTATTTATTTTTTTCGCGAAGAATTTCGACGGAATCCTTGGCGCGTATTTTAATTGTTAGTTTTTGCTGGGAGGTTTTACCTTGTACCATTTCAGATGGAAAGAGTAAATTCACCTTCCTCGTCAGTCGATTTAATTAGGCTTAATTTTATTCCCTCGTAAGCGAGCGAGGTTGGTTTCGCGCTGTTTTGTAACGTTGCGGAATTTTAATTCGGGTTTAATTAGTCGTTTTGGGAACTTTCTCTTTTTTGTGCTTTTTTTTAAATTAAATCCTGCGTGTGAAGACCCTCCGAGCTTTATTAAATTTCAATGAATCTGAAAAAAAACACGATTGTGTTTCCCGTGTGAATGTTTTTAAAAATAGTTGTAATAATTAATAGTTAATAATAATTTTATTGAATTTGTGTACATCAATTTCTGCGATTCCTTGAACATTTTCATTAGTTTCAAAAATTTAGTTATCGTTAAATTAAATTTGTTAAATAATGCGCTCCTTTTGTGCAAGTTCCCGTAATCGTCCCGTTTAAATGTCAAGTGGAAAATATAATACTATAAAACATGATCTGGCACATAAACGATATTGTATCGGAGTTTGGTATGCGTACGCGTCATATAGGTTAAGTCGTAAACCTATATGTAAAGGTCAGATTCTCGTTCACCCGAACAAGAAAAAATACGTCGTTAATTCGGGATAATGACCAACTTCAAAGAGGTGCGAGTGAAGCGAGGTTAGCTATAAAAGCGATTTAATATCTCCATAGTTCTAGGTAAACTTTGTTTAGGAACGGTACCCACTTTGTGCGTGGTCTCTGTTCGCTGTGTTGCTTATTTCATACTCGACACTTTCGGAGGGATACACTTCATTACGAAGTACGCGATGTATCTATTTCCGTCGGTCAAAAGTTCATCGCCCCTTATCCGTCATAAACGTGGTAAATGGGACTTAAGACCTCGTGAAAATCAACCTAAATCTCGACCGTCTGAAGCTTAGGGACAAACGTTCTCAATGAGCTGGGTTGTTCTTGGATTTTCTCCACGCCACGTGAACCAAAACTGTCTGCTGTGATTTGAAAGTGTTAAAATGGTCGGTGGATGGAGTCCAAAATAACCGTCTCATAGACATAGCTGCCTTGATGGCGGTTTATGGCCGAAGAAAGAATGCAAGGGAATCGCGGTGAAGGACGGAGGAACGTTAAACCTTCGGTTTTATTTGTGCTACCCTTTTGTCGCTCGGGTAAGAAAATGGCTGCTTTCTCTGGATTTATCCGGTTTTTCCATGTATGGTTGGATTTTTTTGCTCTCATGTTGTTGGCGTATTTGGCATGAATAGCTCGAACAGGGTGCGGTAATTTGTTGTAACCTTGGAGAACGTGAGAATATATGACGCCTCGCAAATTTTAATCTATCTTCCGTTGCTGGATTATTAAATTTGCGATAAATTAATGTTGGGTTATTACTGGGGTAGGTTTAATATACGTTAACAAATTTAAGCATTCGTATTTTTTTATTTAGCGATATTCATTTTATATAATATACTTTTCTTCTATAAAGGTAGGAGTGCGGAAAGTTTTATACGAGTATTTTAGCAGAGATAATTATTTTAATCTTTACGAATTAAAGAGGTTTATTTAGATAAGGAATGCTTAAATGGTGAATCACCTTTTCTTTTCTCTGTGATCTCTGTTTGTGACCCTCAACTTTCAGCGGAAAATTGAGGCTGAGAAATATATTTATTTTCAATTAATTAAAACTCAAAGATATACCATAATTTTTCCATAATGATAGCATCACTTTAAATTAATAACACAATTTTAACTAAACAATGTCCTACTCTGTAAATTTTTATTATAACTCACTCAAGGAAGAAAATGTAATTTATTCATAAAATCCCATAATGACACAATAGGTAAATACCACAGATGAAATCTTAAACCGGTCCAGTAATTTTTTACCGTCCGGATTTTGGCGTTTGGAAACCAAGAGCATTTTATTTTAAACGATACCGAAACGCGCATTTTTTTTTTCCAAACATTCCTTTCCAGCGAATAATCTAAACGTATCTCGTCCTACGGAACCACCCATACACGCGCATTAACGTCCACATGCACTTAAACTCGTTTCCTCACCAAGTTCTTCTGCAGCCTTGTAATTTCCCTCTAAAGAAGCCGCGAAGGAATTCCGACTTTAAGTGGCTTAAGGAAGTGATATTCGTGTCTCATCTCCCTCTTTCGCTCCGTCCGTCCTCGCTCAACGCCCTCTGCGATGTGGGCGGGGCGAATTATGCGCCAATCTTCCTAATTCTCAGAAAAGAGCGTCGGAATGTACCACATGTCTCCCTAATCCAGGGGTGGCCAACTTGTGCCTAAGCAGGAGCCACAATATTGCAATGGACATCACCGAAGAGCCGCAGTAAAATATAATTAGCTTATAAAAATATTTAACACATAATGTAGCTGTTGTAGTTTATAATAATACTAATAATAAAAACAAACTATTTTATTTATTTGGACTATAGGCAATCTTTAACTTCAACAATTCCCCTACAAATTGTAATCGAAAAATTACGGCATATGTAAGGCAGCCCAAGTTTCAAAAGAGCCGCATATCAACTCTCATGCGGCTTCGGAGCCGCCGGTTGGCCACCCCTGCCCTACTCCATTCCCGCGCTTCTATTTCCGGGGGAGTTAGGGAGGGAGACGCCAAACGCCCCCGCACGTGTCATCATGCGTTTGTGTCTGTCGTATCGTCTCGCAGTGCGTGGTGGTGGTGGGGGTGGACAGGCTGGAGAAGGCGAGCGGAGGAGGAGGAGGGAGCTTGGGCGACGGCGCCACCGGCATGCGACGTCCTCCAAGCCAGAGGCCACACTCCTCCCCGCCGACCACTCCGCCGCCGCCGACGCCTCCTCCGCTCAAGAACTCCATCGGAGGGGGCGCCGCCAACGACGGGCTGGTGACGGAGGACATAAGAGGAACGACCCCCGAAAAGGTGAAACCTCTCACCTTATTTTTTCTCCCGTGCATGCATGAGAGCTCGAGTCGTGTACCTTTCTGCACGCCCTCCAGCGTTTCGATTAACCGGGCCACGAGGTAGAGAAAGGTGAATGGGCTCTCCTCGCGGAATGCTGGGTTTGTTTTCAATGGCGCGCCGCGGATGCAAGGGGAAAAGTTAGGGAGTGTTCTAACAGGGCATTAACCGGCCCCATTCGATACCGCGGATAACGCGGGTCCGACTCAGTGGGACTTTTTTTTCGGTCACTTACTGACAGGGAAGTAACTAGGGGAGGGTTTGGGGCAGGGGCCGCCCGAGGTATCTTGGTGACCCGGGCGAGAAAACGCTCTAGCGCTCCCGTCAGTAAATTTTGGTCAAGATATTTTAAAAGAACTTGCTCATTTACCCATTGCTCTGTAAAATAATTGATAATCAAAGGAAATAGGAATTTCATGTAGATTTTCGTCTGTTCCGCGATGTAAATTGGTTTCCAAAATGTATTCACTTGCAAGTAAAGTATACATACAGTCGACAGTAGAACAGTAGATGATCGGGTTAGCGCCCCCAATGCCTCGGGCCGGCCCTGCTTGGGAAGCTCTAGCTGTTGAATGCTATTATATTTTTGTTCTTATTAAAAAATCTTCTTAAATTTGTGTGAGAAGTGCAGTGAAAAATAGATAAAACATTTGTTTTCGTATGACCATTTTTATTTTATTTTAATTTTTTTTGTGTACTCCAAAATTTTGAAAATCATATTGACCTACAGTTCGGAGGCTAGTTCTGTCCATGCTTCCCTGCATCGTGCATATCTCTATTCAACGTAATTAGCTTGATTTCAATTACATAGGGCTTGTTTTAAGAGAAGGCGGTGTTACGGATAAATTCTCGGGTTGGAAAACAGTGACGGTTGAAGGCAATCCGGGCAAATTCCATTTAAAAGTTCGCAGCCGGTGCTCAAGCTGTTAAGTATGAACACTGAATGTCGCAACACGTGAGTCGCGAGGTTTTTTAAATTTACGTTTGTTTTATGCGCTATTTTTATGGTATAACGTCAGATCGTGACCGTGAATCGCATGTAAATAGATGTCAAATGAGCGGAACATAATAATCGCTGTTTACGAACAAGTAGTAAAATGGAGGGTCCTCATAATTGCTCGTCCAACATCGTGGATGAAGGGATAAATTGTTCAACGTTGCTGCAAAATAAATTGATTGTCGGGACAAAAGAAATTCTTATACCGATTTAATTAATGAAAACGGAAACCTTTTCCGTGCTGTTTACTATAATTGTGAAGCTGTGTGACGCTTTCATGAAAAAGGTCTCGCCTATGAAGTATAAACGCTCTTTTTTCTAGTTTTTCATTGCACCGTGACGGTGCGATCTTTCTCGTGTTCTGTTTAGCTGATTAAGTTATACCGTTGAAATATGACTAGAATTACGCGTGATAGTAGTAGAGCTGCGATAGGAAAAAAATAGAGAAATCTTTGTTATTCCGGCCATTTATTGATTTAAGAGCGGTAATTATGGAAAAATGTTGTTTAATGGCTAAAAAAAATTTAAAATCGCGTATGAGAAGAACGTATTATGTTTTAAATGACTTTTTGCCGTGAAAACTTATATGCGGGCCGCGGGAAAGCTTAAATGGAGCTGTATGCCAGTTTGCTTGCCTGAATGTAAATAAAGGCCCGAGAAAGAAGAAAAACTATTTCTGTGAAGTGTTTGTATAGCAATTTTCAGCACAGGCGTTAGTTTTTATATTTAAAGGTTTTAATCTTAAAGAATGTTAAAACTGATATAATGAGATTAATGTTTTGCGTCATTCTTACCTTGTAATTATTATCTCGCAACTTCGTAAGTTAACTTACGTCGCTACTTTATTCCAAGGCAATGTGTGCACCGGACCGGGGTAGAAATGTGTACCGCAGCTCGACTTCCTTCCCGAATCATTTACCGCTATAAGTTTCCCTTCGTGCACGGTGAGTCACGGCAAGCAAAACCCAAATTTGGCAAAAGGAAAACACATTAAGGAAAAAGCGGGAAGAGAGGAAATTTGAAAGCCGCGGGGAGAAAAGTCTGACAATGTGGTGTTCTCTGAAAGACATGTAGCGAACGGAAATTTTGAAATCCCACTTTTCTTTCTTCAGTATTTCTCGCAGCGAGAAAAGCTGGAAATATTAGTCCGACACTACAAAAAGCCTTGGAAAACAAATATAAATTTTAAATTAGGGAAGCGGCTCTCTCTGGGGATATTCTGACGCGATCAACTGGAGACTCGTTATAACGCGGACCACTAGGTCAGCATCACATATCCGCGTCATAAGGAAGCACTTTCAAAAAACCTCAAGTGATATAAAAATTAATTCACAGCTTGTTAAGACTGTTTCATATCTGATTCAATGTAAACAAATTCGTTTAAAATAAGGTCAATTCGTATCGATTAACTTTTCTTTCATCTTAATACAAAAATCGGCAACTTTTAACTAAGTTCTTTCTCAAATGAAATATATTTAAAGGAAAATTTTGTGGCCCTAAGCTGATCCTCGCAATGCATCCATCCCCTAATTTGCACGGTTTCACTTCACACGGTCTTGAACAGGAATGCGTGTGCAGCGCAAAGCGAGGGGTGGGTGTACCGCTATAGCGGACCTAGTTACCAACTCTCCCGGTATATTCAGTAAATTCTGACATTACGTCATGTTCTGTTTTCAACTTAAGAACTTCCTTTATTCATGTGCTTTTAATCTGCCAGATTAACGCAGTCGGTCATTCCGATTTTCGTCGTTTCGCAATGCAAATGGAGTGAATAACACTTCGGTCGTATTCGCCACATTCCCGAGAGAGGGTATCGCGTTCTCTTCGCCCTTTTTCGCTATCTCTCGCGGGAGTGTTAATAATAACGCTATCTCTTGAACTAAGGGTTGAAATTTCATCGCTCTCCCGCCCGATAAGCCTCTGGATTGTTTTCGTTAGCGGGTTGCTTTTTAGTTGGGTACTCTGATTTTAAAAGAACATACGAATAAAAAGCCAAGGAAGATTAAAAATAGAAATTGCTTTATTGGATGCGGCTATCATTGGAAATTTTGATGGATTACGCAAATGGCGTCATATACTGGTAATATGGTATAATGGATTTATAACTTTCAGACGACTCAAAGACTGATACTGTGCGTAAATAAGTAAGCTTTCCGAGGCTGTCTTTGCTTGCTTGTATGCATCTAACGCGTATTTTGTTTAGCCAAAATAGCGACTATACTCGAGCACAAAATTGTAGTAATATTTCCTGATAATCGGAGCGAGCAACTTTTAGATTTTTTGTGAATTATTGATGTATATTCACCAAATTTTTAATACTGTACATATTAAAGAATTCGAGGAGTACTTTCATATGCCATTGGAAAACTAACTTAGCTTTAATAGGGGCTAAATAGATTAATTAATTTTACCGAAATAAATAAGTTGATTAATTTTACCGAAGTTGAGCCATTTCTCGCGTATCAAGTCGTACGTCGACGAATCGCATTCAGTTATTTCGAATAGTAATGCCCAATTATTATTTGTCACGTCTCCTCATCCCTATTACAACTAGGCATACGCATTTAATGCAGTTAAATTACCCCTTTCACGCTATATTTCACTGATTAACGATTTTAACCACATTAATTGTTTCTATTTAAATTCAGTTGGGGTCATTACATTCATTAGCTTGTAAAATTTGGCAGATTAATGCCATTATTATTTTGCACATATCCCTAGTAATGATTTTAGGATTAGGAGTAATTAATTTAGGCATTGCAAATTCAAGGAACGGAATCGATTGTTTAATGACGTAAATTGAAATGTTCGCCAAACTTGAAAATAAAATAGTTTACTCGCTTCCAATAAAGCAATAATGAAACTGTCTCTTATTTTCTTCATTTGTAACTTTTCAGTCGTTATTGTAGGTTTGAACTCTCGTAAAATGTGCGGTTCTCCCGCCACTGTTCTACGCTATTCCTTTTAGAATAGCGTTTTAAATCTCATAGTTTTTTGAAATTTCGTTCTTCCTAAAATAAGATAGCTCGGAAAGTGTTCGGCTAGTTTCGCCGCAAAGATTCCAATTCGCTAAGCATCTGCATAGCGAGTTTAGGGAGTTCGAGAATAGTGATTCAGGTTAAGGTCATATGCAACGTTTTAATATTTTTTTTCGAGGCGCGACGATAGCTTTTTGTCGCCCAATGTGATTTGTGAGGTTTTCCAGAACATAAATTCGAGCGAACACGGCAGCACTCTCTCTCCCCTCTCTTCCCTCTCTCTCCCCTCTCACTCCACTCTCACTCCTCTTTCTCCCATTCTTTGTCTCTTTCCCGTTATGTTTTTTAAAAAAATTTAAAATTTCCCTCGGTCGTTTGAAGGGGAAATTTTTTTGTTCTCGCTTTCCGCCGAAATATCGGATATCAATTGTTTTTGGATGCCCTCCAGAAAAGAGAGGGAAAGTCCTCAATGGTATCTAACCCTTCGGTTTAATTTTTTCTGGCGTCTTCGCAGGCGGGTAGAGGATCTTCAGGAGGCTGCGGTGGTGATACGGTAATGTCGGTGGGTCAAGCAATATCCTCCCGCCTCCGTCGTCTCCTTTCCCAACCTTCCTCCACGTCCTCCTCCTCCAACAACCCCCACCACCACCCCCACCATCACGGGCATCGCGCAGACCACCAGCATCACCACACGACGACAGGGATGCCAAGAGGCAATCGGCCAGATGGTGTTGCAGACTCGTCTGCAGCTGCCGCCATGCAGCAACAGCAATGGTGAGTGTTATCGTTTGTACACGCTTTCGTACTTTGCCCTTTTTAGAAGTTGTCGGTGACCGGCGAGCCAAGAGAAGTTCGCGGTAACGAGGGAGAATTCTTCTTAGAATCAGAGGGGATCGTTGGGCGTCGGTATAGGTCCTCTTTGGAGTATTGGCAGGGTCGTATGTTGACATTTTGTCGTCGCGTTTCGGGAAATAGCTTTTCGTTTCAAAACCGCGGCTTTCTCGTGCCAAGAAATCTCGTCCGAGTTTCGAACTAGAGGTTAATTATCAGGTGGAGGTAAATGTTGGATGAAAATTTTCCCATGGAGTCAACATTCGATGCGGAGAACCACTCCAAATGTTTCATAATTCGGGCATAATGAATGTTCCAAATCTCTAAGCGACGAAAATATTTTAAGACCGACAGTCACACCAAGTTATAACTCACGCCTTACGCAGCATGGTTAGGTATATTTGTTTGACCTCTTTGGACAAAATATAAAAATCGCAAGGTCACGCCGAAATTTTTTCCGATTTCATGGTGTGAAAGAAATGTCTTGTTGGAGATCGGCCAAAAGCAAATAAAAGTTTTAGCAGTCGCTCTTGTGTTTTTTTAGATAAGCTTTTAACGCTGTTTTTATGCGTCATTTTTTTAAGAAAAAACTATTTTTAGCGTCACGCGTGTTATTTGGATCGCAGGAATATATCTGTTCCAAGTGCTGGGGAAGAAAAGGGAATTTTTCGGTTTCTCCACGGCCGTTACTAAGGAAATTAATCGAAATTCCAACGAGTTCAAGTCCTTGAAAAAAAAAGTTTATTTTGAGAATTATCGACGTTTAAATCTACAAGGCAGACTTGATCAGTTTAATCGATATTTAACTCGGGTATGTTTCCTAAGAGTTGTTCACATCCCTTGTTCATGCTATCCTTAAAGTTGCTACATCTTCGAAAGACGTTGGAGCGTTTCGCGCGTTCTGTTGTCGTGCGTGGGAAGTTGGCGTATCGAAGTTGATTTATTTAGCAATCGACTCTTCTGGAGACTATCCATCTATGACGAGCTCGAGATCATCTTGAAATTTCATCGTGGTTTCTATCATTTTCCCGTTTCATTTCTGTTTATATTTTTTGTTTATATGTAATATTCTAAATGACTCGGCGACTCGTATGGTAACGTAAACAAAGACATACTCCGTAAGTTTTTTGTCTCGGTTCTGGCTTCTAAGTTTTGTGGCAGATTCCTAGATCTGAAGCAAAAACGTCGAGGCCTGTTTCTATGTGTGTATATTAATATTTTTTTATACCTTTCATTTTCATATATAAACTGTACACATTGAAACCTCGAATTCTTAAGCAAGTGTGCAACCTTAATTACCTCAAATAGGTAATTTTTAAAATATCTGTTCGTCCCTCAAAGCGGCCATTTATATGTATTTCTCCATCCTTTCCCTATATGTTTACTTATTTCACTGTCGAGGAAAGGGTAAATTGACGACTCAGATGTTGAGGTTTAAGCAGAGGGAAGTCAGGGTCCGTACACATGTATGGACCATCACCGATGAGACAGGATTGCTAGGTCCGTACACGGGTACGTCGAACCGGCTCGAAGCGTTAAAGCATATGTATTTAATATTATATCCATACTAATGTAGATTCATCTACATTATGTTCCGGTTTCTCTGATTATTTATTTCCGTTGTTACTATTTAACAAAATTGATTCTCGTTTAGTTAAACCTGGGCAGTACTTCATCGCAGTCATCCCTCGTCTTTCTAGAAGCTTCTTTCTCTCCCCGTGAGAATGCTCGCGTGAATGACTATCATAATAGGATGCCTCTTTTTCTTTCAACCGCCCACAGATTTGGGCGAGCCGCGGCATCTGCCGTTCCTTTCCCTGGACGGTGAGCTCTCTCTGTGTGCGAAGGGGATGAGACACCCCGACCAAAATAGAACAGGCACTCACGAATTCCTCTTCCCCCCCCCCACGTCGAGGGGGGTTTAAGACAACGTCAGACCGCGAGAATCATCCATTTCGCACATAAGGATTTCGCAACTCTTCGAGCTGTTTACTCCTCGCTATACTTTTTAAGGGTCCGCCCTTTTAATCACTCCTTTGCCTCCTCCCCTTCGTGCCATTACAAACGGCCAGCTCACGGAATTCCTCGGCTCTTCGCCGAAATCCTCTCTCTCACTCCTTTTTCGCGTTACCAACCGTTCCCGCTCCAGTTCGCGCAAATTTCCATTTCGTCCTCATCTTTTTTTTTTTTTTAAAGGCCTCTCCGGTCGGATTCGCTGCCGTCTTTAGGATGGTATAAACACGGGGGTCGGTGGGATGGGTGGCGGGGATCACGTGAAGGAGAGTGGGAAGATGGGCGAGGAGGAGTGGGGTGGGGAGGGGAAAGAGTCGGGGGAAGGGGAGAGGAATTGTTGGCACCATCCGAGGACGCAAATAGTCTCGTCTCGGTGTCCGGGGGAGCCAGCAGTGGTCGACTCCCCGCCCTTCCCCTTCGATCCATCCTTCCTCCTTCCCCGATGCAACAAAAGATCCAATGTCCAGCAACCACGTGAGTTATATGTTGCCTTTTTAATCCGGAGGGAAGTTAAACGAGAGGGAAAGAAGAGCGTATGACCCGGATATTTCGCCGCGGGGAAGGACGTTTCATTATCCGTCAGCCTTTTTCCGAAGGGAACGATCATGTTTTTTTGCGAAATTTCTTCGATCTGGAGGGCCGAATTGGCAACGCCTGCTTCTTGACCTCGGGGTTTTGGGACCGTAAATCAGCGCGACCTCTGTTGCTTAAATCTCTCAACGGAGGTATTTCCATGTAGTTTTTTTAATAACGATGTTGAACCGAAGATATGCGATTTATGGCGGGTGATTCGCAAACTTCGGTAGCGGAAATAATTTGTCGCATAACTTATTTTTGCTGCTTTTTATTATTTTTAATTGCATGCCTGCACTTCGTCGGTAGTGTTCTTATTTTACTTCATAATGAAACACAATGAATTTAGAATACCACTTTGAAGTCTACGCTACGAAAACCGCAAGCATTTTAGAATTTAATCTCATTAATGCGGAACGATCGTTTATACGAAATATACTTTAATTCCAAGCGAAAATAAATAAATATAACGATTCAATACATAGTGTAATCTAATCGTTACAAATTTCATGAGACTTAAAATTTAAAAGCCTTAAAACCCGTGACGGTTATACAAACGTACGCATATATTTCTTCAAATATATTCTTGTTGGTGATTTTGTTGATGTTCTATGTATAGCTCCGGAATGTCGCATAACAAATTTTTATGATCTCTCTAATCAAACGCGCCACCGAATGACGTGTATTTATGTGGCGTGTCACGAAAGGTTTGGTACTCTCAAAGGGACCAGTATAAAAGACCGTCGGAATCACGTAAACACACTTGGAGGTATTACGGTAGAGGTTGGGGGGATAAGTACCCGAGTTTTCGCGATTAAAATGATGGGTGAGGCGTGTTCTCTGTCGTGGCATATCCTTTCCGAATCGAGTGGGTGGGTCGTGGTTTTAAGAGGCGACGGTGGGTTAGATAGATTCTCAAGCAGGTGCGGTGGACTGGATAGGCCAGAAAAACTTCTGCACGCTTCTTAAGCATCGGACGCGTACGAACACACGCCATTAAGGAGGACTAAATCGGGCTTTCGCTCGGTTTGACGTCCGTGGTTCCTAGGGGTGGGGGTAGTCATGGGATTTGGGGAGGCATTGGAGGGGGTAGGCACGAAGGGGAGGGGGAAGGGGTGGTTTTATACCGGGATCTAAGACGTGGCAGTCACGTGTTAAGCGTCAGAGAGGATTATAATTTGATCTTAAAACAAAGATTTCCTCTCCGTGCCGTGACTGTGACATGGCGGCCGTGTGTGTACATACAGATGTTTATGCACGAGGTACAGTCACGAAAAGCTCGCGACGGTATAGATTCGGGTTCATTTCACTCGCTCCATCGGAGGTTATGTACCTCTCTCTCTCTCTCTCCGGTGAGTTTTCGCTCGTGGCTTATACTAAGCGTGGCAATGGGAAGCGCATTAGCGAACATCTGCGACCATTTTACCTCCGTATAGTTATGCCACGGTAATGGGAGAAGTTTGGTCGTTTTAATTTTTCAGAAATACTGCTTCTGTGATTTGGTAGCGGCTCACTTGTGTTTGGTACGCGGCCAACAGGAAGTTTCAGCATTTTCGTGTATAAATAGCCGGATTTTCGGAAGATGAAATGCGGTACATCGAGAATTGGCGACGTTTTTTACAAATTACAGTTAATAGGCTGGCCGTATAACTTTAAAAAAATACCGGGAACGTTTCGTAATGTTTCGCAAACACGCAAGTTATCACGCCACTGTTACGTTATAGAATCTTTCGGAATGGCGGAGGCGTAAATTTAAAGATGATATGCAAAACGATTTAAAATTTTCATGCCCAGATATCTTAAAATCTTAAACATTTGGACTGATAAAAATTAAAATCTCTTCTTTGTATCACAACTTTGAGGTAGAAAAAAGCATTTTTGATAATATAAATTTTCCGTAATGTTCTTGGCCTCAATGTCGATTTCATATCTGTTAGTGTTTTATATTGTCCATCTTACTGTGCATGTAGATTTTTTTACGACAAAATTGACGAAAGAACTGTTAATTTGCATCCTGTTAGAAAAATAACTTCAAAATTTTAAAAACTAAACGGTTTGTGAGTTTTTTTCGCTTGACCACTTATAACCGGTTTATTCTTGGATATTTTAGTTTAAGCTGAAGGTTATTTGCACAAAACTTGGTAGAGAAACTGGTTGTAGAAACAAATTCCGGACCACAAATCTAATATTTTTCGTTGATGCCCTCCATCTTTGTTACAAATCTGTTGTTTCCTTTCCTCTTTTGCTATCATTTTCGAAATAATCACTACGGTTAAAAATTGACTTAACTCTCTAATTTACATAGAAGTTTATGAAAGAAACGTTACCTTTTAGTTAAACCCCTCATATGTGTGAAATTAAATGAAACGTTAAAAACATCCGGATGATTTAACGTACTATTTTGTCGAGTACGGTTGCAAATTGTATACATTTATGTTTACCGTCCTAAATTGATATCGGGATGTTTTATATTCGCAAGGTCACCGAAGGTCATACGTAGATGGCGCTAGTATGTCACGGGAACTTAATTCGGGGGCTAGCGAATAAAAGGCTAGGGCCAAAAGATGAGAAAGTGGGGATCGAACGGATCCAGTACTCTTAATCGGCCCTTTTCTAAAACCCTCCAAGCTTATTCTTCATCATTTAATTATAGATCCAAGAGAATTCTGTTTTCGCTCCTTCGTATGTAGGCCAACAGTTTAGTCCTTAAGGATAAACTCCGTGGGACGTTAGGAATATGCAGATCTCGGCATTTTATCACCTCCCCGGAGAATGGGGCGGGCAAACACAAAGTTAGTCGGGGGGGGGGGGGGACAAGAGAGGGGAGAGAAAGGGGTGGAGGTAGAGGGGAAGGGAAGAATCCATGCTGTCTCAAGAGAGGGGAAGAGAGGGAAGGTTAGGTCAGATCTTTTGGTAGGGAGGTAGCGGGGATGGATATAGTTCGTCTCTTTCTTCTCCCTCTCATCCCATTTTGGCTAACCCGAAAGAGAGTTAGTTTCTTATCCCTTTACCTCCACGTCATCAGTCGGGGAGAGCTCTTCTTTCCCTCTCTCCTCCCCTCTTCCCTCCTCCTCTAAAGACAGTCTTCTACCACCCCTTACCTCCTATTTTCTGCGTTCAGGAAGGAGTTTTGGTGTCCGCGTCCTTCTGGTGTGGAAGTGCCGGAGCTCGTGTCCCCTAGGCAAACGGATTTTTGTGTTTTTTGCCGCTTTCCAGTGTGTTTTTTTTATCCTTCCGGTGGGCGGCGTAAAGGTTTGGGGTTTTTGCGGGTCTCGTCGTACAAGTCGTTGGTTGAAGTTACAGCAGCCACGTTTCCAAGAGAAGAGCGCCGTGGGTCTCTGCACCCACTGTTCCGCTACGTAATCGGGGTCATCTCGTGGTTGGGCTGGAGGGGCGGGAGACCTTGGAGGAGGAGGAGAAGGTAAGGGACACGTTCCCGAGGGACGTTTTGTTTTTAGTGTTTTTTTTTGCTTCCGGTCCTTATCTACATCCACATGTTACCCTGCAATTCACCTAATTGGTGGGTGGCATGGGGTGCAATGCACCAAAACCTACCTAAAGATCGTCTATCGCAGGTTGAAATTTTCTATTGTGATCTCGCATTGTCCATCGGACTTTAACACGTTAGGTGGTTTGCGTTTAGAAACATATAGCGGTAGCCGGTTCGGGAGTGTAGGTAGACTTGATCGTTACGTGAAGGAGATTTCGGGATTTCGCGTTAGGTGCTGCGTTTGTACTCTGTGTAGAGTTCATATGTGTGCGTGAAACGTGGGAAATTTAGGGATTTACGCTCGTTCTCCGTCTGATTTATTCCATTATGTGGTTCATAACCGCTGTTTTTCTACTGAATTTACTTTTGTCACGAAAATAATTTTTAATTTTCGCCGGTAAAGTGGTCGGTTATATCTTTTCAAATGAACAATTTATTTTAGGAGTATTGAATTTTTTTCCGGAATTAAAGCTGTCTGAGATTCGATAAATCAGCAGTAGCAGTATCATCGCTGTAATCATCCAGTTATCCAAAAGTTAGTAATCTTGACATCTTGGTCGCATGTTTAGTCATTTTTATTTTTCTTGCGACCACATGTCTCAAACCTCCCTCTCATAAATCTTTTACGGCGTTAAAAAAAATGCTGACGCCATATTTAGAAAAATATATTTGAACGTTGTTGTTGGAAGCTTATTGCGTCAACCCTAGTTTTAAAAAATGTAATTTATTAGTGGTCATCCTGTTGTAAAACTCATTTGGTTTCTGAATATTTGGTGTGTTGCCTTATGTTTATATTTTTAATTCTATGCATTGGATTTAAGCGCAATGTTAGTTGGGGCAATTTTTCAAATCTATATTTGAGTACAATGAGTATGTACAATGAGTATTATTTGCCGAATGGGGCCTTTTTATGCTGTAAAAAACTAGATGTTGATGATTAGCCAATGAGAAGACGTGCCAAGTATCCAGTCACGATAATACACCCCTGGATGCTTACGGTAAACAATAAAGTTACGGTTTCTTTCCATTGCCGTCATCAGGCGCCGACTGGAGATTACGCAATTTCTTGAACAGTCAACCCTCGATCAACCGTAACCAGGATCGCTCTTCTTGCTCTGATTTATTATTGGCTGCACTTCCTAAGCTGCGGAATTCGGAATGTCACTCCTAGATCAAAAGGTGTGTTTCTCTGGTGGCGCGCTTATTTCATGTAGACGCAGGCATTGGCGAAATTAAATTTTACATTTATTACCTTTCATTCCGCCATAGCACCATGCCTACGCACTAACGAAAATGTATCTAAGCATGTCTTATAACTTCTGGCAAAAAGGAACAATAGTACCTGTCAGTTCTGGCGATTCAAATTGAGTGTAAAATTAGACGCCTTGATAAACAAGGCGTAAAACACCGATACGCTCACTCAGTTCTCTGATCATTAGCCAAGTCAAGGGTCCTTTTAAGTGTCGTTTGAGTTCTGTTCATTTTTGCCCTGATAAACTGCTCATGAACCGTATTACCCTCACGTTCCTCGATGACTGATTTGATTCTTTTGTTATCTATAACCCAAACGATACTGGAAAATTTTAACGTCTTAATTTCCTCAAGGTACCTGTATTTTTTATAAATGTTTGGATGGAGATGGCATAGAGCAGGAAGTCGTAATTTTTTTGATTTGATTTTGAGTTTAAGCGGCCACATGAGCCAAAATTAGCTGATTTTAATGTTCAATAATTATCATAAAAATTGATTCATGTGATGATTATTATATTGCATGTAATTGGGTGGATTTATTCTGTTCGTCCTCAATTTTCTAAATCTCAAAGATAAATACGATGTACTCCATCTGATGATTTTTCTGCCCTTTTAACTGGCGTCCTTTTGGTCTAAAATATATATTTTTTAAAATATTACGCATGAGAACGAATATTTGATATTGAGATTTGCTAAAGAAAGTACATTTATAATCTCTAAAGATTTTAGTATTTAATTTCTAATTTAGGTGGGGAATTTAAGTTTAAATCGGATGGCATTTTCATGGACGCTCAATTCATTTTATGGTACGGTTCATAACAGAACTGTCGAGCTCCTCTTATGGCCGAAAAAAATTCCAGAATTAGCACTTGAGTATAAAAAATTGAAACATTAAGTATTTCTCTTTGGTGTCTTCAGTGATCATAAAAAAGCCATAAATTTCGTTTTATATATTATTAATTACTTCATTTTTCTATTTTTAATACTTTAAGTGCTTATTCTGGAATCTCTGGTAGGAAATTTCCTGTTTCATCCCGAAAATTCGAGATAGCGTCCGATAATGGCGTCTCGGAATTGCACTCCTGTCACTCCCCCACTCTTCGTTCCCAGGAAATGGCATCATCCCTATGAGCTCTTTATCTCTCCCAATCTCAGCATGTCGAGACTAGCTCGCTAAGCGTCTAGCGTCTTTTTTTACCACGACTTCCTCCGACTCTGTATTCCATCGAGGACGATAATGAAGTGTCCGAGCCGCCTCTCCTATCGCAGTCGGCGGTTGCGTGTTATATACCTTAAAGGCCTCGCTCGCGGTCATTACTGCAACGTTAGTTCCGGAGCGTAATTCCTTGCAAGGAAGGGTAGGAGAAGCGAAGGAGGTTAGGGGAGATACGTGACAAATAGAAGGCCCCAGAGGGGAGGGGATTTATCTAGCGTGTCTGGACGACGTGTCTGAACTGCCACGCCCCTAAAAATCCCATTGTGCCTCCCCTGTTTTCAGTCTCGACACCCATCTTCCTCTTCCCCACTCTTCCCGCGCCTCCTCATTGCCTCCCCGCCTCTCTTACAACCTCCGGTCTTATCCTATGCAGCCTCCGTTAAGTCGCTTTGCCAGCCTGATTCACTTTGTGGTCGGGATGAGGGAAGTGTCAAGGGAAGGTTATGCAGTCTCTTTCTCTCAAGGACGGCTGTTTATTCCCGAGCTGCAGGCGTTGTTGCCACTTCTCTCGGCAATAACGAAATTTTTCGTTCCCGGAAAAAGAGAATTTTTTCCGTTTTGTGTTTGCGTCGACCTCGGCAAAAGGAGTGGTTATATATGGTCAATGTCTGGTTCTAAGGTATGGCGGCCCGGGTTCCGATTAATAGATGATCTGTACGGAGAACGGAAGGGAGAATAAAATATGATCGGTGATAAAATTCGTTAAATAGTCTTTCTCTTGGCTTTTTTAAATCGGAATATAGTCCAAGTTCGATCGAATAAATATCTGTGCACAGGGCAGGATTTAAGTTGTTGGCAGTTTTCCGGTGGGCCTTTTTCCCCTTAGAAATATAATAAAATATAAAAATAATACACGATATTGAAAACAGTTGTGAAAAACTTTTCCATTGCAGTAAAATTCTGGTGACCCTTAGATATTTTGCGCCTTTTATGATTTCATAATTTGATACGTTTCATAATTTGATGCTTTCACACTTAGTGTTAGGCGCCTTTCATAATTTGGCGCCCTAGGCCTATGTTGCCTATGCGTAAATCCGGCAATGTATGTGCATAATTCGTGATTAGTATTTACGTGGCAAAAATCTCCGTACGGACATCCTTCGCATAACGGAGTTAATTCATTCCTGGAATAAGCGTCTTTATGCGAAAAATCAGGCTCGAGAGATAGGCGAAAATACTAGCACTAGTGTCGGAACCGCGAATCATGCGCGTCGTTAAACGAGAAAGGGTCACAATCTTACGTTGTCTTATCCGCGAAACGTGAAGCGAAGCGCCCTGTGCGAGGGATGGCTGTACATATATTTTAGGCATCATGTTAAAATTTTGCGTATAATTGGTGAGTCTGGACGAAACGCTCTAAAGCTTCCCAGCTATTCTTTCAAAATGGATTCTCCACATTTGTTTCGTAAATAGCTATGTCAATAAAAAATCTTTCAGACGAGTCATGTATATCTCAGACATTCCAAGTCCGAGGCCTTCGTGTCGACATTGATGGACAAAGCAGCCTGAGTAAAATGTGTATTGTTCCACTTGAGTCATCGGTATGCTGAATAATTCTCGGTGATATATCATTCCTCGCTTTGATATAAATAGAAGATCCATCACGGGTGAATTTAGGAAGCGATGGATAAATCATTCATACCGTAACGTAATTATGAATATGTTTCACACTGAAAATGATTGTCACCTGCCTAGTCTCGATCTCGGCCTAATAAAGACGTGTATCCTTCTATTGATCTATCGTAAAAGGATAATTAGAACGTGCTCCGAATTATTTTTTCGCGCGGCGTGTAAATGTATTTCAATTATTGACTTATTTTAAAACCACAAAAATTAAGTTCTCCGTCCGTTTTATCAAACGTACTATATGAATGGATGGTCATATAACCCATTTCTTAAAAAAAGGAAAATGTATCATCAGTTGCAGACCAGGAAGATCGCGTAGTTTATCTTTCAAAGTTGGAATCGAAACTTTGTCCACACTTTTTTCACCTCATCAATATTAACTCATTCCATCTGCATCGCGAGCAGGCTATTCGAAGTTAAAGAAGAAACCGGGGACGATTTTAAATTCTTATCTCCCGTCGGCGTTCATGATTAATTTATTTGACTCCCCATAAACGTGCGTTTGAATTGGATGGCGTGGCGAATTCTCGTCCTCCGAGTCTACAGTTTCGGTTGAGCTGAGCGTTAAGTTGGGAAAAACAACTCTTGCGTCATCTTCGGTACTGCAAAAAAAAGAGTACATCCCATTTATGGGGTTTCTTTGCCAACTCTCCCCGTGTTGTTTTCATCGCGTTTTCATAGTTTGGCATCGTGTACTCTCGCCACTGCCATCTCCAACCCGTTCCGGTATTAGACGACCCGTTGCTTCTCCTTCAAGTGTTTCCTTCCTCCCCTCTCCCCGCCCCCCTCTCCTCCCTGTTGCAGTCGCAACATCACCAAACTACGATGGTCCTTCATTCCACACACACCCGACTTTCTCTTCCAGAGGTATCCTAACAGACACATGCACGCTCACAACCTTATCTTGCTTACATTACTCCAGCAATGTCGTTCCTGGTCCATTCCATCAGCACTAAATATATACGTTCGTACTATAAATATAAAATCCATTGGGCGCTTAACCAATGGTATGGACGTCCGTGGGGAGTAGAAGAGTGCGGAGTATGTATTTGGAGTTTTCGTCCGACCGCCCTTCAGTGAGAGATGCGAAGAAGGACGAGCGCCCGAATATTTCACCTCCATCTCCGTTATACATCTGTTTCCATGGGCGTCCGCACCATCTTGTGAGTGTCCAAGTCTATCCTTTAACTCTCCTCAAACGCGCTCATGTCCTAAATTGCAATTGTTTGAGGAGCGTAAATATTTTTTTTAAACCTGCGATCGTAGCAAAGGGAATATTTATTTATATTTTCTTGCGCGTTGTGTTTTCGAACAACAAGATCCTAGGCCTTCGTCAGACTCGGATGGGATGAGAACACATTACGACTCGTTATCTATATCGCGTCCTGCGTTTCCTTTCCACTTGCCCTTCCCTCCCTCGCGCTCTCTCCATCCGTATCTCTCCCTCCGTCTCTCTCCCTCCATCTCTCCTTCCTGCCCTCACCTTGTACTTCCTCTAGTAAACCTACTCTCCTGGGACATATTCTTCCTGTTTCATGCCATTCTTCCCCCCCTCCCCCTGACGCCCACCATCCCCACTCACCCTCTCTCCTCCCCTCAGCCCTCCTCCCACTCCCTTCCGCTTCCTCCCGTCCTTCCGCAATCTCACTCCCTCCTCTCCGGCCTCGCCCCCCCCCACCCACTCCCACGCATTCCTCCCAACTCCCTCCGCTGCCCACGGTCCATTCGTTCTCTCCACTCTAATTCCGGCAGTCTTTTCCATTCTTTCCCTTCCCTCGGCTGGTTCTAATCCCCTCCCCCTTCCCTCATAACTCCGCTCGTGCCTGCAATCTCTCCTATTTCTGATCCCTCCCCATTTCCTCTTATCCGCCCACTCTTCTTCTTTCTTCCGCTACATATCTTATTCCTTCACTCCACTTCCTCTCCATGCGAGCTCTTCATTTAACCCGATGATGCAGTCTCTCCCATTCGCCTCAATTTACTTCCTTTCTTGGTCTTCCTCATCACAGACTCTCCTTCTCTCCTATTCTAGTAATCTCGTTTCTAATCCTTTATTCCTCCTGTCACCTTGCTCTTTTACCCTTAATTCCTTCAATCTCTTCTTTTTCTCCAATTTAACTCTCCCTCTCTCTCCAATTCTCCTTTTTCTCCATATCTTCATTCTCTCCTCTCCCTCCCTCTCCTTTCTCTCCCTCTCCTCTCCTATCTCTCTATTTTCATCTATCCTCTCCTTTTCCTCTCACCTTTCTCCTTTCCCTCTCACCTTTCTCCCCCTCTCTCCCTTTCTCTCCCTCTCCCATCTATCTCCTCTCTCCCCCCTCTCTCTCTCCCTCTCCCCTCTCTCTCCCTCTCCCCCTCCCCTCTCTCTCCCCTCTCTCTCCCCTCTCTCTCTCTCCCCCCTCTCTCTCTCCCCCCTCTCTCTCTCCCCCCTCTCTCTCTCCCTCTCTCTCCCTCTCTCTCCCTCTCTCTCCCTCTCTCCCCATCTCTCCTCTCTCCCTCTCCTCTCTCTCTCTCCTCTCTCTCCTCTCTCTCTCCTCTCTCTCCTCTCTCTCTCTCTCCTCTCTCTCTCCCTTCCTCCTTCAGCTTCATTCCTTCATTTTCCACGTTCTCTCCCTTTCCTCTCTTCTATCCTCCCTCGTCCCTTTCTCCCTTCTCCTGTTTCTCCCTCCTCTTCTCTCTCCTCTCCTTCCTTCCTCATCTCATCCTCATGCCTCTTATCCACCTCTTCCATCTTCTCCTTCCCTCCTGCTGTCCCTCCCTCCCTCCTTCACTCTCTCTCCAGGTCTTATTTTTCTCTCTCTCCCCTATCCATATCTCTCACCCCGTAAATCCTCTTCTGCACCTCCTACTTCTCTCTCCCACTCTCCTCCTGCCTTTCCCTCCTCTCCTTCGATCTCTTCCCCTCTCTTATTTATCTGTACCTCCTCTCCTCCCCCTTCTTTATATCATCCACCTACATCTTGTCTCCTTTTCCCATTCCCCTTCTTCTTCCTCTACCTACTATCTTCCCTCTATTTTCCTCTCCTCCCCCAGCCATCCCTTGCCTCTTTTCATTTCCTACACCCCCATTTACTCTCGCCCTCAAACTCCTCTCCTACCCCTCCATCTCTTGCTCTACCCTCATCTCCTATCTCTCTCCCCCTTCACCCCCCTTCCCTTTGCAGATTTATCACGCTTATATTCTCCCTTCTCTCTCTTAACTTCCTCAATCTATCAAACCGGAGACGGTCGTGTTTTTATTTATCTCTCTTTCCCTCTCGCATCTCATGTCCTGGTCGGCTTCTGGCATAAACAGGAGCGTTTTTTCACCCGTTTAAAAAAATAGTAAAAGTACGAACGTCGTGGTTTTTTCTCTCCGCGGCTTTTTTTCCCGCCCCGTTCGGCACGGGTATGTTTACGTCCGCTACGCTATCTCTCGCCAGCGCTGCCTGGAGCGTACGTGATATGAAGCTCGTATCCACTTCTGTAACGAATTTACGGCGTCGAAGAGGAGAGGTCCATGGGAGAATGTAGGCTAAGGTCGTCGCGCTGTCGTAATTGTGACTACTGCCGCGGTTCTGTCTCGCAGAATTTCACCCTGAGAATCACAAATTGCTTTTTGGCGGGAACCTGTTGATTTACTGCCCCATCTTCGGCTTTCTTCGCGCCACAAATTTCCCCCAAACGGCGGTTTGTTCCGGTCGCGCGAAAAGGGAGAGGATCTTACGCATTCGCGTTTCTCTTGTTTTTCACTCCGATCGGCTTTCTCGCTCGCTCGCTCTATCTCTCTCTCTCTCTCGTATATGCCGTCCGCATTCGCGGCGATAAATTCTCTCGTCGGGTGACACCCATGGTGCACTGAACTCGATCTTTCTCTGTTTCTATGCGGGGATCGCGAGCGGTATGCTAATGGTGGCGTTTGGAACGTGAAGATAATTACGGGCGCGTTTCATTTGTTCATCTAGAGATTTTTTTCGAACTTAATTGCGTTTAAAAAAAATATTTCAACGTTTTTCACCCCTTTTGAATGGCTTAGCGTTAATGATTCTTCGTTATTTACGGCAGTTACCCTGTTATAAATAATAATGGCTGACATTTATACCCACGTTAAGGGGAGAATTCTAACCCACCCATAAAGTGTACTGCAAATAACTCTATATTGTATTCACTTAAAATTGGAATCAAACGGAAATGTATTATTACTTGGTTATCCCTAATAATACTTTCTCCGAGGCAGTTAATAGCTGATGAACAATTATTTTGTTTTATTTAAAAGTGGTACATTGAGATTTAATGTTTTAAAAGCAGTCGATATAGGATCGCGTTGCAGATTTGGATATTTCTCTTATTAAAATAACGCGCGATAATTTGATCTTGAGTTTTCGTGAATAATTTCCCTTGCGTTATCACCATCAAATTTATGCAGAGAGAAAATTTTAGAAATGCCTCAGCAATCAATCGTCGTCTGAATACTTACGAAGAATGACGCAAGCGACGAAAAGGTCGAAAAAAGTATTTAGTTCGTATTTTCAGTACAAAAGAGAGCAATTTTAAGATTTTCACTCAGATTTTTAGAACGAAATTTTTAAATTTCGCCTTATATTAGTTCCACACGCATGACACTAATCTAGATTTGACCGATATTCTTCACGACTTTATTTTATAGGCCGACCTTTATTGTGTGTCGAACCGAGCCCTATCGTTCTCTCACACGAATAGTTTAGAATGCCATGCTAAATAGTTATTTAAAAAACCAAGGTTTCGCTCGCTCTCTAAACTGCATCTTAACGTCCTTGCGGAAGAGAAGGTCCACCCAGAAAGTATTTCCGGGAACGTTGTGTGCATCTATTACCAAATATGTCGGCTCTCATTGTCGAAGGACTTGAAGTAAAAGTGCGGTGACTCATAGTTTCTCGCTATTTTCCACTTGACCTTACGAGCCATTTTTCTCCTTGGCTGGTTAATTCTTTTTTTTTTCATTTCCGCCAATTTTTTAACCGTAAAATTTTCGCCAATGAAATTTTGTGTTAATTATGTTTTTCAGTTTATTCCCGGATTATTGCTTTCCGTCGCCATCTTGCTCTTTTTGTTTCTTCTAATAAGAGTTCTTCGACCATTCGTTCTCCTGTTATTTGCTAGGCATAGAGGTAATTAAGATGGTAGAGAACGCAATTAATTAAGTAATTTCGTTTCGCCGTCTCTTGGATTAGTAGTGCATGAACTATAAGGTTCTTGTCCTGTCGCGAATAACATTTTATAATTGGTTTAATAAGTCATCGTCCTTACGTAAATGACACAGTTGAATAATCGTGTCATAAACTTAAGCTTTTTACGACCATTTAATCGCCTCGTTTCGCAATACCTACTCCAGTTCGGGTTATTGATGCGTTGACCTTCCGGCTCGTTTTATTTTTAAAAATGGTGAAATGTTCTACTCCGCTAGGAGTTAATTCGAATTTTTGGAAATAATGTGTAAAAATAATCGGATTCGTAATTTTTTAAACGAAATATTATTCTTTATCGACAATTATTGTAAATAATATCGCAGTTTACGGCTAAATCTCGGAAATACTCACTTGAGAATGTCTCGTTTTATAAGCTGTATGCATATCATTAACTAGACGCTGGCGAAAGCTCATTTAGGCCCTTACTTAAAGAGAATGTTTTTATTTGTCAATAAGGACCACGGCGAAATTCGCTCGACCGCCTATGCTGTTAATGTGCCGTCTTATAAAAGTCATTCGAATGGTTATGAGATGAAATATAATGATTAACAGGCGCGAAGTATTAATTTATTGCATTGTTCAAAGTAATTTAATCGGAATCCAGAAACATTACAAGAAAAAGATATAGCTTAATCGTATAAGATGAACTTTAGTTCAATTCACGCAACATTTGCATATTGTTTGGCTTTTTAATGATGGAAAGATGCGGAAAAATAAATATCCGTGTCTTGTTCTACTTAAAACTCCGAAATTTCCCATTCTACTACGTGACATAAGATGTATAAAATCATCGAGACTTAACTAGTAAATCGTGACTGAACAGTTCCTGAGGCGATAAATTAATTCTTCTCGAATTAAAAGGGCAACTTTGTCTCGTATTTGAGGTTGTATCCTCCGATGTACTACCTACCGTCGATTGTTTTTTTTTGACCTGAAACTGATTTTTTTTTCTTAAAGTGTACCTTGTGCTATAACCTAGGTTCCAAGGGGCACTTTTCTTATTTGTTACTTCATCTGAAGCTTTTAAAAGCCATTCAAGACTTCGTTTCATATCGTAACGTTCAAAAGGGTTAAGCCGCCTTGCAAGGAAGTCATCCCTGAAGATCTTTCTCGGAAGGATCCTCTATACATCTGTTGAACGTATATGAATATGCTGTTTTATCTTTCATACAAAGAAACGTTAGATAGCGTATATAATGCTCTGATATATCTCGCGGTGGACTTTTCAAATGACTCGGGGTGCTTCCAATGTCGTTAGATACTCGGGGACAAATTATATTTATCTTTACCAAGTGTTGTTCTCTATTACTTAGATCAATAAGATGTATGGCGTTTTGCGTGACAGTCCTTGAGATATTTTTCCTGCTTTACATGTTTCTTATTTACATTATGTTCAGCGATATTGCAATTTTAGCGACGGCTCTTTCTATTTTAATTTGCTATGTTGAATATCGCTTCACTGAAATAGTTCAGTAGAATGAACGTTTTATTTGATCAAAAGATTTTGTAGCTTTTCGTAAAAATACAAAGCAGCTTATTTGGTTAAAAAGTTATTTAAAACACGAATCATCATCCACATTTTGTCACGGTAAAATTATTTTTTTAATTCGATCGCTATGTACGTTTTTTAACTGTCAAAACGATAAACAGCCAGTTTTGTTTTCGTTTCTTCGAAGCATCCTTCTCTTGGCGATGTGATAAACTAGGCCATCAGACAATATTAATGCTCATATTTTCCTGTATATGTCCTTGGGGAGCTTATCGATGTATGAAGGATTTGTCTTAACAGGAGGCTCTTAAATGAGTAAAAGTTTAGCAGCGCGTTGGGGTATGAATAGGTCAAGTGTGATACAGTTGTCGTGTTTGTATTTCTCGAGATAAACATCTCATTTTATTTCCTGCATCAAACTGGATTCAACGGGTTTGTAAGAAGGTTTTTCACTCCATTTCTCTACCTGATTTGTTTTTAACCCTTCAATTCTCGGCCGTGAATCATCAAAATTCGTTGCAGAACTCTCGATTAACACGATTTTCAAATGGATTCCGACAGTTCTGTCTTCCGTATTGACCTTTGTGAATTGTATGGTTGGTTTCAGAGAGTAAAAATATTACCTCTAATTGGTCAGTGAGACAAACAATGTAATCTCTTCAAATTGGACATAATGGAAGAATAATAATAAAAATTAAAGTAATCGAAACGGGAGTAATAAGATCATTGGACTATCTAAAACTTGCGTTATAGACCTTCGAGTCTAAGACTTAGACCATTACCGGGAATATGTATTTCTACGCTCTAGGAAAATATTAATATACAAGTAGTTGGTGCTTGCATTCTGCAAGCATTTCAACCCGTATCGAAAGTAACACGATAGGATTTTGAGGGGGTGCAGTGTATCAGGCAGTCCCTAACGTCACTTCTATCAGGGTTGCTTTTCCTATTGTGATCCCTGATATTCCTAGAGAAAAACAAACCTGTCCGCTCCTTCCTACAGTCGATATCCCAAATTTAATCGTCGTGTGTGTGTGCTTTCAGTATTACATTAGAATTGTAATTATTAATGATACCCTCAATCATAGTGCGTGATGCAATTAGTGTTTTGGATACAGTAAAATCTTACACATTATTGGAAGAAAATGTAGGTGAATATTGTTTTCATGATATGCATGATATTGAAAATAAGAGTAAGTTAACTTATATGCTTAAGGGAATAAACTTGATGCTAACTCGATTAAAGAAAAATGAAAATAAATTATTTTCGTAAATTGATTTTTCTATAACTTGAATAATTTTTGCTTTCCCTTGAGATTCGAGTTATAGAAGTTCCACTTTATATATACAAATATATAAAAATCTGATGTGGCCACCACATGACTTTCTCCATATCTATAATATTTCTAAAAATTCCAATTAGGTTACATAATAAAAATTTTAAGAAATCGAGAAAATTTTAGACTTTACAAAGAACAGAAATAAACTAAAACAATAGCCTTCTGAAATTGGATATAGCCACAAAGCTCCAACAATTAAGAAAAGAAAACTAAGAAGTAACTAAGCGTCAATTGTTAACAATAGTCGTCGGTAGGTGGCGTGGTGGTGGCAACTAAAAATTAAAGATATCTCTTAAACAATGCATTATATGGAAATATGTTTCAAAAAAAGGTTCTCGAAATTTAAATTTCCTACAACTTTTATTCCAGTACATTTTTACATTTATCAAATATTAAAGCATATATCTCAAAATAACGGATGTGACAAGAGTAAACACCCACTTCCGGTTCACCGATTTTTACCAAAAACTAATCAATTCTTTTGACTTTTATAAAAATGTTAAATACAGAATTTTGCGTTGACCTGATTAATAGTTTTTGAGTTAGAGCACCCACAAAAAGCTATCACACAGAAATGGTCAAAACGTGTTCAAGGGACCTCAAAACGTGTATTTCCGTTGAAATTTCGAAGTCGATTTTTTCATGAATACAATTCTTTCCCCTTTATATATATGGAGAAAATAAAAAAATATTTCAGTATTTTTAATTTTCTATAACTCGAATAATTTTTACTTTCCCTTGCGATTCGAGTTATGGAAGTTTCAACATAATTCGTCATGACGGTATTAATTTCCATTAAAAGCATTAAAGGTCCCTTTAAAAGCAATGAGGTCGTTGCCATGGTTTTTATACATTTCCGTTGTTGAAAAGAGGAAAAATTCACACTTTTTTACCGATTTAAAGCAGATATTTACGCTAATTCTGTACGTATTTGAATTCTGTCTTTAAAAATTAAGAACTCCGTTCCATCAGCTAGACAATTGTTCCTTTCCCGAATTCATATATCAATTTTAAGTAATTTAAAAATGCAATTTTAGAAAGCCTTACACTGAATCCCATGCTTTTCTTATGACGTATTGAAATGGAATGTTGGAGTTAAAAAGACCACTTAAATATGAACTTTTTTGTGATCTTCGATTTTACTCGTCGGTTGTGCCACTTAATCTACCTACATGCCGAATTTCAGATTTCTAGCCTTTCTAGAGGTACCTAAGAGTTTTATGTCAGTCAGTGAGGTACAAGTATCTTTATTATTATAGATAACTCACTCGCCCTCCTGTTAACCATACGAACTTTAAATTTTATTTTATAAAAAAATATAAATGAGCCGTGAGTAAATATTTTTATATTTTTCTTTATTATTATGAAAAAATTATATTCTTGGCTTGTGAGGCTCATTAAAGCGTAATGTCTGTGGCAGATAGGTTGCCCCATCCTCGTCACGACACTGCCTTTGACTGTACATGTTCTGGTAGAATGTTTCAAAATATTGTCAGTTTCATATGACGGTACCCTCTGCCATATTCCAACTGTGTAATGTAGGTACCCAATAAAGACGCAATAATTTTTACGTGAATAAAACGTAATTTTAGGACGCAAAATTATCTCGGAAATCAGTTTTAATTTCCTGTATTGACCGATTAAACATAAAAACGTTATATTTTTATTTTGCTGGCATTTTCCTGCTACGTTGTCTCCGAGATAAGATTAGTTCGTCGTTTTTTAAAAGAACATAATTTTTTTCATGAAGATTTCTAACCGGTTCGACCTAGTTATTTAGATTAAATGTTCAACATAAAAACTGTTTAAAAGAACACTGTTGGTCAAGGGGTTAAAAGTTCAATTCGTTGTTCTATTTCTAGTAAACAGTTGCGCAATCATTTACAAGTTGGCAAAGTAAACATCAAGCTTCGATTGATTTATTTTTAAGGCGGGTTTTTTATATCGGAGCAAGATCACTTTTCATTGGTGAATAGTTCGATTTATTTATTTAAAACATTTTTGCCCTTCAAGCTATACTCGGGAAAAAATATATGAAACTGAGGCAATGGTTACGTACGATTTTTTCTGCTTTGGAAAGTGCAGACATATTTCCATTCCGGTTCAAAGATCCGTGGACGACGCTGTCGGGTAAATATTTACCAGGATTGGCATTCTTTGCGTGATATCGCGCTATATTTTGAATCATCGGACTATCTCGTTTCGAAGCTTAATGGTATATCTTTATCTCCTATTAAACTTGGTAATTCCGAAATGATCATTGCAGGTAGTCTGTCCGTAGACGGGGCCGTGATTATTCTTGATTGAATCTGCTTCTCCAGACACTCCTCCTTTCCGTAATCATCTTCATGTCTCTATAGCTCTCTATTCCTTTCAAATCTTCCATCAGCTGAAACCTTTTACTTCCTCCTTTCCGTAATCATCTTCATGTTTTGATAGCTTCCTCTCAAATCCTCCATCAGCTGAAACCTTTTCCTTCCTCTTTCTATTTTTCCTTCTAAATTTCGAAACGTACATTTCGCATCGAGACGTCGATTGTTTTCGTCGCGCAAATCGATCGCCAATACGGAAAATCCATAACCGGCTCCGCCCAACTCGCGGATTTGCTGCATCTATTCCGCCGGCTTTTCCTTCGCAGCCGCTATCGTCCGTTATCGTCCTCCATTTGGTTTATCAGTTGGGAAACGGAAACTTGGAAAAAAAACGAAATGCTTATCGATTCCGTGTGTCACCATTCATGCCGGTGCATTACCACTTCCTCATGAATCACGAAATCGCACCTCGAACGTTTCATCCCGTCCTCCGCATCCGTGTTACTCCTCATTTGTGACGCGACGCGAGCGTCGAACGGTTGCATTCCCGAGGATGGTCATACCGCTATTTTCTCGCTAACAAGTCGTAACGCGCTTTAAAAATAACAGCGAAAGGGGATTTTTTTGTAAAGGTTAACCTCCGAGATATCCCGAACGCCATTGTCGTTTCATTCGCTGATGTTGCGTCTGAGACTTCAGTCCCTCAACTTGTCTCTTTCTTTCCCTCTCTTTCGCTTTCGCTCCTTTCGAGTTCGTTAGCTTTTTCTTTTCGGATTCTATCGGCGTCGTCGTTCGGAGAATAGAGGTTTCTGCTCGGTAATGGGGTTCTTTTGATGTTTTTTTACCGTCGTCTCTTTCGCGGGAGTCTTCTTGACGCTGACTCGCTTTTTGTTGTTTCCAGGATCCTTTCCATTTATAGAACGAGGCTCTTTCCATTGTCGTGTCTTCTCTGCCTGTCTTTCATAGGGTTTCCTCGGTAGCATTTGGACACTATCCGATTTCGACCAAATTTGGCATAAAGATAACGGAGTTTTTTTAAAAATAACTCGAATGCCTTATAAAGTCTCTCTCTCTTTGTAACCTGTTCGGTCACTGGGCTTCACATTGTGAGCTAAACTCAACCTCCACGTGCGGCAAGATTATGGGTACAGCGTGAGAGATGTACTAGGGCTACAAGGGCTAGGCGAGTGAGACACCCGCCTAGGGCACAGTACACTTAAAGGCGCGACATATGACAATTTTAAATTTTAAGTGTAACCTTTTATTTTATAAAATATATTTTATATGTTTTATTTTAACACGACATTGTAAAAAAACTAGTTTGAGAGATAAAATTGTACACTGTATACTTTCATTAATTTTCAAACTGCCTATAGCGCAAAAAAGTCTTGTCCCGATACTACTTAATCGAGTTTGCGAGAAATTTCTTCAGTTTCACCTTTTGTTGAATTTTATCGAAAATTTCGTATGATGATCCGATTAAAGAAAATTGCTTTTCAGGCAATTATAGCAAGTATATGCGATAACGAAGTTGAAATGACTCGCGATGTAAGATACCCATTGCAATATCCTGGTGATTCAACGTTGTGGTCGTACAAGTTTTGCATGCACTCAGTGAGATTAACTCCTGATTTACCTCGGGACAAAGACTATTCCAATTAATCGATTGATCGGTGTGCTTATTTACTCGTACCATACCCCAGACTAATTAAAAAATAAGTAAATATTAAGAAAGAAAAGAAAACGTCTAAAGAAAAGTAAGTTAACAGTTAAACTCAAGTAGTATTTTACTACGTACGAGCACCTGTATTAGGTATAGGAATAGTTAATATCGTACCTATGCTCGTACGCAATACAGTATAAAAGACTTTAAAGTTAAGTTTTTAAAATTCGACTTATTCGACGTACGGTTAATCGGGAGTTTACTGAATATTGATCTAAAGTTTTATAGTTAATGAATTATAAATTCTCAGAGAGGTTGGTCGACATATTATCAACGACTATCGTTTACCTAAAGGTACACTTATTCCGCGAGACATAAGTCTCATTCGGTCAGACTAAACCGTGACTCGGAAATCAAAAAGTTTTGTTAAGTGCGCAAATGCGGTTTACCGCGAAGTCGGAATTTTCGACGGCTTCGTCTCACAAGGAGGAAGGAAGGAAGCGTGTGGGCGTAATTCCTCCCTAATCCATAGTTCAAGAGTTATAATAAGAGATTCAAGGCGGAAATGGCGGTCGGGGGATAAAACTCCCCGGCTGAAAAATTACGCTCACAATCGGCTTATGATTGAAATCGCCCTTTTTTTCTCCCTAAGAACTTGTATCCGAGTCTTAATTCTCCGAAGACATTGAACAATCGAGTGCGTTTCGGAAGTGGAAGGACGGTGAGTAATCCGTCCTGTTTATTTTTTTCGCATAACTTACTCTAGTTCCGCCGTCCTTGGTTTTGCTAATTTGTATCAGGAAATGTTCTCTCTCGAAAAGTGCCCAAGGTTCGACTCTCGCCGGCGAAATTGTGTTCTCAATGCGATTTTTATTTCCGACAAAAATTTCCTTTTATTTCATCATTTATGCCTCTGTAATATTGCACAATCAGTCGAACGTGTTGTTAGAACGCGGACAGAAATTTCGAGCGCGACAAGTCTTGTTGTTTACGTTTTTTACCGTCTTACATTCCCATTCTGGCGAAAGAAGTCTATGGTTGTCGTTACTTCAACGTGAACGATGATATGGATGCAGATGCTAGGTTAAATCGTTTTTGTCTTAATGCTTAGCATGTTTTCGACTACTTGCATTTTTTTGGCTGGCTAATTATGTCATTTTGTGTATTGGTGATTTATTGGCTGATGGAGCAATAGAGAAACCGTAGTTATTCCGAATGATAAAGAAAAATGTCCTTCAGAACGAATAGGGATTGTAACACGAAGTTAGTTATAATAATTCCTCGTCGTGTAAATTTTATTTAAACGACATATTTTTGTATTTAATAGTCAGTAGTGGTTTAAAAAAACCGTGAAATAAATGCATTCACTCTTTTAATTATGTTTAATACTTTAACGAATCTTAATTGTAACAAGAAGTTAGTTATAATAATTTCTCAACGTGTTAAGTTTGACTGTATTTTTAATGGTTTCCATTAGCGGAGTGCATTATTTAAATGGCATATTTTTTATTTAATAGTCAGTAACGGATTAAAAAAACGTGAAATAAATACATTCGCTCTTTTAAGCACCTTTAATACTTTAACTAATTTTTAACAGGCTACGAAAATGCCAGGATTCGTTAAAGGATTTCCATCTCACCATCATGAGAAAGAAAGGATATGCCAAAACAAGACGGTTGAAATTGAGAGAGTATAATGCTCATGTCTCTAATCAAGGTATTAGCAGTAGTTACGTGCTACGACTACGCCCATCCTTACGTATGAATCGCATTATCTCGGGCGGTCTATTCAAGTTCGCGGGTAGGTCGAGGTGGGAAAAGGTTTGAGGAGGCGGCGAGAAGGGAAGGGCGGGGAAGAAAAGCCGAAGGATGCACGGAAAATTACTTTGCGGCGAAGGAGTGGCGGGGGCGTGATATTAAGGTTAGAGCACCTTAAAGTTGCTTTCACACCAGAAAGTCAAGACAAAACCAGGCGGGTTTAGTCAAGAGGAGACCGTGTTATATAGAATAAAGCCCTTAGTCGGGCGTTTATTATTTCACGATAATATAAAACAAGAAAGTGTCTCGTCGCGACTGAGGCTTTCTTTAAGATTACAGCATGCTCTATTTTCTTTAGCCAGTCTCTAACGAACGTGCGTGTTGGTTGTGTCGTAAGTTGTGTGGGCTTTTTTTTTGCAGGAATGCAGTTGGACGATAAATTTGTGCCGCTTTTACGGTAAAGGGATGCTATTTACAACCCGAGGATGAAGTAATAAAAATAATATGGAAATGTTCACAAGGAAACCTCGAATCAAATGAATAGCGAGTGTGTACAAGTTCTTTCCTCTGTTATTTTATGTAGTAAAAAGAATAAAAAGTATTTGAATTACGTGTCATAAGTTTTGTTGCAAAAGAGCAAGTTTCGTCATTCAAGAGGGAGTCAGGATGTTGTGTTTTATGGAGTGGACGAGGCTCTGAAAAATAGTGAGTTTTTTTAAGAACTTGTAAGAATTTCGATTCACGAAATTCATTGCGACATCATAATTGCGTAGGCACAAAGACCAACTTCCTCATTTCTGACAATCTCCAACTGAAAAAGCAGTGTGAGGGAGATCCGTCTCGTCTAATCTTGTATTTTCTCGTCTTGTGCGAAAGCAGCCTTAATCTTTCATCCTTGGAGTTTACGACTTCGGAAGTGTATTGCGGTGACTAATTGTAAGCTGCTTCCCCCGAGAGGTCCCGCGTCCTCCGACTTCCCTTCGCATCCCTCCCACGTGTTTCTTGGCTCGGGCCGATAACGCTGAATTCTCTCGGCATCCTGACCCGCACCTACTCACCTTCAGTTGTCGCCCTCCATGAGGTGCGGAAGGGAAGCCGTGAGAAGGAATTCCTTCCGAAGAAGCGCTAGGTGACTGGGTGGTCTTTAAGGGGAATTGGAAGAACGTGGGGTTGGAAAACAAAAAAATAGCTACTTCGCAATGTTTCGAGTTATTTGCTCTTTGGTCAGATGGGATGACATCCTGTCCCTCCCTTTTCGCATTTGATTCTCATTGCGTCAGTGCAGAGATTTAGTCAGGACGCTTCGAACATGTGGTGCTAACACATATTACGTAATTTTAAGCAGTCTTGTGTCCATTCACTTAATTCCTGATCACTAAAGTCCAAAAGAAATCGATTATTACAAATCAGGTTGATCAATATAAAATAAAATTGAGGATGTTTCCGAACTGTAGAGAGCATTTCCGAGGCAATCTAATATTAATCACCGTCGTCACTGGTTGTCCATATCTATTCACGTGAACGCTGCAGCAGTCGACCTCGTGGTCTTCGAAGTCCGCTGATATTTCTGTCATCGAAGTAAGGTTTTCGCCAGGAAGTTGGTATTGTGCAATGGCACCCAAAGCCAAATACCTAAGGCTGTGGCGCACTGGTGGTGTGAAGTGGTTCTTTTAGTTGTGTATGTGAGTGGGTGTGAAGTCGGGTGTTGACATCGAGTTGTCTTACGCCTATATGGTATTGATTTCTGAATAAAAATCGACGAAAAAAGAGGCTGCATTGTAGTGTAAAAGACAAGAAGCTCCATGCTCCAACAAAATTGTAAATACATAGGTACAGTGTTTAGTTTTATAATCTTAATCAAGAGCTTAACCTAAAAATTGTTCGTTCAAGCACGATTAAGAAGTATACTATTAGGAAGTAATTGAATTAAAGAAAGGCAATGTAATTGCCAATGGCCAATAAATTGTAAATTTAAAAAATCTTAGCAAACTTTCATGAGAATAGTGTTTATGTATCTGAAATGTATCATATAAAGAAATAAAGGCTATTTTGAATTGAACTGTTTGCTCGCAAATTAAAAAAAATTATGAAACAACAGTAAATTCAAGAAAATTGTAGTTGATTACCGTCCCTAAATTTTGTGCTACATTAAAAGCTAGTAATTTTATAATGAGACACCATTTTGGTTGATATGTATAGATATAGACTTAAACAAAAATGCGCACATCGTACACGGAGACGCAGGCCAGAAATTTTCAGTCCAAGCCTACCGAATTAGATTATTTTTTTAAATATCACCTTAGTTAACCGCTGATGTAATTTCACCACTCATGTGTCAGAGATGTACCTCCTGCGGCGCACGTTGCCGGAGGAATGTCCGTGCGTCACCAATGCACTTTGGCGGGTTAATTTTACATCGTCCCGCGGACTGACCGACACGTTACCCATGCGCGCAAATCGTTAGTCATCTAGTCTTTGTGGGCGTCCCTCACTGGCCGTTCCACGAACCTCTCAATGAATTCTCGCGCCAAAGCAATCTCCATATAAGATTACGCTTCCTTGTCGCGACGTAGCGTCGTCGTAGGTTCTGAGATTAGGGAGTTAAGGATATTGAGGATGTATTCCCAAGGTTGTCCGCCATTCCGTTTTCGTTCATTTCGTTGGCGTTTGTCTCGCCCTACGTCGAGATTGGGCCCGGTCGTATTATTATTTTTTTACCGCTGTTAAACCTGTTGGAACTGGCCTTTCAAAGCGATGGAGCCAACAACTTGTCCAGTATTGTCCGGTTATTTTGAGGTCTTTTCTCTCTCACCGGTTTATTTTTGTTTTCGCGATAGGAGGCACACCGGATAAGAGTCGTGGCGATTTCGTGGCGATATGAACTTCAGTATCTCTGCGTCCTTTATTTTTGGGTTTTAAAAGTTTATATCTATGTATTTATACCAACGGGCTGTGGTATACGAGTTATCTTTCGGTGAAATGAACACATGTCGATCTAGCACCTTTAATGTTTATATGTTACTGCTGAGTTTTCTCACAGGGGAAAAGTTTATTTTTGTCTAATAGACGCTAATAACCTAAATGTTGATGCGCGTCTAAAACACCATCCAAGAAAATTGTTTATGGTGTTTCGTTGTTAACCGTAACTTACTAACCTACGAGTTGTTCACGATTTTCCAAATCTTATTCATTATATCTTTTTGGCTTTTACGGAAATGTTGCTAATAAAGTCTGTTATAAAGTGCGTAGCTGTTGATAAGTCTTAGTTTTCATTTAACGCGCAATTACTTTGTTTCACAGCAATGGAAAGTTTTGTTAGGCGTTTCGATGAAGTGTAAGGTTGGACCAGGGTCGGCTAAACTAATCTCGGGGACAAAGTATTCGGCGGACCAAGCTACGACATAAATCTAGGGGAAATGATTAGCATATGCTCTGAGTGAAGGAGGTAGAAGTTCAATAAATAGCAGCAATATTGTTTTTGACCCTACGCGACCTAAAACAAGATTGGAAAGGTGTACTCCATGTCGGAGTACACAGTTTCCAAATGCGTTCTTTGAGATTTCACAATGTTCTCAATATTTTTCGCTCAGATGATAATTTAACGAGAAGCAATCGAGGTACGTTGTAAAATACATGTAGGTCTTTATGTAAAGTGGTCGTCATTGCTGTCCGATTTTAACCAAAATTGAAATCGGTCGACCAATTTTAGCAAAAACCCCCAACACCAATTTTCATCATAATACGTCCAGCGATTTACGAGTTTTATCATGCGGACGGACGGACAGAAATGACGTCCCCTATATGCGTTCACTTCGTGCAAAGAACGCATAATAAGTTTTTAATGCAAATGCGCGACAATAAAGAAAAGTGCGTGTCGCCGGTCCCCCAGTCCTCAGAGGACCAAGTGCCACGGCACTTGCCAAAAACCGGCTCGGGATTGGACATCTAAATTGAGAATAAATCTTATATATCTTCGTGAAAACGGTTCTAGAAAAGGAAAACCGCGAACTTTGCTTCATAACCCCAGTCTCTAAATTTCTTCCATTTCTTTTATTATAAACGTCATCTTTTCTGGCAGACTTTCCTTATCATTTACAGTTGTGAGTCGAACAACATCGGATCTCGTGGTTGTTTTATAGCTGCGTAATAATCGACGTTAGATAAATTTCAACTATTCAAGTTTTGTTCCCACGTTTATGATTATTTTTTAAACGAAAATCTGCTTCGCCTAAAGCTTTAATTATTTAAAATTGGTATTTACGCAAGATTAAAATCATTAAAGTCCATTAAATCAAAATAAATTTTTAAGCAGAAGATAAGTGATGTTGTGAGGGAAGAAGACTGCTTAAACTTGTTTATTTGTCCCAGAACGTTCTCTCGTCTTAGCGCTTTGAACTTCTTTTTGAGAAAACACCGGGATGTTTTGTCCTCGCTATATTTTGTCGCGAGACCTAATGTCATGTTTCCTATTGAGCACCACGTGCTTGATGCATGCGCTCTGTCGCATAGCACTTGTTTCACAAGGCAAGGGGTCATCGGAGAGGCTATCAGAGGCTAAGAGCGGGAGGTCAATTGGTCTTGGTTGCGAGGATTCGTATCAGAGTGTACATTTATTTACGCTGAGTTCATAAGAAATATTAAGAATAGTTGGTATTTTGCATCTCGTAACTTAACAACATTTTTGGCTGTACGCCGCGTGGTGCATAATACTTACGTCGTACTCTAAGAAATGATATTTTCCTTGTTTGAAACCGCAGTATTGACTATAGACTGAAGTTGGTGTTTACTAACAATAAGCAACAACCACCGATAATACCGTATTTACCCCACTATAAGTCGAACTGTTTTCTTTAAAAAAATAAAGTTTAGTTGTTGTCTTACATTCGCGAACAAAGACATAATTAAAATAGTGACAGTGATTATAACTAGTTTAGCATGGTTTAAATCATATTTATCATTGCCAATGCGCTGCACATTGTGATCACAATTTTTAGAGATTTAAAATAGTTAATAATTTTGTTAAACTTATTTGCTTCCGAATTCCTTATAAATTAGCCTCTTCAAAGGGGTGCTGTCTCGAACAGAGTTATTTTTATTATTTATTACGTTTTTTATAGCCTTTCGTGAGAGGCAGTTTGTCGATTCCTTGGAATTATCAACCCTACACTTTCATCTGCGTGAAACTACGCTTCACCGGCTCATAATGAATTGTAGGTAATTTCGAGCAACAGACTTGTTCAATCAACTATGTCGGTCGTGTCCTCTAATCGTTCTTGAGGTAAGGACATTTCTGTATCTCTTCGTTATAACATCTTCTTTACCTTCGTGAGTTAAACTGGAGTGACGGTTGTTTATTTCTCCGATCCTGAAATACCGCGAGAAAATTATAAATATATAATCTTTCCTCGCGCCGAAAGAAATTGTAGGAATATGACGCTTTTCTTACTGGTGGAATTCCATTCTTACGATCTAAATTAAATGCCCACCGGAATGTTATTCAGCCTCCGCCGCTATCTCAATTGTACTCTTTAATGGGAGCTGGTTATCGTATATGTATACAGAAGGTTGATTTATATGTCTGAACACGTCACAGGAATGTCTTGAGGTAGAGTTAATGGAGCGGACCCCGTGTGTGAAATTCACGAAACCGCGCTCTTAACTTAGAAATTAACGAAATGATGGAAACAAAACTTATGATGCCCACTTTCCATTTAATCATTTATTTAATACTTATATTGGCTTTAATAGCTTTAAAGTTATCGCGGATATGTAGCTCTTTGTGTTCCCAAATTTCATAATTTAGCGTTATAAAATACTACAAATACATTCGAACGGAATATTAAATTGATCACGCGTATTTGTGCGGCAAAAATAACGCGTGTACATATTAGAATATACCGAATCTGAGTCCAACAATAGTTGTTGCTATGGCAACACTCTCGTAATGAGTGATAAAAACTGCAAAATCGCCGGTATTTACGCGAAATTCTACGAAATACGATCGACAAGCAAAATTCTACGATAAAAATTAGAATCATCATTCTTTTTCTCCGAGAATGGTACAAATCGCGCTCCGATATTGCAATTCTAAGATATTTTAATGTGCAAGAGAAAATTACCCTGCACGATGGGTTTCAGATGTCCCATGTAAATTAAATGGGAAGGATAGTTCCTGGAATCGAACCCGGGACTTCAATCTTCGCAACAAAAACTATCCTCGGGAGCTCGGCCCACGTAGCAAGAGATTTCCACCAAGTTTCATGAAAATCGGTCTATTGGTTCCAAAGTTAATGGGGGGGACAGACAGACAGACACAACCACAAAACTATAAGCCTATTTCCATTCTGGAAAGTAGGCTAAAAATCTACTCATTGCTATTTTAATCGAGTCGATGTTTTCTTTATGACAGGGCTGAACAAACCCAGCGAGCATATATTTATGTATCAATTCAAAACAGTTAAAAATTAGGTAATAGTTTTACACCACGTGTATGGTGTTTATGTAACGCATATAGATTTAAAGAATCCTGTTACTAAATCGGATCACATTATAATCTCCCCCGGTCACTGGATTTTAGAAATGGCACCAGGATTTGGAATAGATTTTCTAAGTCTGCTTCGTGTTATTATGCATAAAATCCAATCGTGGACAACGCTGTTGTCGTTTTGCGGGTGCTAAAAATCACAATGATACGCCCCCTTGGATGCATCACGCTGTTTCCGTCCCATCCACACGGTGGGAAATACGCATTTCCCCACGACGGATGTCTGGCCCGTTTACCCTCGTAATTGCGATGTTCCCGTGATTCCCGTCGATTCGAGGGGGATAAACGATACTATATCAGGAGCGCGCTTTAGTTAAATTTGGGCCAAGGATGTTTGTTTGTGTATCTATTTATGTAGTGGGGTCAACGGACTTTTTCCGAACCTTTATACACTTTGCCTAACCCAGTGTCACGTTCCGTGCTATAATACTTTTCTCTTGAAAGATTCAAGTTTTGGTATAGTGAATGCCAACAACCAAGTCGGAGCATGTTACATATCCAAAAAGCTTTCAAAAATAATCAACTGAGCGAAGATTTAAATACGATAGATTTTTATATCTAATTGTAAACCAGAAAATGCGAGGCGATGAGGATTTTTAAAATGAAAATTTCGTAGTATATATATATATATATATATATATATATATATATATATATATATATATATATATGGATGTCAACAAGGTGTTGGGATGAGGAAACCCAGTGAGCACTCACCAATCAGACGACTTCAGGTTGGCGAGGCCCCGGGGATGTCGAAGCGACACACGTAAAATAACACAAAAACACAGAAACATCACAAACGTAAAGCTTTCGGAACTACTCCTTCTTCAGCTACAGAGAGAGAACTGATGGCGGTGACACTGGGTGGAGGCATGGGGGTGGAAGGGTAGTACGGAAAGGTCGAGGATTGGAGGAAACGGAGGGGGTTGGGGATGGGTAGGGTGTTGGAAGAAGACAGAAAGGGTGTGAAAAGCTATCGAAGGTTGAGTCCTGGGGGAGTGAAGGAGTTTAGGAGATGGATATGCGAAAGCTCCCACTGACGGAGTTGGGGAGCCGAAGCATTGTCGGGGAGAGCGCGAATGACTCTCACTGTGAAGCAGTTGTTGAACTTATATATATATATATATATATATATATACATAATGAATAAATATATATAATTGGATATTGATAATTAATATTCATCTAGAAGCATACTATGATAGATATAGATATACTTTGAATTAATTGTTGTGTAGAGTGTATATGTATAATATATACTAATGTATTGGGAAAGAATTATACGATAGGCGGTGAGACAGGATATTGCTCCTAAATTCATTTACTTATCATTTTATTTATTTCATTTAAAATCGGTTTAATTATAAATAGCCTGAAAATATAATTAAATTATATATGATTATATAATTATATTAATTATATTATTATATATTATTATATTATTATTATATTATTATTATATTATTACAATATTATATTATTACAATATTATATTATTATAATTGCTTTTTCTGATTGAACTCGCCGTAATCGATCATTTTTTCGTGTTTTTCTTCCATCACACCGTTAATTTTCAGCTTGTCACGCTTCTGTGTGATGTGTTTATGTGACGAAGTATCGGCGGATTTTGAAACGTCCCTTAAAGTGAGTTATTATACACGAACGATAGTTTGTTTGATATCCTCTTTAACCTTCGTGTATATCGTTTTTCTTATGTTTCGTCTATGCCGATGTTTTTTCCAAGAACTTGGGAAATACATTTTCTACAGATAATGTTTATTTTTTTCCTGTTGAAATCTGGATCATGCAAAGTTCAAGAGAAAATTATATCCGCTTTGTTAAGGATAATCAATATTTTTTTCCTCGTTTCGGATTCTCTTACTCCCGTCTCGGTCGCCAATTAGGGCCGCTGGTTCGAATTTCATGCATTTTTGAGTCCACGTCCGACGAGAAAGAAACACGAGGAACCAGAGCGGCGCATTCTTTTTCTAAATTGGAGATAAGAGGCTTCTACGCTCCCCAAAAGGAACTAAATTTATAGTCGGTCGTTATCTGTCCAGAATACCGATCAGCAGCGGCGAGTCTCCGGATTACACCGGAAAAAACAAGAATAGGAGACTTCTTATTTCCCATTTTCTTTTTTAAAACCCTCTTCCTGTTGACAAATGCTTCGTTTACATAACACGAAATGGGCCACCCCTATCTGCCATTTAATTCGCTTTTTTTGTATTCATTTTCCCCCCGCCGTTATGAATTATCGCGTACTTTAATACGGATATCCTGTTACGGGATCGGAACCTACGTCCTCTCGCGTGGATGGTTAGGGTGCGCTGCGGGTTAGCGTCGGGTGCGGCGGGGAGCAGAATGGCTCGACGGATGCAGGATAGGAAGTGGGTGCGGGAGGAAGGGAAGGTTAGGGGGCGGGGAGCTTTTCTAGAATCGTGGGAGAGAATTGAGCGTTGCACCAGAACGATCGTGGCCTTCGGAAACGCTATCGGATCTTTTTAAGTCCGGACCTTTTTCGTCCCCGTGTTTTTTCTTTCACCTCGTTTGGCCATGAAAAAAACGATGGCTGGGTTTTTATATAAAACCTTCGCTTTCGTCGACGCCAGGAAGGAGGTTAATGACATATTCCTTTGTGTTTTCTTCTCCCGCGACCTTTTATTAAACTAGTCGAATTTGTTTCGGTGGCGCAGTTTCGTCTTACGGAGAACAGTTTTTAAAAAGTGTTTTTTTTTTCGTGTCGCCGCGTTCTTCGAATCGAGCTAAAATCGTAGCGATTGTTGTGTTGATGCGGAAAGTTGGGGAGGTGTTATTTTGTTTATCGGTCAAGGTGTATCGGCAAAAAAATGGGAACCGATTAATTTGTTTTGGCGGCCGCCACTTCTCACGAATGCGCCGCGAAACAGAGGGGCGGGACTTGATCTACGTGTTATTTATTAGAATAGTTTTCAGCGTGTGACTTTTCAAGGATTGTATTATTATTATCATCATCATCTAGGACTGTCAATAAAGAAATAAATGGGAAATAAAAGTTGTGGGTGACAACAGGTCACTGGTGAGTCCTAAACCTGATTAGTTGTATGTTTGCTTTGTCTTTTATCTACCCCTTTTTCCTTCTCTCTCACAACCTTTTACCTCTTTTGTCTCTAAATATTTGATTTTGTGCGGATGAGTAATTTTCACAACTTTTAACATCTAGAATTGCCACTTTATAGAATTAAGATGCGGTAGCATTCGGTTCGTTCAGAATTCGTTGGCGTAATTACCTTCAAGAGGACACGTGCATGTAAATCCGCCGAAATCCTTAAGATTGAAAATTATATAGTCTTCAAGCTAATCAGACGTGGAGAAAGTTTGCATTACTTTGGAATTGTAAACTCGGATATACAACACGTGTCAACAAATCTATTTTTAACTCATCAGGATGTCTTAATGAAGAAACTATGTCGTTCGCTATCAGGAAGCTCTCTGATTTAATTAAAGCGTCCGATAAAGTTAATTGGTTTTATAATCAGGTTTGCGCATGCGCTCTGGGAAGTCGTGCAAACCGTTTCTATATTTGTCCCTGGGATAGTTATCACTCGCGTTTGTATTACGGGACGTGACAGAGAACACGGATTTTTATGTTGTGTTATGCTATCACGTCACTCTCCCTCCTACCCTCCCTTCGAAGTCAAGATATCAAAGCTTCTGCACTTTCGTTTTTTAATACCAGATGGAAGATTGGTCCGAATGCGGACTCTGGAGGCCGGTTGAAGTGAATCTGTTTCGTTCGTAATGCAAAACTCGCCGCCTATAGTGGCCGCGATTGCGTTGCAATTAACGAGATAGTTCTGAGAGTCCTCTTTGATGTTTTAACGAGTTTTGTTCCCCGGGAGACGATCGCTAAAATCGCAATTTTAAACCCGGTTTTTAATCTACCGCAGGGCATGCCTGAGCCACCACGAGTGTTATCAATTATTCGTTCCGCCAGTTTTACTCCCGAGAAAAATAAAAAAGTATATAATTCCACTTGATAATTTGTGCTTGATAGTCATACTGCTCGGAACATTTTCTGTCACACGAGGACAAAGCGTTACAATTAAAGCTCTAACCGTGTGGTATTTAAATGGCGTTTCACTTAAGTGTTCGTTGTTTCCAGGGACTGACGAGCCCATTTGTTACTAAAAAGGAAATAATATGTACTTGCCGTAACTCTCTCCCTAATTAATTCACGAGAAGAATCGAGAAAAGATTTTTGGTACAATGGAGGAGAAATTTTTATCATTACGGTAGATTTAAGAAGTGTCTAAGCGCCTCACTATCTTCCGGTATGTAAAAATCTCCCCGCGAGAAAGCGGTAATGGGTGACTTCTTAGTTGGCTGAAAAAAAAAACAATATTCCCGACGGGTTGCTACTCGATTCATCCCGTTGCGTGCTTTTTATACCTGAACCACCTCCTGGCCGCAGCGCCGTTGTCATCAGATATTTAAGATCCGCTAGTGTGCGGCTATAGGCGTTTATTCGTCCCAGAGGTCTGTGTGAGTCGGCGTGTGTGTGTGCGCGTGGGATTAGAAGTTTATCTGAAGAACATTCGGTGGAGTGAGGCGGCTGGGAGTGTGGAGAGGGGACGCGAAAGAAGGGGTGTGAGTCATAAACGGCTCCCCATTGGTCGAGCCGCCGTGTGCCCCACAAGCCACGCCTTGTTCCTTTCGGAATGTAATGACGCAACACGCTCTTCGGTGCGCCACGCCACTTTCTCCAAGGTAGCTCAGCAAAGACTGGGCCCAAAAAAGTACAATTTATCAGATTACGGGATATTTATTTTATTCAAGGGCGTAGGAGATCGCGTCCCTTTTTCCCAGAGATTAAACCGAGACCGTAGACAAAATTTATTTCCGCCGCCACGCTAAAGAGATACGACGAATAAGGAATTTTTACCGGCTGACCTCTCTAACCCTTTGTTCCTCTCATTACTTTCCACTTTTCTCCGCGCCGTGGCGCTGGCGGAAGCCGGCCGGCTTGCAAGCGACCTCATGTTCCCCTTCCTTTCATGAATCGCCGCGTCTTCTACTCTAGCGACCGCAGCGCCGCAGCGGTTACTACGCCCAGGCAGAGAGAGCCGGTTTTTCCAGAAGCATTCGAGACTCGGCGGATATAGGATCGTTCTCTGCGGTTTTTGTAGGTGATAAGCGTTTCTCGACGTCGTCGGGTGTTAGTGTTTACCTATTTCGAGAGTTTTTTGTTGCCGTATTCGGTGTGGACTTTCGACGTGTTGGTGCCCGTTATTCGACGGACAAAGTTGGATCGGTGCAACAGGTTGTGTTCGGAGTTGTCGTCGGCGAAATTGACCCGAGGCGGTCGTGGATTTTCTCCATCGCGCGAGATTTCTCCAGCGGACGATCGGATCTCCCCCGGAAGGTTTTGTGTTTTGTCCCTTCCCCTAGCATGGGACGGTCGCTTTTATATCGAGTTCGAACCGGATGACGCAAAATCAAAAGTACCTATTTTCGCCGGATAACTAATAACTAAAGACCTGAATACCCAGTGTTGTGTTATCGCGTGATGAGTACCAGTGAAAGCGCAGGAGAGCGTACGCTTCTGGCATTAGTATATCAGTGTTCTGAGTGGTGGGGGATAAATATAAGGCAACATTGGAGTGTTTAGCACCCTCCCCTCCCTTCCCCCTTCTCGGTTCCTACGTACTCCTCATCTCTCCCACACAAGCCCGCCCACCTTCTTCCCCCTCCCCACTTCGTCTTTCCCCCTCCACCGAAACTCATTCTACCCCTACCCCCTCTCTTCTGGTCTCACCCTCCCCTCCCCGGTAAAACGCTATCATAACCAGTAGCAGTTCATCCCGGCGCGCAGTGTCTCAATTAGATTGGAAGAAGCAGCACGTTATTTGGACGAGAGAGAGAAAGCGTCTTCCTTATTTTCGAGGCAGTCCGGATTTATTTTTTACGAAGGAGAGGAACTGTTTACTGGGAAACACGGCATCGGCCGTGGAAGCAGCAGTCATGGTGTGCCGATTCGTGAGGTTAGTGCATTTCAAGTGCTATGCCATTCTCTGTAGACCTTTATATGGTGGGGATGTGTCGTCTCCCCTATATCAACCGCCTTACTGCCATGGGTGCGCCTAAAGCCGGTCATCGTTGGCGAGTGACCGGCCGCCCGATACCTTTCGGCTAGTTTGCCTTGGGCTTGTTCTATCTATGTTTATTATTTTTTAGTTGGCCAACGCGAATCTTGGACCGGTTGCTTCGGAAATGTTTCTTTTTGGGGGATATGAAAATATTCTTTATACCCCATTCGTGTTTATTTTTAGTTTTGGTATATCGGAAATGAGTCATTGGCGGGTATTAAATTTATTATATCCCTATCTTTTAATGCCGATGAATTTACTCAACCGTTTTTTTTTAGGTTTTTGCAGGAATTGTCTTTATCATTTAATAAGTTACGGTGATTAGGATTTCGTTTTTATCGAAGATAAATGTTCCTTACATCGTTCGCGATTATTTATTTTTGTGATACGTTTTTCGTTACACTCTTGTATTTCGATTTTTGCTTACTTTGTATCTATGACTTGTCTGTTGGTAGAAACTAATAGACTTTTATCGCATTAAACAATTTTAATGATTGAACTATTAGAAAAAAAAACGATTTCTTCCTGTTAGGTGACTTTGTTGTGCTTCTCGCGTTCTATTAATAATCCCAGCATTGTTGCCGGAAGCAGCCGTCACGCCCCATGGGACTCAAAATTTCAAGCGAAACGTCGGCGTCTTTTTATTCTATTTTCTATTTATTCTCTATTTCGAAAGCAGCTCGTTAATGGGAGTCGGAACTAATCGGTAAAATCGGTATCTCTACATCACGTCGATAATTTCTTCATTGTCGAGAGATAGCGTACATCAGAGAAAGGATAGTTGGTCGTAGAGCGCATATAATGCCGGTTAATCGATGTACGGATCGCGGTGAAAGTGACCATCTCGTACAACGAGGGGCCACTCCCGAATCGAGCGTGCGGTAATCGGTTCTGGAACATTCTCTCGGCTCGCGGGGCAACGTTTTCCCCCAAATAACGCGTGTTTGGTGCCCGTAATCTCAGTGGCAATACACCCAACCCTCTCCCCTCCGCCCGGTACCAGTCTGGACCTGACAGCGTGCCAGGTATAGGGGGGCGGGAGAGCATCTCCTCTGCGGTTAGCTGCTAAATATAAGTCCGTGTGCTGGCTTTAAAGACGTTTACGTGACCGAACTTTTCCGCCTTTTGTTTATCCACAGTCCACCGGAGCACGTCCCCGGTGCCACTGGTGATGTCCAATCGGCAGGACAGCAGCAACAGCAAACACACTATCACCGGAAGCGGAAGGAGAGGCACGAGAGTCTCTCCCTCAGTCAAGACAGGAAGGTTATCAGGTAATGAGCGATTTAGTTTCATCTCGGTTTACTCCAGCGATTGGTTTTGTATTTGGTGCGTTGCGCAGTCTTCCTCGGCGGCTCTCGTGTGTGCGTGTGTTGGCGACCGCGGAAATGATCATGGGGAATGGTTTCGCCGCGATAGGTCACGTGTCCGGAAAGTGGAGGTGTGTTATATTGTAATGAAAACGTCGCCTCGTGTTTGTTATCGACAGTGGGGAAAGGTGGCTGGCCGCGTGTTATTGTCCCCGAATGGTGGGATGGCCGTTTCGCCGCTAACGTCTCGTGGTGTATGCTGTATTGTGGGCGGATGGCGGCCGAAGTGATTAGGGTACGTGAATTTGGTTGTTTAAAAAATTCTGATTAACTTATTTTCATAAAGTACCGTTTGCGTTATGTCCTAAATTTTCAAAGCGCATGTGGGACTTGGATAGTTGAATTTATTAATTTTAATTTGAAGTGATCTTCAGAATTTCGTTGAAATTTTCAACCATCGATCCTAAATGCTATTATAAATACAGGGCTCGGCTTAGTAGATAGGAAAAAGTAATCTGATGAGTTGTATGTATTTCCCAAGAATTACGGCCGTTACTAGAAGAAGATGCAACGATTTCGATCTAATATCCCCCAAGATTTTTAATTTTTTAAATGCCGAGTTGTAGTTAGTTTTGGAGATTTCTGCAATCACCGAAGTACATTTGCCCTAAAAAGTTTGTTTTTAGGGATATTAACTTTGTTAGAATACTGTCGCTTTATTATCAAATGCCACATGAAAATAGTTCTTTTGCCAATAGTGTTTGCACTGTTATCTGTCAGAGGTTAACTGGTAACATCCTATTAAATGGGATTGTGTTCAAATAGTTTAATAATGGAGCAGATTTTGCAAAGGTACTTGGCATACACTTATATGCCGTTAATCAATCATATGTGTATATTTGAGTTAATTTGCTGATCATATTTTGTCTTCTTTCAACTCTAGGTCAAGTTCTGAGGAGCGGGCAGTAGTTGAGCTGGAAGTGGAAGTGGCTGTGAGTGAGATTGAAGTCGATGGAAGAGGAATCGGCAAATCCACCGAAGGCAATGGTATTGTCAGAGAATTTGGGTCGACTGATGTCAAGGAGCAGAAGAAGACCAAGAGTGGCAGCAACAGTGCTAACAACAATATCCTGAGGAGGGTTAGCAGTCACGAAGATGTGACAACTGCAAGGCACAACTGCAACAACCAACTCCACAACCACCTTCAACAGGTGCGATTCTCCTCAAAACGATTATGAGCATAGATTTTAAGTTAATGCTATCAGTGTGTTTTTTCTTCTCGTGTGCAAAGTTGCAACATGTTTAAACACGGTGTATTCTTGTATTCTGCAGCACATCAACAAGGGCCCCATTGTGATAATCAGCGGAAAGGACAAAGATAAGGAGAAGGGTGGCTTAAAAGGAAATGGGAAATCATTTTTGCAAGAGCTGATTGGTGGAGATGCACCTCTTCTAGCACCGGTAAGTTAAATTCATCGGTCGGAATTTTGTCTGTCTTGGATTTGCTTTTGGATGGAAAAATGGAATTGTATCAATCTAACGAGTCCAAACCAATCACATAGAGCATAAAATATTGTTATTATTTCACATTATGCACGCTTTTTGTTTCTTTGCATTGCTAAGTTTTGCTTCTGTCACTCCTGTCATGACAGAGATCCTTCCCACAGCCTCTGCACGAGCACAACTCATCACCTTCGCCAAACTCCACCTCAACCATCAACCCATCTACGAAAGAGGATGAGCTGGCCGTGAGCCATCATTCCCCCTCGTCGACACGTGTTGGATCTCCCTCGCCCTCCGGCAATGCTCCTGTGCCCCAGGGGACAGCAGTGGCCACTGTCTCCCCTGCAGTCTCAGCACCGTTCTTCTTCCTGCCCACCCCAGTCGGGGAAGAAGAAGAGGAGCACGAGAGGAGGCGCAGTTCTGAGAGGTTTGCCTCCTTCCCCCGCGCTTCGACCCCAAGAGGGGGTAAGAGCGGAGGCAGCAGCAGGCCAAGGGAGTCCAGGAGGCCAAGGCGACAGAGGTCTTCGAAAGTGTGGAAAGAAGCAGATGCAGACGCAGGTGGAGGGTCTTCGTCTTCAAAGGTGGGTGTCAATAGATTTTGATAGCTGTATATATGCTCATTCTTGGATTCAGTGGTTTATTCCATATGCCATGAAACAGAAAAAAGAACTTGAAATTATTGTGGAATTTTGTTTATTTTCAGGAAAATGAGGAGGAAGATTCAACGCACGAGGAGAATGTGACTCTGAGAGACTTTGACAATGAACCTCTCATCTCTGCCAAGACTCATCAGTCCCATCATTATCCCAAGTTTTCTACACAGTTGCATGCAACCCATTCAGAACTGACAGTGCCTGATGCCGTTCGGAATGTGGCAGCACCACAGGAGGAGGAGAATGTATCGCCAGCAACAGTGCATTCCTTTATGCAGCTCCACCCTCAATCTTCTCCCATCTCAAACAATCTGGTTAGTTAACTACCAAAGTTAATCTCTTGATTTTACTTTGCTGGGAGGTCCTTGTCGGTCTTAACAGCAATGAGTAATATTAGAAAATTATCATCAGTTTGTGCATTTGGGAATTTTAAATAGCCTTAGGTTATATAGTATTAGAAATAAATTTTGATAAATTTATCATTTCTTTAGTACTTGCTTTATTGCTTTCAAAATGCTCATATCGTAGAAAAATTAAATAGAGGGATGGTAAACTGTACATTCTCAAAATCTTTACTTGAAGTAAAAGAGAAGTTCAAAACACTTGAGACCTTAATTTGAGATGTTTCTTGTTTTTCAATCAAAGGATGATGCTGTAGAAGAGAGCGAAGGCCAAGAGGAGCAGGAGAAGGACTCGGAATTAGGTGGTGAAAAGGGCTCTGGTTCTTCTGCCTCATCGCCCACTTCATCCTCTTCCTCCTCCTCCACTTCGTCATCATCATCCTCGCCAACGTCTCCAGTCAACAGTGCAACCCCTGTGTCAGTTTCCAATCTGCCATCTCCTACTTCAGTATCGGTGCCGCAGTTGGACTTGGCCTCGCTTCTGAGGCGGATGGACACTACCGAGGAGCCGTTGACAAGTAGAGGGCCATGGCTAGGAGGTGCCAGAATCCATGGCAATGTAAGTTAAATGCTTGAAAATTATATTTTGAGGTAATTTATTTGTTAATTTCAATTCTTGATAAGTATCTTTTGTAGGATTTTTTAAGTTTCTATGTTGTTTTGGTTACACTTTAAATTTGCTAAAAAGGTATTTGAATTTTCTGCAATAGGATGAAGATTTTGTATCCAGGGAGATGAGGTACTTCGATCACGGAGATATTTCTCGAAGGGCTGGTGAAAGGGATGGGGAGGATGAGGGCCACGTGGTGCCCCTTTCTCCTCGTAACTCGATGGTGCTGACTCGTGGAGGTGGTGGTGGAAGGTGCGGTGCCTACCTGGACCCTAATGTTCCACCGTCACCCCCAACTGAGCACCATCTTCCTCACCTCAAGAGGATTCCCGATCCATTGGCGTCAGAATCTCCTGCAACCATTCTAACCAAGCAAGTCTCGAGGCAAATTAACAGGTAAATGGACGGTTTCTCAGCTTTGTCTTATTCTTGCTGCTGTAATTTCTAAAAATGAATTTTATTTCTTGAGTTTATTTTACTTCACGTTGTCAAAACTGAATGTTTCTGTTTTATTTTTAGCTTAAAAAAGAAAATTAAGCGTTATGAGGAAGAGTTCGAGAATCAGTTCGGTTATCGGCCGTCTCATGCAGACAAGTTGGCAAACCGCGATGTAAAGAAATGGATCTCTGAGCTCGGAAAGCTGAGGAAGGATCTGAAACGTAAGTGAAAGTTGTACTATAAAGTGATCATGCTCTTAATTTGCTAAGGAAGATGTTTTTGATTATGTTTTATTTGCTTGAAATGATCAATTTCTCATTTTTAGAAATGAAGGAAGATCCTCACAGTCCGATGTTGGCATCTGCAAAAACTCTGGGTCTGTCTTTTCCTATGGTTGGGCGTGATATCATGCCTAAGGTTGGGGATGGAAAATCTGCAAAAATGGAAGATACCATGGCTGAAGTAGAAAAGGTAAGGAATTAATGCTGACTTATGCGCAACACTCTTTGCCATAATTTTTCTTTTGTATGTCCAAATATTTATAATTTGTGTCTATGTTTGTAGAGATTAACAGAGAAAAGGTCGACAGCAGGACGCCCTGAGGAACTCGAAGCTTTGTCGAGGGAGCAACTTCAAGAAGAGAAGTTGGCGCTTCAGAAGGCACTGCTGCACATGGAGAGTTTGCACGGGCGACCGTCTACGAGGGAAGAGAGAGATCTTGTGAGGCCTCTGTATGACCGTTACAGGATGCTGAAGAGGATGGTCATCCGTTTAGGCCCGGTAAGTTGCGTTTTGTGCTGTTACTGTATCTTGAGAAGGAATGGTGGACATATTGGCATCTGCTTTGTTGGTTCGGTAGTTTTTACAAAGAGAATATTTTCTTTATCTTTCCAGTCCAAACTGAAGGACAGCGTAACAGAGTTGGCAACTATTCTTGAGCATGAGGCTATGGATTTCACTCCTCAAACTCAACCGGAAGATGGTGCTGATGAGAGCAGGGTGCCAGCCCTCAAGAGTGAAACTGTGATCGGTATGGTGTCATCCGTTGTGGGAGATGTGAGCAAGGAGGAAGATCGTAAAGTTCCAGATATTGGAGAAAATCTTCATGCATTACCACTGTGAGTATCTTGATGTTGCATTTTGACGAGGACTGGAAATTTATCCCAAGTTCAGTTGATTATAATGAGCATTAAACCTCCATTCTTATGCTAAATGAAAAGGAGTAATTATTATGATTGTATCAGAGTTTTCAGGAGGCTATGTATAAATTAGTTACAGTTAAAGCAGTTAGAGTAATACACGAGTTTTTTTGAGGTATTTGGTGGATCTCAAGTTAACTTTTGCTTGTTCAGGTGTAATTTAATTGTTTGAAAGTAGCCTTTAATGTTTGAGCAATTGTAACTTTTAATGCTGTTGAAGTTTTTTGAATGCAAGATATGTTATTAGGGTTTTAGACGACCTGGTTGAAAAAAATTGCTTGACTCTATCTATTGTATTTTCAGTGGAGATTTGCTTGGAGCTCAACGTGAAGCTCGAGAGGAAAAGAAAAGGTTAAAGAGGGCATTGCGGGAGTTTGAGGAAGAGTTTGCGCTCATATCAGGACGCCGTGCCACCAAGGATGAGCGACCTCCTGCTCTGGAGCAGACAGCCATCTTGTACAAGAGGACGAGGGCCAAGCTGAGGCTACTGGAGGCTCTGGTTGCCAAGCACACAAGTGGGGCAGTAAGTGCATCCACGCTTGATGAATAGAGCGGCCAACGAGAATTCATATCATCTCCTAGGCTGTCTTCATTGATATTCTCATCGAATGGCATCTTTCTTTGAGATGGGTGTTCCCACACGGTGTGGTCGCAAGGACTTGCAGGGCTGCATAGATGGCGAGTGCATCGACGGGCTTCATTACATAACTACCACGATTGCTGTTCAATTTTTTTGTCGTCTTACGATGTCAAGGAGTGGAATTCCGTCATCCTCGGCCCTCAAATTGGTTATTTTGTATGTTGGTGCGAGAAATATGCTATGCATGTTTTTGGGACGTACTTGCAGGGGTCCTCGTTGTTTTTATTAACCGTGAGCGTGAGCCATTTGTTGGTTTGCCCTCACGGTATCAAGATATTATTTAATATTTGTTTTCAAAGTGAGGTGATAAGTACTTATAAACATTAGATAAACAAGGGAGCTGGTCACTTAGAAATCTTTTGAAAGAATCATGGCTAACGAGGAAAAAATGGAAGGCTTTTTTAATGGAAAAAAAGCTTGTTGCCCAAGAGGAGAAATTTACAGTCATAATTTTGTAGAAGTGGAAATGTCTCACGAGCTCACCATTGGTTCTGCAATTTTATTAATTGAAATGGAATCGCTTACAGGGACACCATTTTTTGAGTAAAAAATGGCCATGTTGGAAAAAAGTTTCTTACTTGACTTCCTTGGAGACTGAATAAGCAGTACAATTATCATACCAAAAGAAAATATTTACCAAAGGAATGTTGAATGGCCGTCTGTTTATCTTATTAAATGTATTTTTTAGCTGTTGGGAAAACAGAATAATGAAATAAGAAATTAATGCAAATTGAATCTTTTTCTTTTTGGCAGTGTTGTCAGTGCTTGAGTGAGGTGTCCGTAAATTGACCCAATTTAGCTTCAGTGCAATTGGTTGACCAAAATTGAAATTTTTTAACTCATATTCTGTTTTCTTATTTGGGCATATAAATTTTTATAGTCATTAGGCCTATCAAAATCCATTTGTCAGCCATTAGATCCCTGGGCCCCTGTTACAATTCAAATATTATGGTATGGTATTATGAATTGTGTAGAGATTTATGACAAAATAGATTTAAGGTTTAAATTCTGGTCACAGCAAATTATTGGAGTTAATTTGCTGGAAATAAATTTAGGTCATTTAATGATGAAATTTTTAATAAATTTCCAGAGAACAATTTAAAATGATTTGTAAAGCCATGAAAGCATTGATATATATGTATTATATAGTGTATTTAATTGTTAAAAACAAGAAGTAGAATATCTGTGTAATAATTGCCCTGTATTATTCTGATATCAATGTACAATTAATAGGCAAAAGGTGAAGCTAGCTAATAGTTATCTAACAGTATGGATGACTTAAATGTCAAGTAAAAATCATTGATGAAAGTAATTTGAAACTAAGTGTCCAAGGTGATCAAAGCATATTTTGTGTTCCTAGATTGTTGTTGATTGATATATTCATGCCAGCACCCAAGATTATAATTTACTCTCACTGTGTGAATGTCCTGTCCTCAGGTTGTATCACTAACTCGTAGGTCTAGACAAGAAGTCTGTGATAATTCTCTAGGTAATGGAAGTGTAACTATATTTTGTTTGATATATATACTGTCATATATCTGTGGACTGTAATATTGTGTATAGGTCAGAGTTATTCTGCAGTCTACATATATTAGCTTTTGATCTGATATTTGTATGTTACTGTGTTTTGTGTATGGGTGCGCACGTCCGAAAGCCATCTACAACAACAAAAAATTTGTGTTAAATATTTTTTCCCACTTACACAGCGATGGCTGCAAAAATTTGGTAGTTTATTCGTAGTGTGTGTATATCGACTTGGACTCGGTGTTGCAAATGGCTTGCATCCTTCTTGCGTGCTCTTACACTTTATCTGTGCGTGTGTGTGCAACTTTTATGTTCACGTTGTGAAACTGCACCATGAAGGGCAGTTTGTACGAATGCAAGCGGGAATATGTGCAGTAGATGTTTTAAGCCCATTTCTGTGAAATGAAGACTTAAATGATATGCTGAAATGATTACCAAGGAGACTCTTGGTTGATTTTTTTTAAACTGAGTTTATATAATAGCAGTATTTATCTTTGTCATGATGATTTTTGGTAAAAAAGGCACTTTTGTATCGAGTGTTGTATTTTTACCTTGTTCTCAAAGTTATCGTAACTCATGTTTACTTTTCTCCCTGTTTATACAAATAAGCTTGGATGCCAACTTTTATATAAATGTAATAATATTCTCACTTCGTATGCTTTTGAGGTGACCAGAAAGATCACTACTACAATAACTGTAAGACAATTTTTGCTGGTATTCAACGTCAGTATTGGGTTTTCTGCTGATGGAATTGCCTGTTTAAAACAGAAATCTGTTCTGCTGTTTCCATTAGCGTTGGATTTTTATTTTGCCCAATTGTGTGGTAAATAACATGGTGTACTCTATACACAAGCCTCTTTTTTAATTACTTGATCCCAATTCCTCCGTTAGAGGTGGGTCTGCAACTATTGATACTGTATGGAAGAAATGTTTCTTTTTTGAAAGTCGATGCTTTTTAGTCTATCGAATGTAAGTTGATGTGGAGTTGATTTGTATGGAGGAGGTGGTGTGCATTTAAATAATGTGTACTGGGCTGAGGGGAGTTCCTTTGTAACAGTACCTGAGATAACGGAGGTTGGGTGTGGTGATGGATGAAAAAATATTTAGTTCCCATTGGAGAAGTAATGGGTGAAAGAGAGAGAGGCAACTAGTGAGACATATTTTTATGGCTGTAGTTTTACAATGCAATCGATTTTATTTCAACCTTCTGGCTTCATTTTGCATAAGGGGAAAGTGAAATACATTGCACTAAGCATTCAATACTTGTTTTTATTTACAAAAATACCTTAACCCTATCGAAAAGAACTTGACTTCCTATGTAAAGAACTGAGCGAGGTGTATAATTTAGTCCATTTAATTTCGAACATTAATTGAAGACTAAAGATGTTTTCTGTTGATGCATGAAAGCAGGGCAGTCTTAAGGCATTTGGAGGCCATGGGCCCTAACTTTTTTGAGCCTGCCTCATTTGTAGAGCAGGTCTTATTTATCAAATGTTTGCATTGATTGTAAAATTTTGCGACAGTGACTGCATACCTGTTTTCATAGAGAATTAACAATATACAGTATTACGCTACTTAGTGACCGAAATTTGATATAAATGGAACACGTTCTTCTAAGAATAAATAAAAAAATTTCTTGTCCTCATGTTTAATAGTTAATCTTTTTCTGACTTTTGAGTCTCTGTTTTATATCTCCCTCCAAATTTTGAGACCCCCCTAAGTGAGGTCCTGGGCCATGGCCCATGTGTCCTCCCCCTTAAGACCTATGCATAAAAGATTTATTATTGTTTTACATTATGAAAATATTTCATTTTGAACTCAAGTATTGCAGTAATTAAATGATTCATTTGTTACTTATGTTAATTCTCGGACACAAAAATGGAAGATAGTCTTTGAAATCATTGTTATAAAAATGTTAAATACGAAGATGTGAATTAAATATTCATGAATGAGCAAATCATAACTTAAGTTCTAATCTTAGGTCCTTCAAAGGATATGAGCTTAAAATATACCAGTAAGTTGATACAAGAAATAAGTAGTTGCAATATTTATTGCAGCTTATGATGGACAGCAATATGCTGAGGTTAAGTTGTAAGCAACAATGAAAATTTGGGCTTAGGATAACCCTGCACTTAGGTGCAGTGGCAGATTAAGGTACCTGGAGGCCCCAGGCGCAAAAGATTAGGGAGGGGGTTCTCAAGCTACAAAATTTTTTATAACTTACGAATTGAAAAAATGTGTTAAGCAGCAGATTAAACAAATTGAATTACAGACATGCATAAATATAAAATTTAATATTTATTACATAAACGCCAGCGGCAACTGTGAGATATGTTTGCGAATGATACAAGGGATGTTACAATGTAACCATTACATTGTAACAAACCTAAGTAAAAACACAAGATGTTTACGTAAGTTATAGATTATACTGATTGTGAAACATTTTACTAAATGGTACATATATAAAAAATCGAGTTTTCACTGTTTTGAGGCTGCCATGAGCGTCGAGGCCCCCATGAGTGTCGAGGCCCCAGGCGAGCACCTCATGCGCCTGTGTGGTAATCTGCCACTGCTTAGGTGAAGAAAATTCCATATTGGTTAAAATTTCTATTGGAATTACTTATAACAGTGGTTCTCAACCGTTTTCTCATTGCAACACATGCTCACGTGCATGACACTGCACACTACATTCTGCCGAACTAAAAAAAAGGAGCAGTGTTTAATAATGAAGAGTTTAAGACAAAACACTGTTTTTACTGCTGTTAAAAATGATGCAAGAGAAAGATGAAAACTCTCCTTAACGAAATTTACATTATTTTTTCATAAGCCATTATTAAAATTTTCAGTGACACCTCCCAGCTCTTCGCGACATACCATTGTGTCGTGACACTGATTGAGAATCATTGACTTATAATGTGTATAAATGATGCAACTACACAATAACCGTCTTGTCTTATGAAGTCATGTATGGATGCAGCAAACAGGATATTTTGTATTTGATTTGTAAACTAGTTAAATGGAGAACACCTATAATAAAAAATATTGCATTTTATGCTAAAAGTCAAGCTTCATGAGTTAATGCATAGTTGACAATTTAATTCCTTACTTTTTCTGCAGGTCAATCTTTGTCTCAATTCTATGCGACCCAAGCGACATCAGTCACCTGGGGTCCTACTTTTGGTAAGAAAACATCTGAAATTAAATTATATGCTGGTGGTGTTTCAGATTGTCCCCAAACGTTTTGAACAAACCTTGTAGAAAATTAAATTTTCTACAACATTTATTCTGGTACTTTTTTATATTAATCAAATATAAAAAAATAATGGATATGTGAAAAGAGTAAACACCCACTTTTGGTTGACCGATTTTTACCAAAAACTAATCAATTCTTGTTATTTTAACATAAATGTCAAATATAACATTTCGCGTTGATCTGATTAATAGTTTTTGAGTTCGAGCACCCACAAAATTTCAATCACACATAGACAGCATCGAGAAAATGGTTCAAATGTGTTCTGGGGATTTCAAAATCTCAAAATAGATTTTTTTCATGAAAATAATACTTTCCCCTCTACTGTGTGAAAATAAAATAACAATATTGTTGAGTATGCAATAATAAGCAATTTCATTGACAAGTTTTTTGTAATTCTTTTGAAAGTAACATTTGTGCAAAGTAGCCGTCACTGTAGTTTATTATATTTCATTTTAAGTTATTCATCGCATTTTGCAGCATTCTGCCAGCACCTTTTCAACCACAAAACACCAGATTTGTGAACTCTGCATGTGATATTTGCCAAAACTTATTGAAGCGATACTAAAAGTTTGATAAATACAAAGTTAATTGACATAAACATGACTTGTATCCGAACATGTGAGAGAAGAATTGCAGAGCAAATTATATAAGGAGTCTTTTTTCACCGACTGCTATCTTTTCATTGGAGTAAAGAATCGCAGATGCAGTGTATCACGGATTGCCTACATTTGTAGCAGCATGTGCTATTTTTGATTACTCCCCAGAAGCTGATCCAAGATCCACCAAATTTATATTATATGTAGCCTTGATCTAGAACTATCTATCTGGGAATATTGGCGTTTGTAACTTAGGTCATTTTTGAGTTATATTTTATACACGGACGGATGAACCGAATACATGAGAGATTTATTTTAGAAAAAAACTCTAAGGATGTTACTTTTACGTGGAGACCAGGCAGTTGATGTCAGCTACTCCGGAAGTAGTCATGTGAAGATGGCAATCTTAGCGGTACTGGGTAGAGCTCCGATACGGTCGTGCCAATTAAAGAAACGCAACCCGTTCCGAGCGAGCGGCAAGCTTACACGGAATTCGAGAACGTTTTTTCCTCCAAAGGAACCTATTAAGCGAATGATATCTCTCAATTTAGCTTCCAGCCTAGAGAAAAGACGGAGAGAATCGTCGCTGTTGGGATTTGTCACCGCATTAATAGTAGGCGAAGCAACGATCTTCCATGTCGAGACGATTAATTGAGGTATGGATTAAGATTTTTAATGAGAATCATGAATGCGCTGTAAACAACGGAAGTTGAAGAATTTAAAAATTTATAAAGCTGCCTCTCTTGGGACTTCCGCGTCGGAGGCTTAAAGTCGCCTACATTAGAGAATTATAGGTATGACCATATTATACGGTCATAGGAATACACCTTGCATATGATCCAATTCGCGCTTTGGAACATTGACATGAGAATTTAAAAGACGACAGGCGATTCAAACCGATAGTTTTTCACGCATCTTCGCTATGTTGGTTAATGTTTTCTTTGTCGTAATCGAGTATGACAAAAATATTTTCGTTGCTCTCTTGTTTTCATGCACATTTTATTATACAAATATCATTTTAAAAGTAGAATTTGACCTGTTTCTTAAAATATTACGGTGATGCAAGGAATTCAAAATGTGTCAACTTGAACTACGCGCTTATGAAGAGTAATGACTGTGTTGCTCTCTTCAGAGATAAAAGAAAACGTAAGTATATCGGGAGTCAATTGTTTGGAACGATATGCATATGAGAAACGCGGAAACGGAGCATTGACGAAGTCTTGGGATGTATAGGGGTTAAATTTTTGGGTAAATTTGCTCACCGTTTGTCTTCAGATACTTCTACAAACGAAGCATAGCGGAGGGCTTAGGACGCATTCTTCGGTGGAAGATCTAACTTAGGTGATTTATATTTTTTTATGAATAAACATTGCCGGCTGGCATGCTACTTGGAACTAATAAACCACTGCAGCTTTTAACGAATCCTTTACACCACGTGCCATAGATCTTTCCGGTTGAACTTTTTTATCATTCAATACTTCCAGCTATAAATTCTGAGTTTTGAGGTAGAATCGGTAGTTCGTAATTCGTTTCTAAGGTATTAAAGCTGTTGGAATACCGTTAATCAAAGCATACGTGTCACGAAGTCGTTAACGTCTTAATAGGAAAAAATAGCTAAATTGTGTAGTTTGTAGTTAATCCATGTCACCATCCCTGTTAATGAATCACATCCCGGAGAATGTAATTACAATATTCAAATGGGACAATTTGATTCAATTTCTTCTCCTTTTCACAAGCAATTTAATTACATGGAGGCCAACATCTTCATTTAATACTGTAATTGTTCAATTTAACCGGAAAGAGAGACTTTATAGTAAAATATTCGAAGCTAAGATGATTGTTCTTGCATTTCCTTGAATCACATAATTTAAAATGCAATTTAATTATAATACTGGAGCATTTGAATGGGATCAAGTGATTTGGTAATAAAATTAGCATCCTTTTAACAGAATAGCTTCATGATATTTTATGTTGAGAGTTTTCTTAAATCTAAAATTTCTCTGATGTTTCAAATGAATGTAATTGCCTCCTGTGGTAATAAGACTTTCTCCAGATTACCTTCAACTACCATATTGGATTAATCTTGCCGTCGTACATTTGTATAGTAAAAAAATTTCATGTTTTTGGAAGAGTTCTTCACTTTTGGAAATAAAGAACTTCACTACACATTATACCCAAGATGAATATTAGTGGGGTTATACCCTTAGCTTATTATTAATTGAGTGAGTCATTAGGGATGGATGCAACGTTGCATGTATTCACTGAATCAGATTTTCCCTGTATGTTTAAATGGATTTTGGTCCACTGAGATAGAGGTGACATTTTCTTAGTCTTAGAGCGGTTCTTAAATTATAGCATGTAATTATCTGCTGACTAATTCATAAATATCAATCATGTATTTAATTGTTGATATCAAGGTTTGTAATCAATAAATGTTTTTTAATCAAAAACTTTTGTTTACATCAGCAACTTATAATCATTGTTTTAGTAAATGTGTAAAAAATCAACTTTTCTCAATTTCAAGAGTTTTTATAGAAATTTAATTCTGAAAAGTGGTAGAATGATTTAACATGGAGAAAGAGAGAATATCACAAAGTGCCCTAATGTTAGCATGACATCCTGTGGTGCAAGATTTATGATTTGAATCTGTTGGTGTTTCAGAAGTGTGATTCCAATAGACAGTAACCAGGTCTTTCTGAGCATGCAGTCTACCACACAGCTTACATCCTGGATTGTGCCTGGACCTTTTCTCTTTTGTGATATCAAGAAAGAATAGGGGTGAGCATATTCAATTTCTTTTACAAAGTAGAATGAATGAGCTTCCCACTTTACATGCTGTATTTATCAGGTTGTTGTATGGGATTTTTGTGTTTGCAGTTCCATTTCAGTTTGTCCTATTGATCTATTTATTCAGGTAGAAGCAATGGTTTTTGGAATGTAAAGCATTTTAGCATATTTTCCAAATTACATTTTTGTATTAACAGGCAGAAGTTGAAGATGTTTATAAGTAGGAATTTTATGTAATGAAAATTTTATAATTTTGACTACCTGGTACAATAAATAGTATATAAATTTATGAGATATAACTAGAAGTTAGGCAAAGTATTGATAAATGCAGCTAGCAATACTTTCAATACATAAAAGTACAATATGGTACTTATTTTTGAACAAAGATTTGTTTTCCAACAATCAATTGCAATATGCAAGTGTGCAGTATAAAATAGGATGTTAGCTTCGTGTGATATTAATTTAAAATAGAGCAAAATTAGTGTTTTGTGGGACAATGTCCATTACAGCATTTATACTTTTACTTCAACTTAAATTTTCTTTTCATTGTACAAAGTTTATCATAAAATCATACAGTAAAATCCTGATCATACATAATAATAATAATTTTTATTGATCATTAGCCATCTACATTGAGAGGAATAGATCTCGTCAAAGCAAAAACACAAAACATAAAATTGTCATGATTGTAAATTATTGTCTTACATTAGTTATAACATTCATTGGTATTCAAGAAAATGAAGGTCTGATATATATTCTAGGAATTCATTGATTGTATAAAAAGGTTTTGTTCTTATCCAGCTATATATTTTCTTCTTAAATTTTTTATTGTTTAATGACCTTGCCTCCATTGGCAATTTATTAAAGACCTTCAAGGCATTTACAGTAAAAACTCAATAATCTGGCACCCCTCAGGACCGGAGTAGTACAGGAATAACGAGATTGCCAGATCAGCGAGAGGCAAAATTTATAGTATATGTTGAAGGAGATAACACGTGTATTAACCAAAACGGTTGGACTTGAGGAATACATTTCATTTGCCACCCTCAAATTCTACGTAAATTATTTATAAATAACAAAAAATGACCATGAACATTTAAATCCGGTGCATGTATTAAATGTGCGAGGGAATTACACGCTGCATACAGACACAGATGTACGTATGTATTTAGGTGTTATATCATAGGTTTCATTCCCAGGTTCATCATTTATTAGGTACTTATCTGAATTTTTGAACCATAGCGGAATTAAATAATTATAAAATCATCTCCGGGAATGTGGTGACTGAAGATTTACGGAGATATAACGTTATAATAATGTGAGATATGTGCTTTGTTACTCTTCTGTAGTACTTTTCGAATAACATTAAATTCGTTCATTCAAATATTTCGTATGCTTTTAAGTTCGTCTGTGTTTTGTCTCTCTTGATCTTTCTTCAGACAGACTTTAGCTAACTCCTTGTGGTAGCTTAACTCACGGTTGTAAAATTAACGTTAATTCTACGCGGGAATAGCATTAACTCATTTGTTTTGTGAAGGAACAGAAGCAGTTTTGATAGTGCGATGTCGAAAACAACCAGGCTCTGTGGCTTTCATTTGAAAGACGTTATTGGAGACAGCTATCATTCTTCATGAACTAGAAATAATGAACAAAGTTAATGTAAATATTGGTCAGCCCCTAATATTTAAAGTTCAGGGTTCCAAAGTTTCACAAAAACCAACACGTAATTCAACATTCTTGGCAAAAGAAATCTCTTTCTTTAATTTTCATTACCATTTCCATCGAAATAAATGCAGCTACCCATCTTTGTTTACAATACCACTGCGTCGTCATCATTTAATAGAATTTGTTTACTTAAATTTCTAAAAACAAATTGCAAATAACAACAGCACAAACGTCATGGATGTCATCGTAACACAATTTCTTCCCATTCTATATCCACGGTCTTCGGTTTGTTTTGCAAATTTCTTAAATGATCTTCCAACTTCATGCTGACGACATCCTGCCTTTCTTTCAGTTTTTCTAGGTCCCAAGTCTGTCTTTCTCTTCTCATTTTTCTTATTCGTTTGAAATTTGTACTTACATCAGCTATTAGAAGGTTGTGCTCTGAATCAATATCTGCTCCTGGTAATGACTTGGCAGACTTTATGCTGTTCCTGAATCTTTGTTTTACTAGGATGTAATCTATTTGGCATCTCATTCTGTCTCCTGGGATTTTCCATGTGTATAACCTTCGTTTATGGTTTTTGAATCATGTATTAGTCTTTACAAGGTCATTATTGATGCAGAATTCTTTTTCCCCTTCCTCGGTTTCACTTCCCAAGTCCATACTGCCCAACAACATTTTCTTCCTGTCCTTCTCCGACTATGCTGTTCCAATCTCCCATTATTATGCATATATAGAGGCTCATCTACATATATATATATATATATATATATATATATTTATTTATTTATATATACATATATATATATATATATATATATATATATATATATATATATATATATATATATATATATAAATATATATATATATATATATATATATATGTATATATATATGTATATTTATATATATATATATATATATATATATATATATATATATGTATATTTATATATACATATATATATATGTATATATATATATATGTATATTTATATATACACAGTAAAACCCCTTATTTACACTTTTCTAGGGACCTGGAAAAAAGTGTAAATTGCGGAAAAAGGAAAAATAGCTGAACTGATTTTACTTTTAAACATGCTCATTTGTTACAGTAAGACTAACAATAAATTCAGTGTTAAAAGAGCTAAGTTTATAAAGAGTATATCTATTTATTCGTTTACTTAACCAGCACACTTTTTAATAATAGTAATATTAAAATACGCACTGGTGGTGTAGTGGTTAGCGTGTCGGCTTTCTATTGCAAAGTTCGGGGGTTCAAACCCCTCGAATGGAGGTTTTATTTATAAAAAAAAAAACTATCATCAGTGCCTGGCAGTAGGCAGCAGTACTGTCAGTATGGTATAGAGCCGAAAACAAATGATGTTGGTTGGGTCTATATCCAATACAGCTGTAGGCGTGATCAGGACGATTTGAACGGCTACAGTACTGCGATGTGGAAAGCAAGAGGGAAACTACCACATTACAATCCCTAGTAAAGATTATATGGTTGGACAATATGAGTTCTCTCGAGGTAAAACAATCCGGAGGTAAAATAGTCCCCCAATCGGATCTCCGGGCGGGGACTGCCTTGAGGAAAACATTTGTCGAAAGTAAATTACGAATAGGGACTTGGAACGTAAGAACTATGAGAAAGGCAGGAAAGCTAGAGAACTTGAAAGAAGAAATGAGAAGAAATAGAGTTGACATTATAGGGCTAAGCGAAACTAGATGGGAGGGAGAAGGACAGTTCGACTCGGAAGAATTCACGGTAGTTTATTCTGGAGGAAATAGTGGGGAAAGGGGAGTAGCTCTGGTACTTAGGAAAGATATGATGAAAAGCGTGACAAAGATAATAGCAACGAACGATAGACTGATGGCAATAAAGCTAAAAGCAGTCCCAGTGGACATGCTGATAATCCAGGTATATATGCCAACGTCAGCTCATGACGATGAAGAAATAGATGAGATCTATGAGCAAATTAATGAAATTTACGAAGAAGACGGAAGAGGAAAGGTAAACTGCATAATAATGGGAGATTGGAACAGCATAGTCGGAGAAGGACAGGAAGAAAAGGTTGTCGGGCAATACGGACTTGGGAAGAGAAATCGAGGAGGGGAGAAACTCGTAGAATTCTGCATCAATAATGACCTTGTAGTGACTAATACATGGTTCAAAAACCATAAACGAAGGTTATACACATGGAAAAGCCCAGGAGATAGAATGAGATGCCAAATAGATTACATCCTTGTAAAACAGAGATTTAGGAACAGCATAAAGAACGCCAAGGCATTGCAAGGAGCAGACATTGATTCAGATCACAGCCTTCTAATACTTGACATGAGTACAAGGCTCAAACAAATAAGGAAAACGAGAAGAGAAAGACAGACCTGGGACCTAGAAAAACTGAAAGAAAGGCAGGATGTAGTCAGCATGAAGTTGGAAGATAACCTAAGAAAGTTGGAAAACAAACCGAAGACCGTCGATATAGAATGGGATGAAATTAAAACCAGTATCAAGGATACCATGGATAAAGAGATTGGAAAACAAGAGAAGAAAATCAGAAAACCATGGCTCACGAAGGAAATGCTGGAGAAAATGGATGAGAGACGAAAATGGAAAAACGTTAACAGTGAAGAAGGTAGAGCCAACTATAGGCGTATAAACAATGAGTTGAGAAGGGTAACAGATAAAGCTAGAGAAAATTGGCTAAAAGGAAAATGTGATGAAATAGAACAAATGGAGAAATTAGGACGGTACGATATGATGTACGCTAGGGCACTGGAATTAGAAGATAAGAAGTCTAATGGAATTTGTGGTAAAGGAATTATGAATACGGATGGGAAGATAGTCTCAGAAACAAAGGATGTAGCACAGGTATGGGAAGAATACATTAAGGAATTATACAGCAAACAGACAGGAGCGGCAAAAATAGAACTGGAAGATGAGGAAAACATTGAAGAAGACAACTTAGGACCAAGTATTATGGAGAGCGAAGTAGAAAAAGCGATAGTGGAACTTAAGAAGGGGAAAGCCACGGGCAGCGATGGAATACCGGCTGAGATACTTCAAGTTATAGGATCAGAAGGACTAAAAGCGATCACGAAATTAATTAATAAGATTTACGACACGGGAGAGTGGCCTCAGGATTTCCTAGAAGTAACAATGATCCCTCTAAAGAAGAAGCCAAAGGCAATGCAGTGTAAAGATTACAGAACTATAAGCCTTCTGTCACACACATCGAAGATCATCACGAGGATTCTTAATAAAAGGCTGGAGAAAAAGGCAGAAGAAATAATAGGGGAAGATCAATTCGGTTTCAGAAAAGGACGAGGAACTAGAGATGCTATAGGAGTAGTTAGAATCATATCAGAAAGGGCAATAGAATACAGTCAAGATATCTGCGCATGTTTCGTAGACTGGCAGAAGGCCTTTGATAGAGTAAATTGGGTAAAGTTGATGAAGATATTAAAGGATATAGGTGTAGACTGGAAAGACAGGAGACTGATTAGGAATCTATATGAGAATCAAGTTGTAAAGGTCAGCTTTGAGAATGTGGAAACCTGCGGAATAAATATCGGTAGAGGAGTAAGACAAGGATGCTGCCTATCGCCAACCCTATTCAATATATATGGAGAAAGTCTAATGCAAGAAGCTTTAGAAGGCACAGGGGATTTCAAAATTGGAGGAAGGATTATAAGAACAGTAAAATACGCAGATGATCAAGTACTTCTAGCAAGAAAGGAAGAGGAGCTACAAAAAATGATAAATAGACTAGTGATAACAGGTAGAAAATACGGTATGGAAATTAATACAGAAAAATCCAAGGTCATTCGAATATCGGGTAAAGAAGAGAATCTGAACATAACTATTGGGGGAAAGCCATTAGAACAAGTTTCAGAATATAAATACCTTGGAAGTATCATAACACGAGAGGCAAAATGTACGGATGAGATCAAAACTAGAATAGGAAAAGCAAAAGCGGCTTTCAGGAGAAAGAAACAACTACTTACAGGGAATATAAGGGAAGATATCTGCAAGAAGTTGATAAAATGCTACGTATGGAGTATAGCATTGTATGGGGCAGAAACATGGACGCTAAGGAAAAATGACATCAAATACTTGGAAAGCTTTGAAATGTGGACTTGGAGGAGAATGCTGAAGATAAAATGGACAGATAGGATGAAAAACGATGAAGTGCTACGAAGAATAGGAGAGAAGCGAATGATTATACAGACTATCAGAAAGAGGAAGGCTAACTGGGTTGGACATTACCTGAGGAGAGAGAGTATGATTAAAGACGTGTTAGAAGGAAAACTAGATGGGAAAAGGGAAAGAGGTAGGAAAAGGTTTCAGCTGATAGACGATTTGAAAGGGAAAGAGAGTTATCAAGATATAAAGAGGACAGCGGAAAATAGGAGTATATGGAGAACCAGGTTTAACCATGAATAATCACGGACCTGTCTACGGACAGACTACCTATGATGATGATGAATATTAAAATATATGCAGAATTAAAATGTTAGTATAGTATGCTTGGGTTTCCATTACATTCTCCATATTAAATTTGTCTGGAAAATTGTACATAGACATAAGTTACTTCAGAAACATCATACTTTTTCGAGGCTTGAATATTGTTTGTTTTTCCACCTCTTGAGCTATGACTATTTTAAAATACGTCATAACTTCGGCAGATTCCTCTGTTAACCTGGGATTTGTAAGAACCTTTTTTTGCAACATGATCTACATCCTTTTTGTCACCCATTGTTAAAATAACGGATGGATAAAAACTCGCTTAGGTAGGTACAAAGAATACACCGACGCACTGATAGCTTCAATTCAATGACTAATGAGGAGTTTAGCTGCCGACTGAACGTGATCTATTTTCACCTTAGATGCTTTTCAAGTACATTGTAATATGTATGCCTGATGTGTTTACAATGTAACAAGTATCTTGTATCACTTAACAGGTGTGCGGATTTTTTCGAAACTCGATTTTACAGTCTTTTAAAATTACTATTACTCGAATATAATGCAGGGGCTACTTTTAAAATTTTATTTTTTGGAAAAAAACAAGTGTTATATTTGGGACAATACGGTAATTTATTTTACAACAAATTACAAATTAACTTAGATTTAATTACGAACTGTGGGAGCCAAGGGGCAGAATTTAAGTGGAAAGGGTAAAAATATGATAGCACCAAACTTGAACATCTTTTCAATAGAATTCATACTTGGTTTAGAGAGTAAATAGCATAAATAGTATTTCCGTATCTAGGTGCGCTGTTTATGCTCTGCTAGTGTGATTTACGTATGAGGTTTTGAAGTTTTCACTCAAAAGAGTTCATACGTATTTCCATCTCTAAGTATGCTGTTCCTGAATAGCATCATAGCATCTGCTAAAGCAAGTGCTGTTTTGAAAAGAAAGGTCATATTTCTGCTTCTAGGGGTGCTGTTCCTACTCTGCTGCCGTTTTAGAAATCTTCGTCCAAAAGAGTGATTTTTTTGCAAAGCTAAGCCGAAAAATATAAAAAACTTGAGAATCTTCTTTTAAAAAATCTGAAATTCTAACATAAAATAGCGTAAATAGCAGGAAAACTTAAAATGAAAGTGTAAATGGTGGGTTTTGCTTACATTGGAATCATAGGAAAATTGACGGGACCCAAATAAAATGTAAATAGCAGGAAAACGTACATTCCGTTAACATAAATATGGGCCTTTATATATATATATATATAGGTCCCAAAAAGATGTATACACATTTTAATGCTGAAAAAATAATCCTTTAAAAATTCAAAAAAGAACAATATTTGGTGTGTGCAAAGCAATAAGCTTTTATGAAAAGTTTAATTTTCGCAGATGTTCAAAATGACCTCCATTAGCTTCAATGCATTGTTGACAATGGGTAGCTACCGACTTACAAACGTCCACCAAGATATCCGCTGGGATGGCTGCACATGTCTGTTCAATTTTTTGCTTGAGTTCCTGAAGCGTTGCTGGTTTCATTGAGTACACTCGATCCTTCAGGTAGCCCCACAAGTAAAAGTTAAGTGGAGTTAAATCAGGTGAACATGGTCGGTACTCAACACTTCCTCTCTGACCTAACCACTGGTCTGAGAAATTGTCATCAAGAAAGAACCTTACATCATGATGGTAATGTGGAGGTGTCCCATCTTGTTGAAAAAAAATTCCTCTCCTTCATAAAGCTGTTGAATTTTGGCCATAATGGATACTTTAAGCAAGTTAAGGTACTGAGTACCAGTAACAGTCCCCTCGAAAAAGTATGGCCCAAAATATCCCTGGACGACATACCACACCAAACTGTAAGACCTGGTAAATTCACTGCCGTGTCTAAATGAATTTGTGCATTTTCCGATGACCAGTATATGCAGTTATGCCGGTTAACTGTACCATTGAGTTTAAATGTTGCTTCATCAGACCAAACAATCTTGTGAACAATATTTGCATCCTCAGTCACTTTCATTTTAAACCATTCACAGAACTCAGATCTGCGGTCAGGATCATCTTCAGACAATTTCTGTAACAATCTTGGAACATAAAACTTCCACTTAGCAGTTTTGAGACTCCGGTGTACACTCGTTTTACTGATTCCAGTCTCATTAGCACATTGTCTTACAGACTTTTTTGGTAATCGTTCAAATTGAAAATACTCCTGAGTTATCAACTAATGATGGCTTACTTGAATTTTTTCTCCCCTATAACTTGCAAAATAGTATATTAACTTCATACTCCCCTATATCTTACCCTGCTCAAGTTATCAGAGACTGTTTGTTTCAACACTCCAAGTAGAACTTTTCTGATAAATATCATATATTTACAAATTTGGTAGGCCATGCAGAAATTATTTGCCCAGATGGTGTGACTTATTTGTGGCTAAATTAGCATAAGGAACATGCCTTTCATGAAATTAATGAAAATTGCACTTTCATAGTTTCAAGTGCAAAAATAATCAAGAGTGCTGTATATGCTTATAAATTTAAATAAATCATGTACTCAGACAAGTTGACCAGGCCAGATCTATGTTTCAGATACAAAGTAACTGTTTTAAGCGATAGTTTTGTTGTTAGTGGAAAGAGAGTTTATCAAAAGTGGGATTTGGAATAAAAGGGAACTTTTTATGAAACAGATGAGTATTTACAGAAAAAGGGTACAAATGGTACTCGAAAGTTGAGTAAAGAAAGTAGTAGAGAACAATTCAGTTTTGTCATTCAGGAAATTATAAATGAAGGTAATATCGAAAAAAGTAAATAGAGATTGAGGAGTATGAAGATTTAGAGAGGCTAAGATTTGCATTTTAGAGGAGTTGTGAAGAACGGGGACACGAATATTAACAATTTGTTTGAAAAAGTTGAGAACAGTCAAGGAGAGAGAGATTTGATGAAGCAGACATGGACCAAATGGGTGAGCAGAACACCAAGAGTGGGAGTGCACACGTACAAAAACTGGTCCAGAGGGCAATGGGATCTTTGATGTCAGTAAATCTGTAAAGCCCCTAACAAAATTTTACATCAAAGTTGACAACATATTGCAAGGCTTGGAAGAAAAGCATGAAATTAAAAAATTATTTTTATCGAAAAATATTGGGTAACTCACAGTTAGCAATGTTTTTTGTTGGGTATCACTCTTTATTGATATTCATAATCTGACCCTCTGCACATGCCACCCTTAAATTCATTTTGTTCTTAATGCTTATAAAAAGCGATTTTTTATTATGAGCCATCTTGAATATAATGTGGTATAGTTACAGAACAAAATATAATTGACATAAAAGTGATATTCTTTTAAAAAGGCACATTTTTTGTGATTCTTCTCTGAAGTATCATGTCATGTAAATTCTCTTGACATGCATGCCATAGTTTGTTGACCCCTGGGCTTCCTAAAATATGCTTTAAGATTTAGTTACTGTAAACATTCTCTTGTAAAATGACACCTTAAGCACCTTTTTATGTTAAATCTAGGATGAATTATTTGAGGTATTTTATGGTGCTACACGAATGACTATAGTTGTCTGGCACTCAAAGGGTTAAATACAAATTATTTGTTGGTCTTCAGAAGTTCTTTACTTATATATATTGTGGGAAGCTCATTCAAGTCTATTATGTATCATCAATAACACAAGGATAGTTATTCTGATTCTAATTTGAGAGATATTTTTCAATTCTGAAGGTGATCTCTCATCATGGTTTTAATGCCTCCTGCTGGTTGTGGTTGGGATGAATTAATCTTTTTGTGGCCATATACATTTCTGTAAATTATTCGCATGATAAATTTAACAGGCAGTTATAATTTTAACATTTAGCATGCTGAACAATAGTTTTGGTCAACTTATCTTCAGCTTTTCTGAGATTCTTTTACTTTTCAAAAATTACTTGATTATATACAAATATTTTAAGAAATGCTCGAGTTTCTAATGTATTAATCATTTTATTCAATTACAATTTGTGAATTCTTCAAACATCATTTTAAAAATTATTGTTATTGCTGGCTTGCCAGTATAAATAGTTAGCACATTTCTACATAAGCTAGAAAACAAAACTAGGACATTTTACTCAATTTACCTGAAATCAATAATTTGGCCATGAAAGGGTTAAGCCATCAGAGGGGCAATGTACTTTGTGAAGAGTGAACTGATAGTGCCAGCAGTGTTGAGTCAGGCAATGTAATTACTACTCTCATAGTTGATAAATTAAGTTGTCAATTTTATGCATTTACTGCATTTATCTGGATATAAGAATGGAACTTAAAGATCTAGTACTGGTGGCATAAAATTTTCTCTTAAATGGCAGTTTCCTTTTTTGTCATTTGTTTGATAACTTTAGAATTTTATATCGTTGCATCTATTTGTTTGAAATGCATTCAAGAAAAAATATGTATTTGTGATGCTGTATATAAAACCTCTTCTAAACTTGATCAGTCTAAAAAATGTTTTAGCTCAATCCATGCTGTAATAAAAATTAAATTGATGCCAGAAGTAACTCATCTCTTTATAACTTCATGTTTAGCAAGTGCAAGGTAATTGCTAAAATAGGAAAGTGTTATCCAGTTGAATACAGTATGATATTATGCACTTACTGATGATACATGAAATATTTTATTTCTGTTGATTTTTTCAATGTTATTCTTGAGGAAATTAATGATTTGTTATGGATGTAATGTGTTTCTGATTCAAGACTGCTGGCATTGTTATTTCTCTTCCATTCATGGAGTGCATTGCTCCTCTTTAGAATCAATCATTTCATTAATCTCTCTTGATCAGCAGGAAGCATTAGTATGAGGGGGGCCAGTGTTTGTGGTGAAGTTAGTGTTTATATTTCCCGTCCATTAGCCAAAACGGAATTGCAGCGAGATGAAGTCGTCCTAGAAAACTGAAGAACTGCAATTGCAGAGCACAGCAATGGAAGACTTCACAGAAAATGCAACAAAAACAATAATGGGCAGAAACAGCTGGAAAAAGCAATTGGGAGGAGAGTGATGAGGATTTTTGGAAGAAATAATAGTAAAAAAAACACCCCAAGTCCAACATTCTTAAAAGAGTGGCTGGGTCAAGTGTAAGGACTTAATGATTGGAAAATAAAGAGTTGTGGTTCATTTAATAATTTCTTTTATTACAATGAAAACCTATACATAGCAAACATTTCTCTGGACTAAGAAATTTTTCTGCACTTATAAAAATTTTCATAATGCCCTTACAAAAATTTTTCTAGTTAATACCAAACAATATTAAGAAGATTCCAAGCATTTTTTACATAGTAAATACAAGAACAATCATTTTTCCTCTTCCTTCAAGAAAGGGGTGAGGGAAAAAATCCCTCACCCCTTCAAACGTGGTTGCAAGAGCAAAGAGAAGTTGGTGTGCAGAGCTAAAAAAGATGGGATGAGGGAGAGTTAGTCCCAAGGGTTGCTAATTCAGTTTGTTCTTATGACAAAAACAGAAGTAATTGGAATGAGAAGAGAATTTACATTTAGAACTTTTCAATTCGCACAATTGCTCTCAATCATCAATCATTACTCTTGACAAAGACAAAAAAATGTTTAGCAAATTGGATGGATGAAATTTTAAAAGAACATCCTTGAAATTGAGTAGTTTCTCTCAATACATGAATTGAGAATTGGAATACATTTAGAGAAAATTCACAATTAAAATTTAAGCCTTATTATGATTTCAGAATTTGTTCAAAAACTAATTGAAATTTTATTCACTTTTAATCTCCAAACATCCTGAAGTTAAGGTTACTAATAAATGAAGGAAAATTCAAGCTTATTGCATTTTTCTTTTCTTGCTTGTTTAGTATATCTATTAAATCAATTAATAAACAAACTCCCCGAAAATTTTAACATGGAATATTGAAAATTCTTATCCAAAATACCATTCATCAACTTTCCTCTGATGACTGCTCCCAGTAAGATTAAATTAAACTTTCCATCATCCAATTTGCTGAACACTATTCACAAAGGAAATGCTAAGTTTATAAATGTAAATACAGTGCCACCTCAAACATCAATTTAATATGAAAAATTGGTAGGTCAATTTTTAGGGCTTTAAATTCCAAATATACTTTTGGAGAATCAACTAGACTTTTTACATGGTCTTCTGCTATCCTAAGAAACTTGTTGCAATATTAGATTCTCAATAATGGTAGTCAAATTCATATGTTTGATAAAAAAAGTTAAATTTATGGAAGGATGTTAGTTAATTTTATATACAAAAATTGAAAAATTTATAGAATGGAATTAAGAAATTTGCTTCTGTTCTATCAGAAAATTAAGGCATTATAAAAAATAAAACGTGCATCTAAAACGAGAGTTGTAATATCCAGGGACAAAACTTGTTTCTAAGGTTGCACTGCATTTTCATTTCTTTAACAACTGTATAATGAATCAAATGATTAAGAGCAATACAATTATGAAAGATTGTTTTAATCTAGATGTAACTGTTAAAAAGTATTAAATCCCATTCCACTAATCACCATTGCTTTGGTGAACAAACAAGAATTTGCAACCACTTGGTAAAATTCTCCCCATCCCATATCCTCCAGTTATAACTCCTCTCTACCCTCGCACCCAGATGCCTATATATCAGATACAGCACAGCAGGACTCTTCACATCATGGCTCCAATCTGTCCAACATGCACATCCACTTGCTCTGCTTAGCCTGGTCCATTTTGGATAAGCATCATGTACAACACCTTAAAGAAAGAGGAAATTTTTTAAATGTTTGTGAATTCAATAAAGAAATAGTTTTAAAATTGTTTATTTTGATTGAATTTTTCAAATGATTTTAAAAATATTATTAAGCATTAATTTTTGATTGGCACCAAGATTTTTGCTCTTAATTGTCTTTCAAGCATGTTCTATGTTGATATAATAAAATGACAAATTTATGGAGACATCATATAATAGTGCAGTAAAAGCCCAGTTATCTGGCATCCAGAAAGCTCATGCAACCGGCACATTTGAAAAATAATTCTTTAAAATAGTGTACCTATAGAATGGTTCCGAACGTAGCATGACACATATGCATGCAGTAGCCATTTGATTAGTTTGCCTGGTTATTTTTGTGTAAAACATGATTAGCAAACAATTCAGTGAAAAAATATTTGGTTAATGTTTACATTAGGGTTGCCATTGAATACCTTCCTGCCGTCTAAGAAATACCTTACAAAGCGACATCCACAGGCGTGGTTGGACCTAATGTGGTAATGTTAGTGATAATTTGATTTGGAAAGTGTAGAATTTGAGAAATTACCGAAAAACGATGTAAATCATTCCGATATCGCCTATAACAACCTGTTGTTTTCATGCAAAATATAAAACCAAGAAAATATGCATCAGTTGTGGACATATTTTTAAACTTTCTATTTGGTTTTGTATTTACGTACTCAATTTTGTTAAGAGAATAAACATTACACATCAAATTATGTTTCTATAAAATAATATACACATTTTCCTCAACAAAATACTACGAGTTCTGGAAGATTATTTAAAAAAAACAATAAGTGAAATGTTACGTTACTGAAATTAAAGTTAAGAAAAACAATAAAATGATAGAATTATAAAACAGCAAACAATTTAGGCAAGCATCCAATAAAACGGACGCAATAAACCAACCTTGCAGATGTTTATTTTCATCTGACATGCGAAAAACCTTGAAAAATGGGATACTCTTCCTATTCCAATGCTTAAACTTTCAGATCGCACGTTGTATGAGTGGTTTACCTTAAATAGATCTGAAGGTGTTTCTATATTTGGACTGATTTTAATTGAAAAAAGTGAAAGAAAGGTATGTGAAAATGAACCTGACGAAGCTGTGTGCATTTTCAGATGAATGGCTTTCAAGGTTTTAAGCTTAGATATGATATTCGCAAGCTTGACATTTCAGGTAAGCAAAAGTCGGCCGATCCAAAGTCCGGTGAGGAATTTTGTGAATATTTTAGTAAGCTTGTTATTAAGCATGGACTGACATCTAGTCAAACTTATGATGGTGATGAGATGGGAGTTTTATGGCGATGCCTCCCAAACAGCATCTTAGCCTCAGAGTAAAGCTCATGCAACTGTAGGTGCCGGATATCTGGGCTTTTATTGTACTCAGGCATATAATTGAAACTTTAAATGGCCACCATCCCTAATTTTGCGCTAACTTTTGACAAGTGCTGGTTTCACAATTAAGATTAGTTGAAAACATTGCTAATTTCATGTTTTCACATTGATTTGAAGTATACTTGCTTTCAATTCATTTTCTTTTATGAATTCAAAATTGGTAATACTTTTTGTTTCAACTTATTCTGTACTCTGGCCATTAATGTTCTAAATTAATGGCAAGTGTCTATTCACAAATGAAGCAATTGTAACTACTGAAAAGTAAAAATAGATGCAGCTCTAGTTATTTAACCAATTAATTTTTAGCCCCTTTCATTGAACTTCACAAAAATTCAAGAAACTTTTTCATAACATTCCACATTTGAGGCAAGTGGCAGAGAAGAATTCCAGCAATTATATTATCATTTAAATATAAGAAGTCTGTACCAAGTTCCATATTGGATAAAAGAGCATTTACTTGTACATTTTTTAATGGATTTTGTCTGACTCAAACTGTTGAAGAAGAGTAAGCAAAGATTTCCAATTTGCTGGAACTAAAGCCTTCAGTATAAGACCCGGGTATTTCATTTAATGAGGTAAAAATTAACACTATCTTTATTGCCTGTCCTTCCATACTTCATAAATAGTAGGATGATCAGATTCCAACAAAATAAACCAGGAGAAAAAATCTGATCTGGCCACCACATGACTTTCTCCATATCTGTAATATTTCTAAAAATTCCAAATACGTTAGATAATAATAAATATTTTAAGAAACTGCGAGAAAATTTTAGACTAAAAAGAACAGAAATAAACTCAAACCATAGCCTTCTGATATTGGATATAGCCACAAAGCTCCAACAATTAAGAAAAGAAATTGGAGCGTTACTAAGATGTAATTAAGCGTCAATTGTTAACAATAGTCATCGGTAGGTGGCATGGTGGTGGCAGCTTAAATATTAGATATCTCTTAAACAATGTATTATATGGAAAAATATTTCAAACAAAGGTTGTAGAAAGTTAAATTTCCTACAACCTTGATTCAACTACATTTTTACATTTATCAAATATTAAAGCAAATATTTCAAAATAACGGATAAGTGACATGAGTCATCACCCACTTCCGGATGACCGATTTTTACCAAAAACTAATCAGTTCTTCTGACTTTTATAAAAATGTTAAATATAAAATTTCGCGTTGACCTGATTAATAGTTTTTGAGTTTGAGCACCCACAAAAAGTTATCATACACACACACAGACATCATCGAGAAAATGGTCAAAACGTGATCAGGGGACCTCAAAACGTGCATTTCCGTTGAAATCTGTCGATTTTTTTCACGAATACAATACTTTCCCCTATACTACGTATAGAAAGTAAAAATAGGGCAAGACAATAATGCAAATTTTAGATTAGATAATTATGTTATAGAGACATTTTTTAAAACTATTTAAATACATACACAAACACATTGTTTGAACTTCAAATTGTAATCCCTTTTTCAGATTGATAGATAACTTGAAAAAACAAATCACTATAAAGAAAAACACTACTTCTGTACTCAGGAGCCTCACTACAATTTTCATTTAAACTAACATTTCTAACAAAGTTAAGCATAAATTCACTTGTCATAAATAAAATTTTGTTTACATTCCCTCCATAGTTAATCCTCTTACTGCCAGTGAGCAGATTGAGCCAATTCCACATGTCACGCCAAGACTGACAAGAGCAGATTTAGCTGATCTGATGTAGGCTTATTTTTCTCTACATGTAATTTCTTATTTTGATGACAGATGGCATAATCATCCATTCTGAACAATTCCTAATTTCAATGCCATGCTTGGAATTTTAAAACTGCAGTACTATTTAAAAATTCAAAATAATTTATGTTCTTAATATTTTAGTGTTTATTTCAGTGTATTCGTTTTTAAATTTTCTTTATTATTTTGTAATAACTATTAGAGAAAGTATTAAATGTAAATGATCTTCCTTAATGTTAACAAAATTTTAATTAAAAAAAATTAAACTAAAAATAACTACTGTATTTCTTAGCATATAAGACACTTTCCAGAAATATGACCCCCAAAATCAGCCTGCGCCTTATACACCAAAGGGAAGATTATTACTGTTCTCAATACTGACACTAATGAGCACACTCATCCCCTAATGGAATAATTGCCAGACATTCGCCGTAAAAACAATAAAATATACATTATTATTAATTAATAGGGAAAAATTTGCCAATATATACAGTAATACCTTATGCAACGTGAATTCCAAGGATGCATTTTCATTAGTATGATTTAATACATATCCTCTCACAGTGATTACAATTTTGGTGCGTGTGATATTTTACTTCCTAATGAGCTCGTTGGATAGCGCGATTAATGCCACAGAACAGTACATAGGTATCTAGGATAAATAAGGTTACGTGTATTGAGATCACAATGGCTACAGAATTGAAAAAATAAGCCTACGCTATTAGTTATAAGCTTCAGACAATTCAATATGCAAAAAATACACGGAAACCGAGTAGCAGCACATCATTTCAGTCCACCACCCACAGAAAAAAATTGTGAATGGAGAAAACAAGGAAAAGCTGAAGCTTATGGGATAAGAGAAACATAACCTTCTTAAGGTTTGTCTTAAATGGTCACAACTATAGGAGAAAGTGATGGATAGTAGAACAGAGGAAGTTTGGTATTGCTGTATCGATCAAAATCGTTATGTATGAGGCAAAAAGAGTTGCAGGACTAGTTGAGCTTACGTATTGTTATTACATATGCATTCCATTTATTATTTATCCCATTATATTAAAATATCATCTTGAACTCAAGTAAATACTATCGGTAAAGGGCATCTATCTTGTATACGTGTGACTTGTGCGGCACACTCCGACAGCTTTAATTAATACGACTGCTGAGTTCACACATTTAGCTATACAAGTCTCGAAGCAATTATTTATGTTTCAGATCATCCCTATTTTACGAATGAAGTTTATCTAAAACATAATATTTAACTGTTATCATACCAGAATATTTTCTGTAAATGTTGTCAGATACGGACTTAATCACAGTTGGAAATGATACACGACATGGCCTTTCGTAAATGCCTTGGTGAACCAAAAAACCTTTTTTCCTGAAAAAATCTTAAAAACTGGGGGACGTCTTATATGCTGCGAAATACAGTAAATTGTAATTTTAAAAAATGTGATACTTTAAAAAGCTTTACAATATATATGAAACTAATTATTGCTACAAGAAAAAAATCAGGATTAAATATTAATAAATAATGTGTATAACAATTTTACTAAGGTATTTCAAATATGACTGGCAATTCTGGCTATATCCGCCAGATATGGCAAGGCAGTAAATGGCTTAAGCATGTTAAAGGAATTATAAATATAGTAATGACTAGTGCTGAATGTAAATAACATTTTCAAGTTGCTTCTAAAAGGATACAAGAAAAATACCATTCTGATATATATTCGACTGATAATAATGGGACATCTGGTCACCCTATAATAGCCATAATTAATTTTTCTATCTCTCAGGTTAACATAATTTGGGATTGGTCTTCATATCAGGAAGATGTGATGCTACTGAAATGCGAAAAATTATGGAAGATCGTTTGATCGAATTTGGACTCATCTTCAAGAGAGACGTGGCATCAACAACAGACAGGGCAAGTGTCATGAAAAAGTTTGGGCGTGAGAGTCCAGTAGAAAACGAACTTCGTTTGAATAAAGGAATACACCTGGCTATCGATGTTTTGTACAAAAAACAAAATCCACTAGAAGTTGAAGCAGACCTAAGTCAAGACTCCGATAATGATGAAGAAGAAAATTTTGATGACTTGGATAATTATAACTGCAAAGATGAAGATATACCTGATTTGAAATTGAATTTTCAAGTTGCTTTCCATGAAACTCGCAAAATAATAAAAATATTCAGGAAAAGCCCTGCAAAACTGCCATCCTGCAAGGGTATGTTAAGACTGAGTTTAATACTGAGCTTAAATTATATTTGGACATCAAGACAAGATGTAATTTGTTGATTCCTATGATCGAGAGATTCTTAAAACTAAGAAATTGCATCAGGAAAGCTTTAATAGACCTTGGAATAGGAAACAAATGGAAGGAATCAAATGTTTCTATTTTGGAAAGTCTTAGAGGTTCTCACACCTTTAAAATTGGCAGTAGAAGCATTAAGTCATAGAGATGCAACTATCTTGACGGCAGAAATCATCATTAATTTTCTTTTGAAAAAATTCCAAGAAGTTTAAACTGAGCTGGCAGAAGAATTATTTTGCAGACTTGTAATAAGAATTGAAGAACACAGAGACAAGCGTCTTGTTAGCTTGATGAAGTTTTTGCAAAACCCAGATTTCATCAACAACGGGGATAATAAAGACTTTTTTGCTAGTTGCACAAGGAACAATTATTGCAATCGCCGAGGAGCTAATGTTAAGTCTTTCTGTCAGAAGAGGTTTGTCCAAATTCCGAAGAAACCAAACAGGCAGAATTAGATGCCGATGGATCAAAAATGTCGATTGAGAAGGAATTAAACAACACAATTCATGTTCAATTGGCAGCTCCCCCAAAAAATAATTCGAAGACCATTAGACTCCCTAAGGAGATTCAAGTTTTCGAAGCTAGTGGAAAACAGACACCAAATTTGGATCAACTATACAAAGCATTGCTAACTATTAAACCAACATCAAAAGAGAGCAAACGTGTTTTCTCTTCAGCAAGAAATTTTGTAACAAAAATCAGAAACAGACTCTTGGATTCTTCTATGAATGCTCTGGACTTTTTAAAAAGCGTGTTTGCAAAAGAAAAATAAATCTGCATTGAGGAAATGCCAAATATTGAAACATTTTATTAAAAACACATAATATATTCAATGTTTTAGAGCTGTTTTCATTTCATTTAAAAAAATTCTTATCAATGTTTCCTTAATTCCATTCAATTAAATTAAATCTGAATTATTTTGTTATCAAACAGCAAGTTATTATTTTATTAAACAAAATATTATAATCAGTTGGCACTCCATCAAAGGCAATGCTTAATAAGGTGGGATTATATATATATATATAACCAATCAGACGACTTCAGGTTGGCGAGGTCCCGGGGATGTCGAAGCGACACACGTAAAAGAACACTAAAACACAGAAACATCACAAACGTAGAAGCTTTCGGAATTATTCCTTCATCAGCTACAGCTATTTATCATAATGAACAATACATGACGAGAATTTAAAGGAGGAATAAAGAGCAATGCGTCGAAATAACCCAACAGTATTGTGACATTATTTCAATTATAATTATAATAAAATAATTGACACCTGCAAATGATAACGAATCCCTAAACAACAACACCGTAACTTTAATAACAACATTATAAGATGACTAGACTCAGTTTTTCGTGGCCTTTTTAGCAGATGTCCTTCAACGTCAGAATATTGCCGAGCGATTTATTGTTCGAGGGCACATTTTGGAGTGTCGATTGGAATTGTTTGTCTTTGTTCGTGTTTAGCGAGTGATCTTCAGTTTTTGGGGCAATAAAAACTGCATTACGATGAAGAAAATAGTAGTTATAATGCATGGAATAATTTTTTAAAAATGTTGTGCAAGTTTTATCGACGATATGCTGGAAATTGCGAAAAAAAATATTTTAAAAATCAGAAAAAAAATTTGGTCCCTTCGGAAATCGAACCCCGGTAAAAATATTTTAAATCCAGCTCGTTTTCCCTAGAGCAACGCCCCTAGATAATAATGAAATGACTTTTAATGTTCTTATTACGTTGACTCGGATCGCGATTTTCAAAGGACATTTTCTCGTAAACGACGTCGAGTTGGCACCTAGGTAGAAATAGGAGTCCGTTATTTTACATATACTTTCATTCTGCAAAGTCTCAATCCGATGCGAGTGTCACACCTTGGGGGCTTCCCTTGTAAGTATCCTCTAAGACACATTGATAATACTCACCACTGATATTTTTAATGCACAGCCAATCAGTTCCAGGATGTCATCTGTGCAACAGAGTGCAAGATGAGACGTATACGTGGGGTACATGCTTCTGAAACAAAAAGAGAAATCAGTCAGAAATTTTGCACTACACAATTTCATGATGAATAATGTTCCTTTGATACATTGTGCAATGATCTCCACTTCTGTCATACTAAATCATTCCACTAAACTAAAATTCAAATGGAACGAGTTCATCTTCAATTCAAAGATATTAAAAATGCAGAAATTATTTCCCTTAAATTGCTTAGCTCATTACTTATTCCAAAACCAAATGGCTAATATTTATTGACTGAATTACTATATCAGTGAAACAGTAACTAAATGTGTAATATCTATTTATGAATTTGAACATACACAATTAAATGCTATAATTTGTGAAATACTGCAAGATTAAGAAAATGTCATCTCTAGCAGAGGGGAACAAAATCTTCACGACCAAAACATTAGATTATCTAATCAAGATTAGACAACCAGTCATCGAACTTGAATGGAATCGTAGTATACCAAGGCGGACTATTAATGCGATCAATATAATTTGTCCGAAATATGCACTAGAAAGAGGCAATAATAGAAATCTGACCATTTTTAGGCAATGTGATCGAATTCCAACTTTGAACTCCCAATCTCATGCTTGCAGATCCATTCGACTACTCCATACACATGCCCAAATTCTTAAGGTCTATTGAAAGAGAAGTCAACGCGGAAATATATTTTTATCGATACTAAATAACCGTGTCTCCTAATTTATACTAAGGTAAGATTATGACCCCATTAAAATTCGTGTCTGGTTCAACATCTTTCAGCAGTTCCTTCTATTTCCAAAAAGTTACATAATCCTCATCAGAAAATTAATTCTAACTTAGACAAAATTGTTCAAACGTCAAAGATGTTCTTACGATTATAATAATGTGATGGTACATATTCGACACAGCGAGCCGATAATTAGACTTAGAATCAAGTGTTCCCTAATATGGCTGAAGGCAATCGAGGAAAAGGCAAACCGAGCATTGATTATATCTCACAATAAGATAATTATGAACAACCCGATAACATGACGTCAACGTTAATTCCAAATGTGATTTCATTACCTATTAATGACGACTTCATCTTCCAGCCAAATCACGCCGTCTCCTCTGCCTAAACTGGCCTAATCGTAACACGTAAATAGGCGCCGCCCGACCTTACGTGACCACCCACGACAATGAATGACGAACGGTAATCTCTCACGGCTCAGAGATGCGCACTTCGACTTTCTTTTGTTTTATTTTTAAATCTACTATCTAGAAAATCTAATTGAAAAGTTATTTTATGTAATATTATTATAATCAGGGTAATAATGTTTCGACTTTATGAAGAGAGGACAAATAAAATTTGATATGAAACGAAATTTACTAGGAATTTAAAGCCATATTAATTCTATTTTAAGTAGCGTGGCCAGTAGCGGATTTGAAGGCCGAAGTAGGGAATGGCCTAGGGGCGGCGAGATTTTGGGGCAGCAATAAAAACTAGATTACAGGGTGGAAATAAAAAAATAATATTATGCAGACTTTTGATTAATTAAACTATTATGATCCGTAGATGGACGGATGGACAGACAAACCATATAAAAGAGATTCTTTCAGGAAAACCACCAAAAATGGGACGGAAAAATAATTTGGTCTAGGGTCGGGATATTCCCAAATCCGCCACTGAGTGTTGCCAGCGAATAATAGAGGACAGTCGCCTTTAGAACTGAAGTTTTACTAAATTTAGACCTAATCCATAATAATCATATTTACAAAGACATTAAAAAAATTGTTTACACACAATAAAGGTTGGCAACTTTTGAAATTCCTTGAGTACAATTTTTAGGCATAGAACCAACAAACAACCAGTATATCTATTATCATAGCGTATAAGGTAATAGGGTAAAAATTAGACAAACTACATATAAAATTAAATTTTTACACTACAACATCATACTATAGTATCATAAAATAATTCCTAACAAAAATATTAAATAATTTATAGTAAACAAATTATAAATGATAGTAAAGGTTTAAAAAAAATAAACGCTAGTTCAACTAAATACTTAGACAAGTTATTTTGATTAGTTACAGTATCACTGTTTTAAAACTATTTTTCTTGATTTTTGACACTATATAGGAATGATTTATCACTTTGTATTTTTTATAGAAATTGGTACAGCTTGAATTTAAATAACAGAGAAACCTATTTTCACAATATTTTGGGCACCTTATCCACACCAAATCCCTAAGCTTGTCAGAGGTTTCCAGCATTTCAACAACTGGTCAATAGATGTAAGCAGAGAAAGTCATCTGGTCATAACATGCCGCAATAGATTGCACTCAACTTCATTGATGTCACAAAATTATCCCAGTGGAGCTGTTTTGCTAGCAGAAATGAGCATTTTGCTAGAGAATGGTATATTTTGCATCAAAATCAAGGTTTCCCACAGTGTGCGTTATTGCATTGTGCAAAACATGAGCCAACAGCTAGCTGCAACAATGTCCTTTTGAGAATTTTTTCTAAAGAATCTGCTTGTCGGTTCGTTTTGTCTGTCTGTCATGCTAACTCCTAAATGAAAGCAGCTAGTCTAGACTAGAGAATTGATTCAGTATTCTGCCTCATTGAGCATGTTTTATCTGTTTGTCTGTCTGTCAATCTAAAATATTTTAAAAAACTGTCTGCTTCAGTAGCTCTTTCCTTTCATGGCAGTTTTTGGTGAACCCTTTTGTGCTTTCCATAGTTAACCCTTGTGTAGTCAGCCGTATATGCAGTTTAGCCAGGCCAAGACTGAATAACTTGTTTGGATAATAGTTGTGTTGCGATTGCTTCTAAGTTTCTGGATTTTCATAAAAAGCCAGAAGTACATGCTGGACCCACACCTATAAAGTAAAATATCATAAAATTAAGAAGAAATGCTTTATTGTGCTGTTGTTTGAAGCATTGGTTGCCAAAGAAAAATAAGTCATATGTTTTAAGGTAATCCAAATGCTTCTGAATTGAACAGGCACTAGAATGTTCTCAAACAGTGCTTTTGTCTTCGTTTTTCCACACATCAGATTTTTTGCCATTATAGAGTCATAGTAGATTTCTTTATTAGCTTTCACACTACTGTCCAAACTTCTATAAAATAGGTGCTACTCCACAACATGGTTGACTTTGCTAAGTTCAGCAATAGTAACTTTATCATCCTATTGCAACAAAGAGGGTTAGCAAAAAAGAGGTCAAAGATGACGTACCTACACTTTGAGTGTTAAGTTTTTGCTTTTATAACAAAATGTGCTGACGTAGTGCTCCCTTTCCTTGGCTGCTGATATCGATATCACAGTAGCACAGGGTATAGAACACATGATGTTCACCCTACCTGATTTTTTGAAATATTGTTCTTTTTGGGTTGAAGGATGTCTTTCTCTTGGACATTTTGAACTAAAGGCCCAATTACATGGCTCAACCTAGGACAAATAACTTGGATTGTTCCACTTAGGTAAGAAGCAATTACTGTTTAGGTGGTTCAACCTGAGTTGAATCGATAGTTCTAAACAAAATGGCATCAACTGAGTTACTTGGTGCAGGCATGCAACTAATTGGTAATGCTATAAGGGAAGGACTTGGGAAATTTTTGGAAAAAAGAAAAATAAGAATGGACTACTCTTGGCACGTCACATTGTCTATCGCTAGAGCTATCTTACAGGAACCATTTAAGAACGGCTGCTCTTCAACTTGAAGAACTATTAGAAAAATTATCATCCATTATTCAAAGGAATGATAATATTATGTGAGAAGCACTGTCAGCATGACTTAAACTGCAAATAGTTCTCTGGTTCCTAGCCACAGGCGAAAGCTACTCCATTTCGGCATTGTACGTATATATGAAGCCATTGGAGATTTTATAAAGGTAAGTTTAGGTAAAATTAATCAATTAAATTTAAAGCAATTTTATTTGTACTCTTTTCATTAACTTCACTTCATATATAAAATAAATGTATTCTAATCCAAAATATGTCATTTTGTGTTTAATTTTAAAAGGTAATTAAATTAAAACCCCTGTAACGATTGGAAAAGCTCAAAGAAAGCGATAAATTTTGTCTAAAAGATGAAACAAAATAACGTTTATTTCAGCTGAGTGAGCAAACAAAACCGAAGGGGAGCGAGGTAAACTTACATTAAAAAATTATTTTAAATTCATAAATCAATTCAAAAAGCATACTATAAAACTTTTTATTGCAGAGGTTGGGAGTAGAAAGTACAGTAGTCCCTCGTCAACCACGGGATTGCCAAAGTAGTTTTGAGTATCCCCGGTTAGTGAAATGTATACTATTTTGCCAACCCCAGTATGAGGTTTCAAGTATCCATGGTTTCAGGCACATACTCATTTTTTACTGCAATTATTTTTCTTCTTAATTTTCTGAATAATTTTGATGTACTTCTAGTAGAAGAACATCTAAGTCAGCAATTTTATTTTCTAATTCATAATCCAAGTTATATGCCCTCCCCCTTAGGCACTATCACCATATGAGGAGAGGCATGCCCACACCCTGCTAATCCCTTTCAGGCACCATCATTGCTCTCATCATCACCATGAAGTTTAGTGTAACTGGCTGTTTATATTTTTACACATGCCTTAATGAGCCAGTAACTGTTAAATCCATACTTAACATGTTAAATGGGAAACCACTTTTATTTTTTATCATTAAGAACATCCTCCATCGTTCCCTTTTCTCCTTAGGATATTGGTAGCAGGACTATGCAGGCCAGGCAGCATTGTTAGGGGAAGTGTGGGCCCAGGCAGCTTTTGTAGCAAATTTATTTGTTTTTATGAGGTGTTTTTAATTTTGTTTTATTATTGAACATTTTTGGGAGGTACAGGTGCTCATTTTTAATCTTTGGTGCTCTCTAGACCTTCCCCTGCACTAGCCTTGGAAGTGAGTTCTCCTGACCCTCTATTTCCCATATGCCTTGATTTTACCAACTGCGGTGTTTTCCAGGAATGTAACCCCTGGGGTTGGCAAGGGACTACTGTACTACAACCTGGCATTAAGGCAGATTTATTGTTCATATTAAGCGAAGTCAAAACAATTTGAGGAGACATTGCTGCTGGAAGCATTGCTCTGTGAACAGTGCTCGCTGTTTAAAGCCCTTATCCTTTCTCTTGTAAGAATGGACTGAATTTCATTTTGACACAGCAGTGCCTGTTCCAGAGGCAAATGCCTAAGTTGGTTTGCCACATGTTTTGCAAATGTTTGGAATTCATCCTCTTTCTGTCTTTTAGAGATGGTGTCCAATATATCTATAGCATCTTCAATTGTGTTGCTGTCTCGGCTGAATTTTCTTTTGGGAGCTGTCATTTTGGTGGAGAGAAACTGTGTAGGAATAGCAACTTCTTCTTCTTCAGCTGGACTCTCAGATACATCATCAAACAAACTTTCATCTGCAGTTGCTGGTTTTGGCTGTGACTCACTCCTCTCACTCTGAAAAAAGAGCACATTTTTATGTTCGGTCAAATTAAAATGACATAATAATAAAACTATGCTATATGCAGGGTCTATTTTTAAGGGAAATTTAGAGCTGCACAAATCAATTTTTTGGGCTCATTGAACTATTGGAGGAACCCATTTTTTTAATCAAGTGCAGAAAAACTACAATATGGAATGGAATTTTTATAAATATTACAGGTGTGGAGAAAGTCATGTGGTGGCCACATCAGATGTTTTTAATAAACTTATTCTGTCAGCTTTCACGCAATCTTTGTGATATTGAGTGTGAAAATGATGTTTGAAAGTTTTTTCCTGTAAATGGTTCCATATTGTGATGCAATGGAAGGCATTTTTTGATTTTTTTAGCTTTTCTCTTATAATATCTGGATATTTAAGGCACACAACACAATGAAAATATTTTCATCTACTATTATTCCAAATTTTTATATAATCAACATTAGGGTTGATGGTATCTTGAAGTGGTTTACCTACATTTGTATTTTCAAATGTTTTGTAAACATTTATTGTAGACTAGTGTAACTGCCTGTCAAATATGATGGGTATGCATGAATCAAGTTCAAATTGAAATAAAAATTAATGCAACTAACTTGTATGGGCATTAAAAAGTAAACAATAAATATAAAATACCTAAAAGTGTTGCAGAGAGTAAAAATAGTTTTGGGCAAATAGAAATTGTATGACAATGAAATACATTACGCTATGCAATTCTTGTATGCCTAAAATTGTTTTTAATTTGTGGAACATTTAATTTTGTCCCTCTCCCTCCCTCTCCTTTCCTTCTTCCTCTCTCTTCTTCTCTCTCTCTCACATTAAAGCATTCATTCCTTATGCATATAGTATAAGGATTAAGGCAAGGTTTAACAATGACACGGTGGGCAAGGCAACATATCGTTAAAAGGCTTAAATTTCCAAATAAATATAATTTAAACATAGAACTTGAGTGACTTTGTATCATAGACAAAATGTGGTGATAGGAATAAGAAACATTATTTATTTTTCTTTGAAATGGTCCAGTTCCAAAGATCATAAGTCAGTTATTTCTAATTTTAATTTGCAAAAGAGTAAAAGCCTGTAAGTTGAAAAATCGATTTTTATGTGTTATCTTATGGGAAATGGCAACCCCTCCCCTTCCCCCCTACCACCAAAAATCAAAATCCTGACCATGAGGAGCACATCCTCATAGTTCCATTAGTAAGTGTACCAAGTTTTAAGTCTCTAAGTTTCTTGGTTTTTGAGATATGCTCTCCACACACACAAACACATTGCTTTTTATTAATAGAAGATGTAGATGCCAAGGGCATAACATCATCTATTATATCGTTTTTAAAGGGAGAAGCAGAAGATATAGATATGTAAAAAATGTACCCCAATCTACAAATAATTTCAATCAATACCTAAACAATCTGGAAAGAACTGCAACCCCTTTGCTTTTACACCTGTCAAAGTAGAGGATGTGTATAGGGCAATTTGTAAAATGAAAAATATTAATTGCTTGGATATCTATGGTATTAACACTACCATTCTTAAACATGCTGCTACATATATCTGTGAAGTGCTAACCCACCTTATTAGTTGTATTGAACATGGTATTTTTCCAGGTCCTCTTAAAATTGTAAAAGTTTTACCCACTTTCAAAAAGGGTAATAAATCACTGTGTGATCTATTGTGCCAATTTTCTCAAAAAGGTTTGAGAGACTTATTAATTATCAAATGATATCATACTTTGATAAATATAATTTGTTGTCAGGATCTTAGTTTGGATTTCATGCAAAACATAACACATGTGAAGCAGTTCTGACATTCACTAAATTCGCATGTAATGTAAGTACAGTAGAGTCTCGATTATCCAAGCTAAAGTGGACCAAGGTAACCTCGGATAATGATAAACTTGGATAAAATGGAAGTTTCACTTTTAGGTATTAAAATAGGCCTATGTATGATCAGAAAATTTATTTTATACATACGTAACTAAACTAAAAGAACAATTTATTGATATTACTTAAAATAGTCTTTAATGATTTCTGCCTAATTTTGGTCGATCGCTTTTTGGCTGCCATGTTATGCTACCTAAATTGTTGAATAGCCTTTAATTTGGTCTCTAGAGACACTGCAACACGCTTTCTTTTCCAGCTCATTATTCAGTCGAGTCAAGAAATGTCTAACATTGTAGGGTAAAAAAATGATGAATGTCAAGGATGGACAAGTCCATGGGTATTGAAATGTAGTTTAATGTCTCCTTTTTACTGAGGTTCGTCGACGACTGATTCGACGATCTGAGCCTCCGTCGAGAGGACCATGCCTCGTTTACATACACTGTTGTGGCCGAATGCAGCCACATGCTTCATGAATCTTACACTATGTATCAACTGAAAACTGAAATCGTGAGGAGTCATAATTTACATGTGGTAAATAACCTATGACCTTGACCGCAAACTAAAAACAACAGTGTATTTAGAGGGGGCAGCCTCGGTTAACACGGAAGCTTGGATAAGCGGGGTTCGGATAATCGAGACTCTACTGTATGTGTTTTCAAATGAATAAACACCAACATAATGTATACATCTGAATAACTACTCATACATTTACTCTGTAAAACTTTATTCAAATCCTATCATTTACCGTATGTGAATTGCTTTGAAATTTCACTTATGTGAACACATCTATGATGACTTGTCGAAGAAATACCTTACTTTCCGGTGTATAAGACGCACTTTTTTGTCACAAAAATGTGGCCTAAAATCATGCTGCATCTTATAAAACGAAGGTTTAATTGTAGAAAAGATACTTCACTTGAAATTTAGATGCACACGCTTTTCAAATTCTCACGACTAGTTTTCAGTATACAGAGAGGTTTTATATGCAGTGCATACAACTACAAATGCCTGCATTCAATCGGTAGAATTCTTATTGTTATTATTTATAATAATAAAGTAATCAATCAGCAATATATTCATTTTGCGCAATACGAGTAATACCGAAAATCTCGGAATGCGCAACTTTTTACAAAAACTTGCAGCTTGTGGAAAGGGATGAAAAATCACGACAACTTTCGAACCGAAAGAAACACTACCGAAATGTTTTTCAAGATAGAATTATCGGAATATGAGAATAAACTGTAGCGATGCCTCGATATCTGCCAGACTATAGCATTTTTCTCGCAGGCCCCTGGCGTCACCATAGCATAGCCTGCAAAAACTGAGGTTTCTAACCCCTTCATCAATAATGTTAATCTTTCTTTCCCCTTTTTATCTGTTACAGTGATAATGCAATGTTTTTACATGTCACATCCTGCGCAATGATTCCCTTAGCCATTCGGAGAATACCTAGTGAATTTGAACGATTATCTCACATTTTTGGACCTTTTCGATTTTTTCATTACATATGTATAAGCCGCATCCTCGTTCTGGAGACGAAAAATTTGAAAAAATTGCGGCTCATACGCGAGGAAATACGGAATAATTTCAAAATTAATAAACTAATAGATGCTTTTCAACCAACAATTAACTTACTTTATGCTGTTTTGTAACCACTGATGAATCTTGTCCTTATCCAAACAAATGTTTTTGAGTAAAAAATTTCTAAATCTTATTTTTAGGGGCGCGTCTTATACATGGGTGCGTCTTATATATGAATGCGTCTTATACACCGGTAAATTATTTTTCAGAGCGCATCTAAAGACGCTCTCCCTGCTGGAGGAGCTGGATTCGGTTCCAATTATAGAGCGAAAAATACCTTTTCCTTCAAACTATTATATGACGTAGTTTGTGATAGCGTTTCTGTTAATACGCAATCCTTCTCGTGATGCCTCTGACTACTTTAATTACAAATAATCTTATAGTGTCGTCTTAATTGCTGCAGTTGACGCTAATTACTCTTTCTTTTACAGTACAGCCCTGAGTTAATACCCCCTATATAGGGCCACCCTCCATACCGCCCATTTATCGTAGTGAACACAACTTCTACTTTATGATTAATAGAGCTATCGTACGAGGTCTGACAATTAAATAATGAGACTGCAAACAATGCAAAGATTGAGGTTGATTCCGAGTGTTGCTCTCTTTAGGTACATGCCAGATCTCAATAATATAACAACCTTGTTTTGACAACAATAGCGAGTGCAGAACTGCGGCTCTTTTAATGAAGTAGTGTTTGGATAGCTCGTCACGAAAATGAGTGAGCAACATTTTGAACAACCGATCAACATGAAATTTTTGGTCAAACTTGGAAAAAAACAGCTGAAATCTTCGAAATGCTAAAGCAAGTGTATGGAGAAGAGGTTATGTCAAGAGCGCGTGTTTTTGAATGGTGCAAACGGTTTTCTGAAGGAAGGGACAAAGTAGGGTTTGACAGTCGTTCCGGGCGTCCTACAACATAAAAAACTATCGAAAATGTGGAAAAGGTGATAACTCTAGTGCGGAACGATCGACGACTCACTGTGACAATGATTGCAGAAGAACTGAATATCAATAGAGAGACTGTACGTTTGATTTTGACGGAAAATTCGGGGATGAAGAAAGTGTGTGCGAATATGGTGCCCAAAAACCTCACTCTCGATCAACTGCAGCGGAGGAGGGAAGTTTGCGCTGACCTTTTGCAACAAATAGAAGATAATGACGAATGGTTGAACAGAGTCATTACTGGGGATGAAAGTTGGGTTTTTCAGTATGACCCTGAGAGACAGCGGCAGAGCATGCAACGGAAATCTCGAGGTTCACCACGCCCCAAGAAAGCACGGATGTCAAAATCCAAAGTCAACCCAATGTTGGTTTGTTTCTTAGACCTCAAAGGGATAGTGCACCGAGAGATTGCCCCACCTGTTCAGACTGTCAACCAAACATTTCATCTCGAAGTCTTGAAAAGACTGGGACAGCGGGTTCGTCGTGTGAGGTCGGAATTGTTTCCAGACAAGTGGATTCTGCACCATGACAACGCGCCTTCACACAAAGCGCTTTCCATTAAGGAGTTTTTGGCGAAAAAATCGATTGTGACCCTAGAACATCCAGCTTACTCACCATATCTTGCTCCGTGTGACTTTTTTCTCTTCCCTGAAATGAAGAATCACCTCAAGGGATCACACTTTGAAACTGTAGGAGATGCAAAAGGTTACAACGGCCATTCTAAACAACTTGCAAGAGAAGGACTTCCGGAGGCACTTCGAGAAACAACGCTGGCGTTCCTATATAGCTTCAGGGGGGAATTACTTTGGAGGAGATCACTTAAGTTTTGGATAAAATTTAATACAATGCTGCCTGTAAGTACAGTCTCGTTATTTAATTGTCAGACCTCGTATACCTCGATTTACTGCCACCCCCGCCTTAGCGCCAATCGACAAACGGTGACGCTAAATTGGGGTTTGACTGCACACAGATGTTGGAACGAATGGACAAATTGAATTTACCAAAAAAAGTCGTTTTCGTAGCTGGCGATGCGTTTTTATTGCGGACCAATATTTTGAAACTATATTCAAGGATAGAAACCCTATCGGAACAATAAAGTTTTAACTATCGTCTGTCTTGAGCACGCCGTGTCGTTGAAAACGCTTTTGGCGTCATGGTATCTCGATTTCGGATATTCGAGAGACAAATATCAGTTACTTAAACCGACTTAATCATTCAAACCGCATGGGCATTACATAATTAGCTCCGTATTACTTCAGCAGGAACTTATTTGAATGTTGACGTTGAGAGCTTGGACGACGGCACGCTCACTATAGCAAGCAATAATCATTCAAGAGAAGCTGCAGCAATTCGTGACAAGTTTGCCGCCCACTTCCTATCGTGGCAACGGAGAATGATACACTGAATCTCACTCACCTAACATAGACTTTTACTAATTATTATATTTACCCAATATTTTGTAACGTTTGTGTGGACAATTGGTACAAAAAATTTTTGTGTGACAAGTTAGGTACAAACGAATACATATTACGAAAGTAAATAAAAAAATACGTATTAAACTTACCATCCTATTGCTCCTATCCTCCGTAATCCCCCTCAGGAACGAATCAGCCTTCTTGAACCAAACCAATATGGGTTCGTAAATATTATCAGTCTCGGCACCACTCTTCTTAGATTGGAGGACTTTGCTCAGTTCCCGTTTGTACGTGGTACGTATATTCTTGATCTTGCTCTTTAAATCGCTCTCCGTTAAATCGGGCTTCCCAATGTTTTTTATAATTGCTCTGAGTGAGTTTTCTCGAATCTTGTTATTCCTGTATTGCTCATTTTTGGGATTCCATAGACACTCATGTTTTTGATACATATCAAGAAATGTGAACATCTCTGCATCATTCCACCTTGCTGGCATTTTGGTGTCAACCTAGAGAAGAATCCATATTGACTAATTTAAAACATAATAATCATATAAGTAAAACATAAATATACTTACTTATAACTCAAGTTGGATGATTCTACTCAGAGTTGTTTGCACGATCAATTTCTCAAGTTCGGCATCACGGCCGTTCCGCGGTACAGTGTGTCCTCGATTAACGTCGCTAATTCGTTCCGGAAAATCGCGACGTAGAACGAAACAACGTCAAATGAATCTATATTTCCCATAAGAACCCATGTTATACAATATAATTGGTTCCAAAACCTTGGGTTCAAAACCTCTTGAAACACAAAAAGACGTTATATACTGTATTTTTTGGAGCTTTATGGTACTACATATGGTATGGATGGTATCAGAACATATATGAATCAATCTAAAATTATTATTAACATAGAAGTTGCATCAAATAAAGAAATAACGCGACTTGACTTCATTTCAACGCGCCCAAAATCGGAAAAAGACTGTATTTCACAATAATACATCTAGAAACAATACCAATCCGGCGAAGGCCAAAAGAAGGATAACCACTCCGTCGCTCCACAGCTGATGCAAACAATGTTATCAATTTTTTCAGTAATTCGCTAGGTTAGTCGCTAAATATTTCCTAGAGAATGAACAACTGAGTAGGCCATACACTGTTTCGTAACTTACGTTTAATACAATCTAACTTGCTAAACGCCGTAAAAATAAAATTTTGGGACTTTTGAAAATATGGCAGTTATCTTACAGCAAAATCATTTCCGATTATGATGCTACGTGTTATTTCAGCAAATTTTAGCCATAGAAATATACTCGACATGGTGTCTATAATAGAGTAAATAGCTCGTGCTTTCCGACGAAAACTTTCTTCCCTGATTGATTAATCCCCGCTTTATTTTGAACCAGCACTCACTCACTCTCTCTCTTTTCCTTAATCCTTATGGCCAACAATACCACCATTCCCGTAACTGATATCCACAGTCCTGGTGTTAGTGTTATTTTAGGCGCTAGATCGAACCTAAAGTCGTTCGCTGGATTGACAACACTGGATACAAATGGCAATAAAACAGGGAGGCGTTAAACTCAAGTTATCCCAAAAGTACAGAATAATTTTAAGTTTATATATAGGGCACTCTGCACATCTCACAAAACTTATAATGTTTCATGGGGATTATGACTATTTTAATGACTGCTAGGGAGACTTCGACTTCTATTTGGATCCATTGCTACAAAATGCCACCATGCAAATTTAATAAAAATACGTCAATCCTAAACATTTCCCACTCAAACAATGCGATCCGCCGCAACTGGAGAAGCATTGCGCAACAGATGCGTGCGAGAGTCATTTTAGATGGAAGGTGAAATGTCAAAAAATAAAGTTTTCACGAATAAAGAAAAGATAACGTGTGTGATAAGCAAAGAAAAAATAGTCTAATATTAAGTATTACTATTTATAAAATCCAACTTTAAACAAAAAATTAAAAGTATATTTATATAATTAACAAAAGTTATATATTATTAAACAAAGAAATTGGTTAGTTTTACTATTTTAATGCGATATTTGTGACTGATGCTCTTTACAAATTTCGCTGATTCTGGGACGGATTGAGAAAATAGAAACTCGAATTTCTTCATCCAAAGACAAAAGCCGTTCTCTCTTGTTATTTTTCAGCGACGTAAGTGTGAAAAAACAGAGTGTTGAAAAACAGATTTACCATCTGAACGACATCATCAAGAACAGTTTTTACTTCTGAATCTAATGTTTTTGTCACATAATTTTGTAAAAATACGTGATTTTAATGGCCGACTTTTGATAAGATTTACCATCTGAACGACATCATCAAGAACAGTTTTTACTTCTGAATCTAATGTTTTTGCAACAAGCGCCTCTCTGTGGAGAAAGCAATGGGTTGTTATTATATTTGGATTAATTTTCTTAATAAGAGCAATGAATCCTTTCGGTGTCCCTATCATATTTGGGGCACCATCTGTACAAATTCCTGCGCATGAAATCCAAGATAAATTACATTTTTTTAATGAACGTCTCAATTACATCGAACATGTCTTGTCCCTTTGTACTTCCCTGGATTTCTCTGCAACAAAGAAATTGTTCTATTATTTCAGTTTCATTAACAAAACGAATAAAAGCCAGTACATGATATTTACCGCTTATGACAGTAGACTCGTCGACTTGAATAGCGAAACATCTATCACTTGCCATTTCTGTGACATGTTTTTCTATATCATTTGACATATCACTAATACACCTCCTAACCGTATCATTAGAAAGAGGTATTTTATCTATTTCTTCGGCAGCATCATCACCTAACATAATTCTAACAATTTATTTACAGGCAGGAATTATTAAAGTATCTCCAACTGTATGAGACTTTTTTTGTTTCTCAATTAAATCTGACACAGTATAACTTGCTTCTAGGCCTTGATCAGAAGTTGAAAATTTTTTCACAAAACTTGTTGACTGTTTACTTTTATCTTTCAAAATTCTTTAAAAATATTCTATGCTTTTGTCTTGCAAGTGCTCATGTTTTGATAAGAAATACCGCTTTAGTCTGCTAAGAACCACAGAGTCATTGCATAACTTGTATCCGCAGATAATGTACCTAGGTATTGGATTATCCTCATCTCCGGACCAGGTAAAACCCAAACCTAAGTAAGAGTCGCTGAATTGTCTACGTTTGATTTTCAAAGATATTTTAAGAGACACATTTGAATGTATTGTCGTCACTGTTTCATCTAATTTCGTTTCCTTCTCTATAAATTTGTCCATTTTAATGAGGGTCAAATACATCCCAGATTAATAATTCTCGGAAAACTGCAAGAAACAATGGAAAGGGATACTCAATGAATAAATCAATAAATTAAATACTACGAATTAATAAACATTAACTACCGACAAAAAACTAACTCTAATGTTCTCAAATAAATTCTGAGTTTGAGATTTCTTCTGGAAGGTGTAAGGATTGAAAATCAAAACTGGTGACGGAAAACATTGTCATACCTGCATACATAAAAATATGTCAAATAAGATTGAACGCATGCCACTGGGACTCGAGCAAGACAATGAAGCGTATTGGAAAAGGGAGTTAATTAAAGCATATTATACTAGTAGAAGGTGCTTGCATACTGCAAGCATTTCATCTCACCTTGAAAAAACATTAATTTTTCAGACTGATATTTCATCATTACAAATATTCTATTAATTCTAAAGATTTCACATCCGCAGCATTTTTCGTTTTTCCCACATGTAAAAATAATAGTTTAAAACAATCCCCAAATGTTGCAATTTTAAACATTTTACACTTTCTCCATTATGGGGTACTAATGCTACACATTTGAGCCAAATTTTAAAGTTGTAGCACTTCTAGAAGTAAAATAATATTTTTCTATATGTTTAAAATTTAAACATTTTTAACGGTTGCCGCAATATATATGGAGAGATTGAAATGTTTATTTGTGCAAATGCACTGTTCTTTAAATAATTTAAAAATTGCAGCTTCCTAGCTCATCCCGTAGTACATAAAAAAATTATTAAAATTTAATGTTCGAATGGGGTTAAAACAACCCCTAAAATTTACAATTTTAAAAATTTCGACTTTTATAATTGGTTATGACAAATGTTCTATAAACCTGCAAAATTTCAGCTTCCTAAACCTATTAGATTGGTCTACACACTGGGAAAACCTTTTCCCATGCTAACTTATGGGAGATATTCCGGGGTCTTGGGAGTCGAACCCAAGACACTGTAAGTAAAAGTGACAATAATTCCTAATAGATATTGCGGCCATCTAGCAACACTGAAAATTTCATCTTTCTATCCTACCGGCAAGTGCCCATAATTAATTTACAAAAATGGCGCAATGCTTTTCTTATGGGAAAAAACGCAACTTTCGGAATTTCTGGAGTCGAACTCATGTCACTTAGGTGAGAAGTCTTATTTTATCTGAAGGTTGCTCTATCATATCTACAAAACCTAAAACTTTCAGATCTCTAGCTCTTGTTGTTTGGGCTGGACATTAGTATCCTCCTATATGTTATATCCTCCTCTGTAAGAGTCGTCGATATATAATGATGTAATAACCTTGCCTTTAAAAAAATCGAAAACCCACTTTGATTCACGGCGAAATAGATATAAAGAAAGCCACTTACCGCCGAAATAAATGTGGAATTGTCTTTTACTGTAACTCTTAACACTTGGTTCAGATTCACGAAGAAAATCTATGCAGAACGTTCCAATGCTGGATAACACAACTCCACCCGCCGAAGTGAAGATGACTACCCCGTAACGAAATATCAGAGAATAAACTCGACCGAAGAAGTCGTTACTTTGTTGCACTCTATATCAAAACAAAGTAGTAACAGCAATACTATGCAGAAACAGACCAATTGTGTTCAATTTGTTCGAACATCACGAAATATTTCTGCTAGTATTCGGACAAAATGAACACAATAAGTCGGTTTCTACACAATATTGTACTTAATAAGTTCCAAAATTAGAGATAATATCCCGCGAATAAATTCTTGGAACGAGAATGGGAAAAAACGGCTGTAAGGGAGAAATAAGGAACAAGATTATCGCCATCGAGGGAAGACCACCTGGAAGTTTTGCGTCACCACTACACAACTCCCGCGTCACCCCGGTTGAGAAACACTGTCTTAGGTGATTTACGTAAAATATCAAATATCACTTAGACCTTAAATTTAATAATGCGGCAACCACAGCATGGTAGGTGGCCGCATTTGCGGCCACGACTAATTTTTCTTTGAGAACCACTGGTTTAAATGGTAGATATTTTTATGCGTTATCAACATCAAATAAACGGGATTCTTGAGTTTTGATTAGCTTCTCCATAGCGCAGAGGTGCCCAAACTACGGCCCGCGTGGGCCCGCGGGCCAAATGTGGCCCGCGAAGGATTTTTGTGCGGCCCGCGAAGCTGAGGCGAAAAATCAATTCGAAAAATTTAACACACAAATTCATACATTTTTTGAAATTTCTCATAATAAAACTTTAATTATTGAAATGTTAGCCATGAAAACCTTATTTAGACTTGACTTTCACTTATATGGCACCTCATAATATACATACATATAGAAAATTTCCGATTTAAACTCTAATCCGGCCCGCCAAACTTCTAGTGCCCACCAAGGGGCCAACGTTGAAATCCCAAATTATTTTTCTTTCGTGAAAACAGAACTTTCTCTATGAGTTGTATTCAAGTCTAAATCTATGCTTAAACTATCTATCCCTCAATTATAACGATTAAAGATGTTAGGTAAAACAATTACTTAGTAATATTCTTGTTGTAAATACTTAATGAAAAGGTTTACGCAATTCAAAAAAGTTTTCATATTTGATAAGTTGCCATTCGTAGTGCATTTACCTGCCGCTAGCTGTGCTGCTGTCTGCGTTGATTTGCATCAAATCCAAGCCGATTCTTCTATACATTTAAAACAAAAATTTGGCGCTAAAAATTTTCTGTCTTCAATGAAAACATTATTCTCTACGTCAATCGTTGCATCAAATCCACAGCACTAAATCACTTCGTCCTTAATTATCGCTAAACTATATGTCCACGCGAAATTAACTTCAAGTATATACAAATAGAGAGACTTACTTCCAGGCTAAATGATGTTTTTCTTAAGGAATGCAGGAATTTGTTATCCACACCGATCGACTACATTTTTGGAATGAAAAATCATTGTATTAATTTTTTATCCTTCTTCATTTTCACGACACGACAACCGTCCAATATAAATGAGAAAATACTAACCTATAACAAAGTGTAACGTCAGGAGCACAAAAGGACAAAAGCGTAGCAATGTTTCCTCGGGCTTACACGCGTCGACCTGGGCCGAACGACTGACGAATCGAAAGCAAATCGACCGTGTAAATCCCCTTTCGGCTTGGTCGATCGACGAGTTTTTCGATTCGATAAAAGTAGGACTCCGCTTTTGTAGAAGCGACTCTTGTCGAACCAACGCTGAACGGTGCCGTCTTGCCGTGCAGTGGAGCGCGCGCATTTTCAACCATTCGGAGTACACTTGATGAAAAATAACAACTATGTTGTTAGGCCTATATTTTTATAACGAATAATTTAATTCATCTTATTTTCTGAAAATATTGATCGAAGAAAGTGATAGTCTTATTAAAAACACAATTTAATAATTAAAGTAATAATAATATATTACCCCAAAACTAAAATACCATGATAACAAACATCATGGCAAAAGAAATGAGTTTGCTCTAAAAAAATGTATTGAGCATTGCTCAAAATGATACCTACTTTTCCGATTTTTCAGAAAACATCTTTTATTTGTAGTAGGAGCTTTATCTTCCTTCTGTTGAATACCAATGTATTTCCTGACATTATCTTGTGTTTGTCATGGTAATTGTCGATTTTCTGCTCGACCTTTCAGATGGTCTTTGATTAATTCGAGAATCAATTGTTTGATATTTTTCTGTTCACAGCTGGTGAGTTTTTGGAATTTGTGCAATGTATTATTCTTGATGCCATAAAATTAAAAAGGAAAAAGAATACGCATGCCCACTAGTGACATGCATAGGTTTACGGGACATTAGTCCTCTTCGGTGATCCAACAGTCGCACACCATGCCTACCTACTCACGTATGAAGTTTTGCAGATTTTTACACCACCTCACACAAGGAATTCAGGTTTAAGGTAAGTTAATCTGTGCCAGTGACCACCATGCATCCATCTTCGCATACAAAAGTTTGCAGGATGTTACTCCATGGCAGGGACTACACCAAGCACACAAGGTATGTTGGTTTTTAATCCACTCCAGGGACCTGCTCAAAAGCATTCTCAGACACAAAAAAAAGAGTATTGATTCTGATTGACAATGTATCAGTTGCAAAGATTTGTTTCAGAAACAATAACTAAAACTTTTTTCTCTCCCTATCTCTCATTTGAACTCTGAGGTACAATTAAACACTTGATTCAGATATATGATAACACCACAAAAAGCCAGTGAGAGCAAATAATTACAACTTTTAGTTTTGAAGATAAAAATTGAAGAATGCTGTAAACATGCCACCTTTTGTCTAAAGCAGTTATTATGAAAATTTTATTGGTGAACAATTAATAAACCACATTTATTCATCCTAGCCCTTTTATGATCTATTAGGTAATGACAAGGCTGTGCAATGATATATTGGGGCCCTGGTGCAAAGCTTCTTTTTGGACCCCCCCTTCCCTGCCTCAAATTTTTTATTTTATTAGTTTAAAAAAACTATTAGTAAATTAAAATAAAATTCTGTAATTCTAAATTCTTATTACAATTTATTACAAGAAAATACAAAGATCACAAAAAATTACTATTTTTATTACAGTTTGTAAGTCGAGTTTGAATATAATATAATTATATAACTTATTTATAATCGCAAGTACCAACAATATTCTTATATATTTATTTGTGGTAGATTCTACCTAGGTCTGTATTAAATTTTCACATGTACACGTTTCAGCTGTTTCCCTCTCGATTGATTATATTGCACAAGCATTTAATCTTTCCTGTAACATTATTGACCGCAAGTATGATTTGATCAATTTTAATTTACTAAATGATCGCTCAGTTTTTACTACTGTTACAGGAAGAGATTAAATATTCTAATTGCTATTACCATATTTGTAAATATTTCTTCCAAGTTATTTTTTATTATGTATCTTAAAATATCTATCGATTTTAAGATATCATTATTTTTTTATTAGCGTTGCTTGTAATTATGAAACTTCCGAATAAATTTCAGAAGAAACATCATTAGAATATTTGATATAGAAATCTTTTTCGCCGTTTTCCAACTCGGCAACAGTGGCAGTCTTAATATTTAGCAAAAAGTCGAATGTGTTTCCGTTAGGTAGTATCAAAACATTGATCTAATTGACTTATTACAATATTGATTAACGTTAAATAAAATGAGACTTTAAAATATTCCTCGGAATTTATCAGTGATTCGTCTTCACAATTTTATTCAAATCGTCTTTTTTTTATAATGCGAGCGTTTGGAAATTCCATACTTATTCCCATTTGGCAGGCTTCAGTTTTTGATAGTTCTAATATATCATAGAATTTTTTCCTTTTTTCATAGATCTTATCTTTTTGTTATTTAATTGGTGTTTGAGCACAATCTAATGTCACTTCAGTTGATTGCATATATTTGTTAATTTGATTCACATCATTGAGAATATCATACCGTACAATTATAAAAATGATAAATGGCAATGTTTGAATCTGCTTTGGTCAACTATTAGCTTCTGAGACAATTGCATTATCCTTTGCTGAATTTATTAGTTCTTTTAAAGCCTGGTGTTTCTTTTAACTGAAATATAATGGCTGTAACCCTCTCCCAGCCTAAATGCTCAAAAGCGTTCGAGATCAAATGACCACTTCTGGCCTAAACGCTCGAAAGCGTCCATCTTTTTTTATTCCTATTACCCTCTGTAGGTGTGCTTCGTTACTGCAGATAACATGAAGTGATGCACATAATTATTTTAATTGGACAGGATGAGGGTTAATCGACTGAATTCGAGCTTCCCATCTTGTGTCACTCAGCGGTTTTAATGTTATTTTTAAATGTTTACATAATATATCTCACCTAATGGTCGGTGGAAAATATTGCATATAAACGTTGAAAAGTGCCAAAAAGAAGTTTGCGTACTATACTACTTGAAGCTGCATCACAAAGTAAAAGGTTAAAAGAATGAGCTATGCATGGTATGTATGATGCGTTAGGGTTAATGCTTAATATTCGGGCTTGGACTCCTTTGTATCGTCCTTTCATATTTGGGCAGTTATCATAACATTGCCATCTGCAATTGTTAATGTCTATATTATATTTTTCTAAAGTATTTAACAACAAATTCACAAGACCTTCACCAGTATGACCTAAAGCTTAAAAAGAACCCTATGAAGTATTCATTAATTTTTACTTCATTGGAATTTTTATCAGTCTGTACGTATCTTAATATAATTGTTCTTTATGAGAAACATCTGGTGTGCAAGCCATTTATAAACTGTAATATTTTGGGGTTTATAACATTCTTTAAAATTTAAAAAATACTTCTTCACTAACGTAAGATCTTGTAAAAATCTATTATGTGATCTATTAGAAAGATGATAGCGAATGCATTTTACTTTCTCTAATAGTAGTTAAATATTCTGACAAAAATGTCATATTTTGCCAATAGTTGTAATAATCCTAAAAAATGTTATTATTAGATCCAAAATTCCCATGTTCCTCTTAATGCTAAATTTCTACTGAATAGAAATAATATTACAGCAATTTTTCATTCATATAAGAATTTTAGCTTCTCTTTTTCTTCATTTAATAATATTATAACACTGCTATCTATTGTTTTTTTCTAAATTTAATCTTTTGTGAAACTCTTGCAACTGACAATAAGTTTATATGGTTATTTCCAAGTTCAAGTTATTTAATGGCACTACTAAGTTTCTTCCAATTATTATAACCATTTATAAGTGTTTTGAATATTAACAATGTTAGGGGAAGTTTTTAAACCATATGCAGCAGAAGCAATAAACGCTGTCTTAACTCAATGAATAAATAAACCATGTTCACGATATTGTCTTCCCCTTTTTAAAAGTATGTTTATAATAACTAGCTGAGAACTTTCTATTGTCAATAGCACCATTTTCAGGAAATTTTATATCTGTAATTTGTTGTGGTCCTAGATTTATCAACTTTATTCTTAATTCATCACATGATTTTAGGCCACATGGGTGGATCATTACTAATTGTTATTATATCACCTGTATTGGCATTACTGGATGTGAGTTCATTACAATTTTGTGACACGGAATCATCTTCTGTTGGCATAGATGTATCATCATCTTAATTTTCTCCCACTGCAGAATCCTCAAATAAATTAACATTATTGTCCACTTCCTCCTGTGAACAAGTCTGTTCACCTTCGTGTGTTTTAAACCAGCTTGAAATATCAGTTTGTCCTTTTTTCGCTTTCTCCTGCTTCTTTTTTAAGTCTTCTTTTGGCTGCTCCTGACAGATGTTCGTTTTTCAGACATACTGCTAAATTCTAATATAAAATATGGAATGAATAACATAACACTGATAAAAGTACATAACCTTCAAATCTGCAACCACATAAAATACCAAGTGACACACCTCGACCACAGACAAGGATAACTAGATTACACATAGGGGTTCAGTTGTAGGACCAACCATTAGAGCTGATACCAAATAGAAAGCTACATAGACATCCAAACTCCAAAGTTGGCATTATAGATTAGAGTGAGACAAAATTGCAACAAATAATAATAATTAAATAAACTGATGTGGGCAACACATGACTTTCTCCATATTTATATGGCAAATTAATTACGTTGTTAGCTCTGGGATCGTGGTCAATATTTACTTCCGGTTGACAATTAAGAAAAAAAAAGGAGTGTTAGTAAGGCGTAACTAAGCGTCAATTGTTAACAATAGTCTTCGGTAGGTGGCGGCAGCTAAACATATAAGATATCTCTTAAACAATGCATTATATGGAAAAATATATCAAACAAAGGTTGTAGAAAATGAAATTTCCTACAACTTTTATTCCAATACATTTTTACTTTTATCAAATAATTCAAAATAACGGATATGTGACAAGAGTAAACACCCACTTCCGGTCGACCGATTTTTACAAAAACTAATTTAAATTGTAACAAGGAAAGAGCCTCAGAAGCTGGGTTTTTTCAAAAGAAATTGTTAATAAATAATGTTAAAATTCATGTATACTAGTTTCTGAAATAATGTTATAAAAAATAATTTGATAAAATTAAGAAAAATAATTTTTTAAACAAAACGTTCATAAAAAAGGAAATTTAAATTAAATTTCTAATCCCATTCTGCTAGTCACTAGAACCTCGACAAGAAAACATGCATAACAAGACCGAATACTCATTTGATTGGCAAAAAAATGAAATCTCCATGTGCTTTCGTTTAGGAGGTAGCACATCAGTCAGACAGACAAATTGAACATTCAAGCAGATTTTTTTGCAAAAACTGCTAAAAATTGTCATATTGTGAAAATACCCCTCAAACGATGGGCTGCAATTATATGAAGAATAGCTTTTTGTAGCCTGATTCTGCATTCCAATATTTCTTATGATCCATTAATCAGATTAGATGACCCTTTCATCAGATTAAGAAAATGAAGTTCACCTCTCTGAAATTTGTAAACATTATGTAAACTGATGAAAATATAATAATAATATTTTATTAATTTTTACTTGTAAAGAAACTTTTCCTAACATCCTATGTTTACTAATGACCAACACGTAGGTACTTTTTTAAACTAAAATTAAAATATCTTAAAAATATAAAATCAAGACAATGACATAAGGTTACATAAACGATTGGATTTTTATTTTATCATCGCCAAAATAAGAATATCATTCTATAATTTACGTAAATCGACTAAGAATGTGAAAGTAGATGGATTTTAATGTTATATCATATCTATTGGTTTATTATACAGGGTGTCTGGCGACTTTATGTCATAACTTCGAGATCTTAATCATCAAGTGATTTTGAGTGAAAAATGTCATATGAACATGGGCCTGATTCTCAATTGTTACAGAGCTACAGTCAATTGAAATTATCTTGCACTTTGATTTGTACAACTTAATGGCTAAAAAATGCATTGTTTAAATAATTATTTGTATACATTGTTAATTGTTGAAAAATGTATTATTTAAATAATCATTCATTTACACTGATACTTAACCATTGTTACAACAATTGTTCAAAATGGCCGCCCTCAGCTTCGATATGCACAATCTGACCCGTTCAAGTAGGGAACGTGAAACAGCACGAAGAACTGCAGCGTTATTAACGTGCCTCGCAGCATCGAAAATTTACTGAATAAATTATTCCCTCAAGATCACTTTGGCTTCATACACAATGTTTTTCATTTGCCACACACATGGAAATCCAAGGGAGTGAGATCCGGAGACCTTGGTAGCCAATCCTGCGCACTGCCACGACTGATCCATCGGTTAAGGAACTTCTTGTTAAGATGCAGCGTAGCATTCCTACTAAAATGGGGGAGTGCCATGTCATGCTGATAGTACATCTGAAGTCGTGTTTGCAGAGAAATGTCTTCTAAGAGACCTGGCATTTCATTTTCCAAAAAATCAGCATAAATGGCACCTGCCAGACGTGGCAGGAAGAAGTACAGTTCAATCAACCAGCTGCTTCCCAACGACACCACACCACATGTTCACAGAAAAACTGAGTTTGAAGTTGCTTTCAACTGTTCCATGAGGATTTTTGTGAGCCCATAAATGGTAGTTTCTCATGTTGTTTATTCCATCATGAGTAAACTGTGCCTTGTCCGTAAACAAGATGTAACGGTTCAGGCAGGGGTGTGCATTTAATCAACGGCAGAATTCCAACTGCCTAGCCATATCCCCGGGTTGAATATCCATAAGGGAATAACTTATTCAGTGAAGTTCTTCGTGCTGTTTCACGTTCCCTACTCAAACGGGTCAGATTGTGCATCCAAGCTGAAGGCGGCAATTTTGAACAATTGTTGTAACAATGGATAAGTATCAATGTAAATGAATGATTATTTAAATAATACATTTTTCAACAATTAACAATGTATACGAATAATTATTTAAACAATGCATTTTTTCAGCCATTAAGTAGTACAAATCAAAGTACAAGATAATTTCAATTGTCTGTAGCTCTGTAACAAATGAGAATCGGACCTGTTCATATGACATTTTTTTTACTTAAAATCACTTAAGGAATAAGATCCTGAAGTTATGACAAAGTTGCCAGACACCCTGTATGTACTTATGATAAATCTATCCTGTCATTACCTACTTATGCAATGTATTTTGTCGAATCTCTAAAAAAAAGGTCAATGGAGATATTAGTGATGAGGTTGAGAACCCCCCCACCCCTGAAAAATTACTGGATATGCCATTGACATCACCTATCACCAGATGATGCTGCATTATGGTGAAACCAGTCGTAAGGAAAAATATATTATGGAAAAGTACTAATGTGTTTCATTATGAATAATAATAAACAGTTCCACAAAGTCATGCCTGATCAAGTAAATTATATCCCAATATAGTAATGGAGGAAAAGATTAAGGATAAAAAAAGTAAAGTATAGTGATGTGACAATTCTCTATGCAGTATTTTTGACTAAGTAGTGCATATGTGGAGAGATAATGGATAATAACTTCTGCTGGGATTTCACCGTTGTGTACTTGTTCTTTTCATCTGTTCTTTCATGTCTTTTTTGTGGTTATGTTACATGTTAGTTCTGTAGAATACTCTTTAAACTCAGCCAGAATCTCTCGATGGATTCCATTACTATCTCTGAGCTCATGTATAACATTCTCTTCTTTTCCTCTATCAATTCCACAGTTCTACTAAAAGCTATCAAAGATGACATTCACCATTAGATAAAAATTTGATTAATAGAAAAATGTATAAACAGTAAAGGCCCATCCCTATCTACAGAATTAGTGCCTTCATGTGCTTACCCAAACTTAGACACCGAGCCAAACTGTTCTATCTGTAATGTTTACACTATAAAGTTAAACATTGAGCTAAGGCAAATGAATTTAATTTTATTGCATCAATAAATCAATACATCTATTCATAAGAAACTATAACTTATTCTTTTAATTGGTATACATAAATACTCTCTTAATGTACAGAAAATGTATTATTCGGGAGCTTCACATTAATGGAACAATAATAGTAAGAATATAATATAAAAATTACCAGATATTTAGCAATACTTGAAAAATATCCTGCTCAGTAAAAAAGTCCAAGTTATCATTTCAATGCTTAACTGATTAGGGCATTAAAAACACTCAACTTATTCAGTTATCACTTTGCACAACTGCAAGGTTGATACAAGCATCATGTCTAAATGTTTAGTTTGGATTCGTCATAAAATTGTCAGGAAAATTTGTTTTTATTCTAAAAAGGAAAAATATCTCTGGTTCTTACCCAGCTACATGAATTGACAATAACCCATCAATCAACAACTTCCTTGAAGCACCAATTAAATGACTACGCCAACCCCCTACTTATCACAATTAAGAGGCACTGAAGCCTCAAAAGAATTAACAGTTAATGAAACCTCATTAACAATACAATAAGGCTGGACCTTCATCCAGCAAATAACTATAATAGAAGATACAAGTATGTCGACATTAATTTTTCAAATCTCTCCATCATCTTTAAAAATTAACAGCATTTTTAATGTTATAAAATCAACTTCCTCATAAAATGTATGATAAAATCCACAAGTTTAAATCTTTTAGAATCATCTCCAAGCTTTAAATTCATCTGTTAAGCTCATGGTCATATAAAATTTCATCATCAAAAACCTATAAAAACTCAATAAAAGAGGAAAACACCAAGTCTACTTCAGAGTTGGAAACTCATCTGGCATCCTTGTAAATTTTCTGCAAATTGGGCAGACACTCTCCTTGCTCAGCCATTTACGTATGCACTGAAAAATTTAGAAAATTTGTATCAATCAGAAGCTCATTTGATAAATTTCTGTGAAAATTATTTCATTTTTACAAAATAATGCAATGTTAAAATCAAGTTTTCATTGAAATGCAAAAAAAACCCTATTTAAAATTAATCCGAGGGAATAACTTTCTGTACACTAAATCAGGGTAAATATTAACTGGACATTACATGCTATTATGGCAAGTAACTGCTAAATTTATTGCAAGTGAAATTATCAATGTTGGGAAAAGGGGAGACTACCTACATGACCAAGGGTGATGAATTCATTTTTTCAAAGATTTGCTTTTACTACAAATATTTTTTTGAAAAATTGTTTTTGAAGACTTTTTCAGGAATCAATACTTGAGTATGCAACACCAATTTATCAAATTTTATTATTGGAGAACATACATTCTTGGATCTGAACTTACAGGGTGATCTGTTTGAGTATGGATAAAATAAAAATGCTGTGAAATGGAAAAAATTACCTTTTGTAAGTCAATATTTGGCACACACTGTTTACAAAGACAGGAGGTTGTGACTAAGTTCATTGGGGCTCAATGTGAACCCTGTTGCAGACACAACTGACTTCATAATGAGAGGCCAACTCTTCCCACGTGTGGTTCATCGTCTCTGGTGTGATTTGCATGAAAGCTGTGGCAATCGTTGCCTTCAGAACATCAGTGCTCTTGAATCATTGAGCATACACAATGTTCTTCACAAACCCACACACAAAGAAATTGGGCAGCATTAGGTTCGGTGAATTAGGAGGTCAAGCAATGGGGTCCACCACAACCACACCAGCTATCATTGAACATATCGTTCAGGAAAGCATGGACTTCTAGTGGTGGTGCTCCATCTTGTTGGGAAATGACCATGTTCATGTTTTCCTGTTGCAGTTGTGGCATGAGGAACTGTTGCAGCATATTGAGGTATGGTCCCAAATGCACTGTCTCTTCAGCCTTGTTGTGAGTCACTCTACACCAAACGTTAACCTTTCAAGTCATTGTTGTGCATTCATCACCATCTTCAATTTCCCATGATTCTCATGCTGTGCAGGTGCAGTGAGTATTGCATAACTAACACCCATGTTTTATGACCACACGCGCAACAGATGAGCACTGTACCACTTCTTGCTTCATTTTTACAATTATTTTATTTTATTTTATCCATCCAAATGAATCACCCTGTAGTTTGCCAAGTTAATGATTGGTTAATCATGAGGAGAAAGTCTGCTAAATTAATTATGTTTAGTTCATCATTAACTTTACTTCAACCATAAAATACATTAAACCTAAATTAAGAGCTCCTAGTTGCAGAAAGTTTTTTATTTATTTATTTATTTATATTTGCTCATAAACAGCACTTTATGGTCTTTTACAATGAGCGCAATAACACTAACAAAGACAAACACATACGTCCATGCCCTCGGCAGGATTTGAACCAGCGACCCTAGCATTGGGGGCTAGGCACACTAACCTCCTTTCTACCAGGGTACTAATTCCCATCAAAATTAAGCATGAAAGATGGCTAAGATTTCAATAGTAACCAATTGCATTTTAATTAAATTGAGATAGGAATTCATGAAGCGGTTGAAAATTTATAACACTAAATGCAGGGATCTTGAATCAGGGTTTCAATGTAATTATCTTACGAAAAATTTTTGGAAACGAAATAAAAATCTCATGAGCTAGGAATCACAAAATTTGCTAGTCTTCTCAATGCTAAGGATTTTTATGCACTTTTTACTGCAAGCAGTTTGAACCGTTGTTGTTTGAAATGTTAGATGAGTTCATGCAAAATGACTCAATTGGTTTCTATGAAAGAATTTCCAGTTGTCAATCATCCAATTCATGCATTGATAACAATACTGTCTTTAATGTGTTCGCTGGCTTAGGTGGTTGCCTCAGGCAGCACTTTTCTGGCAGGCAGAATCTTTCTTTTCACCTCAGGGAGTAGATCTCCATCTAATGACCATACATTTAAATAGGTAAACACTTCCAAACACCTTACAAGCATTATCATTCAAAAACAGAAACTGATGGACAATACTGTATTTCACTATCAACTTGCTGAAATGATATTATGACAGAAATTCAATTCTGTTATTAATGGCTGCCACCTACAAAATTCTTGACTTTCAGAGTCAGAATCTATACACATATTGCTCAGTAGTTATTGTACATTTACAATCCCAACAGCATTGATATATTTTTGGCAGCCCAGAGAGTATTAATACAGATACTTGATTTATCTCTCAGTCAAAAATGTGGTTTTATTTATAGATTCTATCAAATTTGAAATATTTTCAAATATCCAATTCAAAACATAATTCCATGCATAATATTAAATATTGAGTATTACTGTATATAATCGATTGTAAGTCGGCCTTTTTTTACCTTCTTAGAAATTGCCATTTGGCTTACAATCAGTGTCTAAAAAATCAATGAACGAAAAAGAAAGTAATCAATGCATCAAAGGGGTGTTTTTAAAATGCAGAAGAACACATGTGAGAAACAAATGAATATGGATGAGCATCGAGCGCCTTCGAAGACAATTTTGAAAATAATTTCGACATAGATGCATAAGTACCCTATTATATTACATTCTGATATGTTCAATACGCTTTGGGATATCTTCTTTTATTTTTTTCCTTCTTCGCACAGCAAACATTTTGCTTACCGAGCATGGAAATGCTGCAAAATGCCCATAGTTACTTAATAACAAAATATGTGTATTAAAGTGGAAGTAAACAATCTACTTAAAATTTATGAAAAAAGAAACATAATGACTGAATAGGAAAAAATAAATTAGGTAAGAAGTGTGTGCCGCGTCAAAATCGTCGAAATTGCAGCTACACCTATCACTCATATGCGTAAGAAGCTGTATACTTTAGATATGCAAGTACACAATGTTTTGTTTTACTTTTTCGAAACATTTACATTGTTTTCTATGTTGATTCAGTGTGTCTAGTATGCACCTACTGGGATTCCCCGAGCCAATCGTCACTTTCTTGTGCCTTTGCAAGCATAAATTTCAGTCCTTCAGTGTGGTGAGATTTTCAGTTTTTTTACAACAACCACATTATGAAATGAACACATTCTGCAAAATTTAAGATGAAAGTGATGGACATCTATCCTTGCTGCACAGCAACACTACGGGATTGTCAAGTCAAATGTGAGAAGCTGGAGGAGAGAAAAAGAGAAGCATTTATACATTTTAGTATAAAAGATCCTTGAAAACCAAAATGTCTATACAGCCTACAAGAAATTTTCCTTGTATGCCCTTGTGAAAAGTGGAGGTTGGCTTACAATAGGTATCAGCTTACATTCGATTATATACAGTATATAAATAAAAATATTTTGAGTGCGTTGATAAAATGCTACGTATGGAGTATAGCATTGTATGGGGCAGAAACATGGACGCTAAGGAAAAATGACATCAAATACTTGGAAAGCTTTGAAATGTGGACTTGGAGGAGAATGCTGAAGATAAAATGGACAGATAGGATGAAAAACGATGAAGTGCTACGAAGAATAGGAGAGAAGCGAATGATTATACAGACTATCAGAAAGAGGAAGGCTAACTGGGTTGGACATTACCTGAGGAGAGAGAGTATGATTAAAGACGTGTTAGAAGGAAAACTAGATGGGAAAAGGGAAAGAGGTAGGAAAAGGTTTCAGCTGATAGACAATTTGAAAGGGAAAGAGAGTTATCAAGATATAAAGAGGACAGCGGAAAATAGGAGTATATGGAGAACCAGGTTTAACCAAAAATAATCACGGACCTGTCTACGGACAGACTACCTATGATGATGATGATGATTTTGAGTGCATCAAGATTGGGAGGCTGCAGTTAATAGGATCTAGATTTGGATGAACTTTCGTGAACAAGCAATAGATGGCAATCCCAGATAACTTCTTTGGAATTAGGTTCCATTTTTATGAAAAAGCAATTTTAATCTGTAGTGCAAGTTATAAGCATAGAGAAAATTATCTATTATCAGAAAGCAGGATCCTATTGCTCTATGCCACGAGCATTACATGTCTGACCATCATACTTACCGAAAATTGGTGGCTTTATTAAGGCTTATGACTTGCATAAAAAATTCAGATTATATGTCATCGAAAATATGAAAATTTTGGAATCTAGGAATGACACATAACCTGTCTGCAAAAATCTCAGCCTATTTCTAGAACCATTGATTGTAGCATGCCCAAAATTGCTTTCAGTTTCACAAACAGCAGTAAAATGTTGACCTTACTTGTGTATGGAAGGAGTGTGAACAAACAAGCTCAGTCTTAGGTTCACTCATTCCTTGAAGGCATATGCAGCAATCTTCCTTCTCCACATCATGCTTTACACTGGAATTGTTGCTTACCCACGCAGGAGACTTGACTGCTTTAGAAACTCCATGAAATGTTTCATCTGTTGGGGCAACGACATCTGACGCCCAACCCATGAACTTATCTAAGCCCATTGAACCTGCAAAAGAGAAATGAATCATAAAATACACATCCTTAAATGGAAGTAATTAAATTATAACACTTGGATACAATTTTAAAAATGTAATCACATTTTTTTCTACAGCACCAAAAAGCTAGCTATTTTTCACTATAAGCTAGTTATTATATAACACCACAATCAGTGGTGTAACTATAGGGTGGTGTGGATGGCTAAATGCCATAGGCCCAGGGGCCTTGGAGGGGCCCTCGATTTATGTTTTTTTGGGGGAGGAGGGCTATAGATAATATTCATGGCGTTCGGCTGAAAAAGCATTTGAAACTAGTAACTTCTTTGTCATCATAGATCAGGCTCTCATGTCACTGACAACCCATTTTGAGCAAATGGAAGAGTATGCAGGTAATTTCAGCTTCCTATGTGATTTTAAAAACTTGGAGAGTTAATAGAAGATGAAATGAAAAAAGGGTATAAATTTGGGCAGCATATTGAGTGATAAGGATTCACATGACATCGACAGTACAGACAATTTCTTAGAACTGCGTGCGCTTTGACAGTTGATCCCCAAAGGAACGAAAAGTGCATTTGAAATCCTTAAGTTTCTCAAGTCATTAAATGGTTCCTTCCCAAATACATTCCATAGTTGGTCTGGTTTTGTTTTATACCACTTTCTACGGCAACTAAACCTCCAAGCCATCTTAATTTTTGTCAATTAAATTGGAAGACTAAATTTAAATTTTACTACATTTTATTATTCTGAAATAAACATCTCTCAAATATTCTTTTTCAACAAAAAGAAATAAAATATCAAAAACCCAGAATGGCCCGAGGAAAAATGATTTTTCAATGCTATGCTTACCTTCTGAAGGTTCCGGCCACCATTCAAGCACAGTGCCAACCATTGCCACTATTCTCTCTATGGTCAAACCACTCAGAGAATATTTATTCTTTCGACGAACCGCCTTGACTGCAGTACACAACTCATCCCTGTGGCAAAGTGAAACAAAAATAAATCCATCATCCACTGTTACCATGTGCTAACAAATTCTCCATTCAAGTTGAAAAGAGAATTTTTGAAAGGCATTCTAATTGTTACACAGCATAATTTTACAATTTAATGGATTTTACATCAGGAATGTGAACTGTTGCTTGAATACTTCAAATAAAAAGTTGTACTTATCACTTTCTTTCAAGAGAAAGCATTGCTTAAGAGCACCACATTTTCATTTACAAGATCAAATTAAAAATAAAGCTAATTATGAACAACAAATCAATATGAAATAAAATTTTACTTACTCTGCTCTGCTGGGATAACATCTTCTGAGTTCTATAAGAAGTTTACCAAAATTTGTAAGAGCTCTTGCAGTTCCAGCAGATGAACTTCATCATGAAAAGTATTAAAACTAATTAATTACAAACAGGTCATCATGCTTAAAATGCAGTATTGACTGAAATTGCATAATTTCCTTCTCACAGATAGTCAACAAAGTATTAATATAGCATAGGAATACCTGTAGGAATCATATTGGACAATGATGATTCAAAAACCAACTGGGACAACATTATATGAATTACACACAGGGTTGCCACCTCAAAAACCTCGCTAACCCAGACATTTTTCTGATCTGACCAGGAGATTTTATAATCTGACCCGGAGGTTTTTACAGGTGAAATTTTTTTTACTATTTTTACCATTCCAGAATGAAAATAGGCTTATGGTTTCTTTGCTGTGACTGCCTATGTTTGTGTATTTGTTTGCCGGTCCCCAACATCAACTTTTGAACCAATACACCGACTTTCATGACAATTGGTTAGAATATCTTTCTACAGGGGCCAAGCTCCTAGGGATAGGTTTTATGGTGAAAATTGAAGTCCCGGGATCGATTCCATGAACTATCCTTTCTATTTGATTTACATGTGAAATCTGAAGCCCATCATGCAGGGTAATTTCCTTATGCACAATAAGATATCTACGAAAAGTGATATCGGCACAGGATTTTTGCTATTCTTTGCGGAATGGAATAAAAATTCTAATTTTTGTCATAGAATTTTGCTTATCGATCGTATTTCTTTGAATTTTGCATTAGTAATTGCAATTTTGCAGTTTTTATTTGCTCATAACGAGATAATTTCCACAGCGACGATTATTGCTGAATTAGCCTGGAGTAATCTATTATACAAATGCAGTTTCCCCTCGAAATCTTGTAATCAGTTGAATCTTTGATGCAAATGTAATAATACAACATACGCCATCCAGTCAGTTAACAATTTAATGACAATATAAGTAATTAATTCGATGTCTACCTTAGGAAAGTAGGCATCATGAGTTTATTTGGATCATCCTGTTAACAGTTTAATACTCAGAAGTTAAGTAGTTTTTATAAAAACGTGATGAGCAAATGTATTTAATTCCAAAATTGAACAATAAAAATTTAATATATTGAAAATACATATTATATTTAATCCTTAATGGTATGTTTTACAACAAATAGTATAATTTGAACAAAAAAGAAACAGCCACAGAATATAAATGAATACATAATGAGCTTTCACATAAATTTAATAGCAAATAGGGTTATTATATGATTGTAACTTTTAACTTTTCTTGAAAGTATATTTTGTTGCTTGTGAAATATTTTAATAGTTCAGTTTGCTCGGGCTGTTTTAGAAAATACAGAAACTCATCGCAGGTCATATTAAAATTTAATTTGGTTTAAATTTCCGCTTTTACTAATCCTGCGCTCATCCTTTTTCTTTCATCCCTCCATACATTTGTCATAAGAGAAAAACTCTTTCCACAAAGGAATTTCTAATGGGAATACATAAAATTCTTCACAAAAGCTTAGACAAACCATTGAAATTAATTCTATTTTTAAATATTAATACCCATTTCTTGTCTACTGGTAAGTTGCAAAATTTATTATTTAGAGTAGGTAGAACTTTGTTCAGGTACGTTTTACCTGAAGAATTTTTGTATACCTTTGAAATGCTACATTGTTTGAACAATGATAAAATTTTCCAAGGATCTAGTTGTTTCAAAAGTTGCCAGGAGATGCTCCCATGTCTATTTCTATTACAATCTAGCTGGCAAGATGCCTCCTTATAATGCTGTGTGTTATAATTTTGAATGGTAAATTATTTATTCTCGTGTGTGTTGCTTCATATACTGTGTCGAGTGACTGTTTGTTTATATTTTCATTTACCTTCTACCTGATTAATTACATGACAATGCCATTCTTTACTCTCTCAGAGAAATTTAAAATAAATCACTATATTTAATGCCAATTTCAAAAATATTCATGGCCAGGAGAATTTTTCTCTTGCCTGGAGACAAGTCCAAAAACCTGGAGAGCTGGTAAGATGCATATACACACAATTTTAAGAAACAAACAGAAAAGATTGGGTACTTGATTTAATACTGAAAAAACAACATACCTGTGGGTACTGTTTTGAACGCTTGGTGTTGATGGCCATCTGTGTAATGCAGAAGATTCCCCATTTGTTGTAGCGGGTGGCTCCCTTGGCCGAGCACCTAGAGCAGCAGGCAAAAATGGCGCAAAGAGAGAGGAGGGGGAAGGGAGAGGGGCAGAAGTAATAACAGGAGCTGGAGAAGAAGCAGGGGCTTGAACATGAGCAGGTGGTGGAGCACTAGCCACTACTGAAGCTGCAGATCTATTTCTAAAAGGTGGAATTTCAGGTGGGGCATTTGCCTGAGGTCTTGTGAAATTGGTCTCTGAATTCTCTTTATCATTCAATAAACTGATGGTCAAGTTATCCAAGGGACATGGACCTGTAGGCTCTTCCACAACTGGTATAACAAGTTCTTGGAGTGATTCAGAGGCAAATCCATCATAAAGCATTGCTTGGTGCCTTGTACAAGCTTGCTAAAAGAAAACAAATAGGCTTCAAATTAAAATAGGCCATTTATAAACACAAATCTTTTGATAGATGCAATGCAGGGTGTTAATGTAATCTCAACAAAACGAGATAACTAAATCATGAAAACACTTTTAGACATGATTTTTTTTCAGGTACAGTACTTGACCTCTTTATCTGTTGTCCCAAAATCTGTAGGGACTCAAAGACTAGCTGGAAAAGCTGCACTTCAATCTTGGTTCTCAGATATATATTTTTATTTCAATTTTGGAAATATTATAGGTAAATAAGATGAATAATTAATTAATTGGAGTATTGTATTACATTAACTAGATGAATTAGCTTGTTTAAAACAGGCTTTGTAATCAAACAAACAGCTGAAATATTGAGCGTCTTAACACATTGCGTACGGATAACGGAGATTTCCGTTTTTCGGGCTAACGGTTACGTACAGGGCATGGAAATCTGTTTTTTCGTTCATGTAATTTCTTTTCTCCTTTGTCTTTTTTTTAACTCCGATATTTATTTAATTATTTTTTCACATACAGCGATAACGCCAATTTAAAGTGAAAAATTAAACATTCAAAGATTAACAACATAATAACAAAAATAAAGTACAAACAATATAAAATGAAAATTCAATGTAGTATAAGTGTATGCAGAAGCAGTCAATAAACGTTTCACGTTTTTTCAACCATATTCAATTATAAAGGTTGTATGCATGTAATGAAAGATTTTTTTAGAATTTCTCATATCCATTAAACCTTAATAAATTATTTTCATTTCGTCTAACATTCTGAGCTGCAGCATTGGGACAAAAATGCGCTCTTGCATTTTTGAATCTTGTTTACTTGATGGAGTCTGTTTATTCTTCTATGACACAGAAAGCAGATTGCATCATTTACAACCTCAGGGTCAGGAGAGGTGACGAGAAGAGATGAATCGGCAGAAATTATTAGTTTTGGAATAGCTGGTTCAGCATTCGGATGTTTTGTGTGCGCTGTGTTATTGTGTGACTTTATATCATATGCCATAGTGAAGGCATAGTACATCTAAAAATTGTGGTAGAATTATCTTACACAATAATAGGTATTAATTTTGAATTTTTCTTATAAATTTACGTTCTATTCACTACTCATGGCGGGACCTGGAGAGATATACGAAGACGAAACTTTGGATGATTTATATACAGATGATTTGTCAGATGTACCGAGCGAGGACAATGAAGAAATTTACAGTAGTGGGAAGGAAAGTGATGATAGTGTTTTATTCAGTGTGAGGAAAAGAAAAGCTCCTCGTATAATTAGTGATAGTGAATCTGAAATAAGTGAAGTTGAGGAAAATTTAGCTGGGTGATACCGTTTGGAGAAAAACGATACGGAAATAAATTTGGAGGAACTTTTACGTCTGCCTGGGGTAAAACATTTACCAGAAAACTGTGAAAGCCTCCCTGATGTTGTAAAACTTTTTTTGGTGATGACTTGTCCGAAATTCTACGTTATGAATCTAACCTATATTACAGTCAAAATATAGATAAATACAAGTATTCTTCCAAATCAAAGAAGTGGTCGAACATTACAATTCCCGAAATGAAAAAGTTCCTTTCTGTAATAATCCTTATGGGCCAAGTAAGGAAAAATACCCTAAAAGAGTATTGGAGCACTGATCCTTTCATTGAGACTGCCATTTTTGGAAAAATAATGAGTAGAGACAGGTTTGAACATATATGGAGATCATGGCATTTCAACAATGATTTTTTGTCAGACAAAACAAACAGACTATTCAAAATAAGGCCCGTGGTCGATTACTTCGTTGAAAAATTTCAAAACGTATATAAACCAAAACACTAGTTATTCCTTGATGAAGCGGTGATACCTTGGAGGGGACAGCTCAAATTTAGGACGTATAACCCTGCAAAAATAGTGAAATACAGCTTACTTGTTCGCATGGTATGTGAAAGTGATTCAGGCTATATTGCAAATTTGGAAATATACGCTGCAGAAGGGAGAAAATCAGAGGACACTATTTTCTCAATTTTGAAACCAGTATCAAATCTGTGGCATTACATTAACTACTACAGTAGCGTTAAAATAGCAGAAAATCTAATTAAACAGAAAACAAGAGTCCGTGGGACAATTAGATCAAATATGGGCTTTCCTATCTCATTGAAGGATGAGGCAAAAAAATTGAAAAGGGGAGAATTCACTTATTATCGTCAAGTTTTACTTCTCGTTTGGGAGGACAAAAGGGAGGTTAGGATGATCAGTACGATTCACAATGCTAATATGAGTAATACCAAAAAGAAGAACAGAATCACAGGACTGCCAGTAAAGAAACCTATGTGCATTGTAAGATACAATCAGTGTATGAAAGGAGTAGATAGGGCAGACATGTATTTGTTCTATTGTACAATCTTGAGGAAAACAATTCAATGGTCCAAGAAGGTTCTGTTATGGCTAATAAATTGTGCTCTTTTCAATTCATTTAGTTTGTATAAAACTTTGAATAACTCAAGTAAAATTAGATTAAAAAATGTTTTACTTGAGATTGCGAAACATTGGGCGAGTAGTAGGGAAGAACTGGGTGAGTCTTTGAGTGACGAGATTGAAGAGACTGAATGCCTACTAAGCACGCTGCGAGAAAGGTTCATCCAATCAGACTTTCAGACAGCTTGAGCAAACATCATCTACAGCAGATTGTAGGAAAGGGGAAGAAAACCTTCCAGGGCTTGCAAAATGTGTGCAGCAAACAACATGAGAAAAGAGACGCGGCATGTTTGCTCATTCTGTGGTGTTCCGTTGCACAAGGGAAAATGCTTTCTGCATTATCACACCATAAAAAAGTATTAGCATCATTGGTGAGTATTTATTAAAGATTTCAACTTGAAATTTAAATAAATAACTAAGTTATGAAAATTTATGTGCATTTTAAATTGAGTACTTTAATTCGCCTGGAACAGGTAATATGGAGGCATTTAAATACCCTGTACACAACATGTTAAGGGAGATTGAAATCACCCTTTGGAGTCAGTTTCTCTAATTTTTTAAAGTCCTGTGTGGTCAGCCAAACAGTGAGCACCAGTTGTAAGACGGTGGGCAAAACACTGTGGACCCAAAAGTCAAGGGTTTTATGGGCTCCCTTCGATGTGGAAGAAGAATTTTGTCAATGAATGATGTCATGGGAACTATAAAAATTTTTCTTTTTAGAAAAGTAATGGCTTGTCTAATATTCTCTGTGATTTTTCATGTGATGTTTTTTTTACTTCTGCATGGCAAAAAAGTGGCTGTGCATGGAGAGAAAATAACCGTGCATGGCCACGCACCCGCGCAGCTTAGAGGGAACACTGCCTGGGACGTTTTTATGTCATTCGCTATTGGTACATGATCATAACAATCCTACCAAATTTGGTTGCATGGATTAAGTATTAAATTTAAGGCACTTTCCATTCTTCCTCCTTTTCTCTCTTCCTCTCTCCAATCCTCCTCCCTCCCATTCTCCCTCCTCTGGAAAAAGACTTCCTAGTCTCAATCTTGTCTTAATTAAGACCATTATCTAGCTCTCCCTCCTTCCCTGTCTCCCTCTATCACTCTCTTCCTTATCTCTCCCTCTTTCTTACTATCTCCTCTCACTCTCTCCCTAATAAAGAACATTATCTATCTCTCTCTCCCTTTTTGTCTCCCTCCCTCCCTAGCTCTCCTCTCTCACAGCCTCTCTCCCTCTTTCTTCCCCTCTCTCCTATGTATTAAAACATTCAAAGCATGCTTTCCTTATGCATATAGTATAAGGGTTGATATGACAATACAATCTCGAGGTTTAACAATGGCATGGTCAGTAAGGAAAAATAGTTAAAAAGTTTAAATTTTCAAATAAATATGATTTATTTTGTATCATAGGCAAAATGTGATGATAATAATAAGAAATGTTATTTATTTTTCTTTAAAACGGTCCAGGTCCGAAGATTGGTCAATTATTTCTAATTTTAATTTGCAAACGAGTAAAAGCCTCTAAGTCAAAAAATTTATCTTGACGTGTTATCTTATGGGAAATTGAAATCACCCTGGAGTCATTGTCATTCACTATTGGTACGTGATCACAGCAATCCCACCAAATTTGGTAGAACTGGCTGAAGAAACGGCTGAGATATTGAGTATTACGGACAGAATTGACCAAGAGAATAAGCGTTTTATAGCTAAGCGATTATTCTTGGTTAAACATGTTTCCAACAATGTGTCAATAAAGCCACATTTTCTTTCAAAAATAGAATTTTTTAAATGATTATACAGTAAAAGCTCATTAATTTGATATAAGATAGTTCGAAATGTGGCCTAACTCGAAGTTACCGTCATCCCCCGACCAATACCATAGGATTTCATATTATTTATAATAATTCCAATAACAATCGAACATCTACAATGAAATACAGTCAGGATTAGGTCCAGTGACATAAGAACAATTCGTTTAATTAAAAAATAGCACCAGTTTTTCCAATCCAAGTTCACCATTTGATGCCTGAAGTGGTCACAATTAAATAGTCTTTTGTGCCTCTACTGGTTTGAGTTCTGATGTTCCTTGCAATGTCTACTGAATGTATAAAAGAAAAAGTTCAGACTTGATGCAAAATGACTGTGTTCATTAAAAATGTTAAAATTATAACATTCATATTATTTCCATCCAATGGGCTAACCAGAGGAAAATACTCTCATCACATACAGGGATTTTCTGTCACTTACCCGCGCATTCAAATACCATTCCATTATGAAACCTATGTTTAAGTAAATGGTTATAGCATGTCCAAACTCATATCTGATTGGAGCAGAAGTTATTTCTTTTGCAAAGAATCCATAGATAAACAAAGGAATGCCAATATAAGATAATTAACAGATTTTTATCTCTGATAAAATAAATCTAGAAAAAGAATCAACAGGTGTTATTGAAATATTACAGTACATAGAAGCTTGTCCAAATATCTTACCAAAAACTCAACCTTGGCCTTGGTTGCATGTTCACCTGTCGACTCCCAATTAGACATAGCACGACCAACAGCATCAGCATCGGCATTGTTGCAAGGCAAAAATGCTAAGGCTGTAACCAAGCGCTGAACTTGCCTATTGCTCTCCCCCTCTATCCTGAAAAAAAAAAATTTCAGAAATGATTACACAGATTCAGATATTACACAGATTAACAAGGTAAATGTTTCACAGAACTTCTACACTTGTACGAAGTGGATTTGTTAATTACAGCATTCTACAGAAATTTGACACTATTAAGCTCTTCTAAACAAATGACAGTAACAATCAACATGTCAAGGTCATTGAAAAGTTGACTATGAAATGTAATTAGTTGTAATGGCATGATATTATGACCAAAATAATTTCTCTAAAATGTGCCACAGGTATACATATGAATACCTACAAAGATTATTCTAAGAAACAAATACATAAAAAAGCATTACCTCTCCAGTATTTTTGTTCCCAAAGATTTTTTTGCATAAAGTAAGTCAAAATCCTTTTTCCTTAACTCCTCTTTTGTGCATTGTAAAATCTGTTCTTGAAGTTTCATTCTCTGTTCCAAACCAATCATTCTTCTTCTAAGAAATACAGGGATATAATTTTTCTTATGAACATCAATATAAAGCACCTTCTAAAAAGCTACTTGTTCTAAAATTCATTGGAAAATTATGAATTGAAAAATGCCAGACAAAACTTATACTGATCAAACAAGATATGGCTCCTCTATTTTATTCAAATGATCATTTATGATTAGTATAGTCAATGCAAGACTTCTAAAAATTAGTAATAAATCTCAAATTCACAGAGGTCCTTAAACTATAATAATAATATATTTTATTAATTTCCATTATTTTAGTTCCAGACATTGCTGATTTAAAAAATTCCATAAAATTAAGATCAAACTGAATGTCTGTAACTTTCTTTGACTTAATGACTTACAGGCCGTCAAAAATTGAAAATTTTCAGGCACGTACTACTTAGTCATTCCTAATTTCTAAATTTTCAAAAAAATAAAATAAACATTTAAACAAATGTGCATCTATAATTTTTTAATATCACAATGTGAATGCAGTGAAAACCATACCTATCATCATCAAAATTTCTATTAAGGCTTTCCTTTAAAGCCTTTATTTGATCTTCATAACTATTTCTTAAAGTATGCATTTGATTTCTTAAGGCTTCAACTTCACTTTGATGATCACGGACCATATCATCCTTCAACTTGGTTAATTCCTGCAACAAAATATGGGATGAATTAATAGTCCTTACATGACATCGTGAAGGCATTTAGCATGTATTGGGAAAACACATGATCACAGGAGATCTCATCCAAAAATAGTTTTATGTCCAAGGAAAATACATCCAATGAGTTACATATTGACAGTAAATGTCATCCACAAAACATACGAATATTATGTTCACAAGATTTTTATATATAATGGCACAGGAATTAAACTTATGACTTTTCTTTCAAAAAACTTAGGATAACAATAGCTTGCCACGGAATATCATAGCAAAGTGAGGAAAATAACCTGCATAGTTACTGTCGCATCTAATCAACACTTAATATTTTGCATAGACTTCAGTGAAGACAGTTCAAAGGAATGAATGAATGCAACTGACTTAAAATTCTATATTGAAAACTGTGCAGAACATTTATCCTGAAGCAAAAATGGAAAGGGATGTTTTTATTGCAAAGATGAAAGTAAAATTAGATGAAACACCTTTGATTTAAAGAAAGGAAGCAAGTTTTGGTTGAATCATATCCATGAACTATTAAACATTTCTGACACATGAACAATAATGTTCTAAAACTCACCATACATAAAATTAACCTCTCTCCCTTTGGTATAAATTAAATCACTAAAGTTCTCTAGCATGTGAAGTTTCATCTAAAGATAGCATGAAAATGAACTTCCTTACAATCTTCATTTTTTGCAAAATACTATATGCGACAATCAGAAAATTCCAACAAGAGTAAGCTATCTGCCTCCCAAATTCCCATGGCAAAAATAATGCTCAAAATATCTTGAATTGAAAGTTTAAACAAGTAAAAAGAATAACAATACAGACTAGTATTTGCAGTCACTGCTATTTTGTCATGGTGACTAACGGGGAACTGTGACCGGTAACAGGTATGCGCTGGAAGTAACAGGTATGGAAGTCACAGCCAGTCACAGATTCAGTCACTCTGGGCTCTGTCGAACAGGAGAAGGGGCGCAGTCCCTAGTCCCACTCACCCGAGGCCTAGCTTGCTACCAACGAGCAAGACGAACTATTTGGAGGGAGGGGATGTAGGCACTGTTTACCTGCTCTGTGACATCTCTCACTCTTGAGATACTTTTTCTTTGCATCAACTCTTGAGAGCTATATGGAAAGGGAGGACGGGTCTTCGGGCCTGGGTTAGTGCTTGATTCAGCATTTCTTGAGAACAATAATGAGAGTGCGAGAGAAACACTTATCTGACATCATTGCACAAACAAGCCCATTCAAAGGTATTTATGAGAGTATTATGCAATTCAGAACACAATGTTATATTATTATTTTGTTGTGTTTTTCTTAATGTTCTACAGCCATTTTTTTAACTTGCATTTTGTTGTTTATATTATGTTATTGTGTATCTCCTTCAGTAGATTCTCCTTGTCAGATCGAAGAAACTCAGATGTTTACGAAAGCTCTTGGGATCACAAGTATCATCTTGTTTAGCCATTATTTCTTCGTTTGTCCACTTTATCATGCGTTTTTTCTATCGCCTGCATTTCTTGAGATGCTTAATATGATGTCACCGAACGTACTGTTTGTTACTCAAAATAGTTTACAAATTAAGGAGGAAATGCACTACGCAGTGTTTCCCATAACCATTCTATACTTCAGACTTCAGTCTGTGACTTGGATTGACTATGTTCAGTCGCATTCATTTTCTCGCGATTCATACATAATCGTTCCATAACGAGGATTTGTTTTCAAGCCATTGCCGTGGCCACATTTATCATACTTGCTAGCACTTTTCTCATAACTTCATTATTTTCCTGGAGGTTTAAATCACGAAGAATTTTTAATTCTTTATTGACGGTGTTGGAAGGTTCTGTTTTTCATTCAAAAGTTGAATTTTCTCGTATCATACAGTGAATGGCACTGTACATCTATGTTCGATTGTTGTTGCTTGGGTTTTCTAGTTGATCCAATATTGTACTTGCTTTGACAGACATTTTAATAGCTAAGAATTATAAATTCAAGAATAAAAAATCTTTTGTCTGGAATGCATCTGGAGTTTTAACGATCACGCTTAAAGCTTGTGTGTTTAATTATTGGTACCTTCCTAAATTTGTTACTGGAAGTAACAAATTTAGGAAGGAATTTACTAATTAACTAAATATTTTCTATAGTCAAGCATTTAAAGTCTTAAAAATTGTTCCTATTGTACGTAATTCTTGTGATATCATATATACAGGTACATAATGTAATTATTGTGGTATCTTGTTGTGTACCTTAAAAAAATGTTGATTTATAATATATTATATAATTATTATCTGAAATATACCTAATTTTCTGTAATTTAAATTTTTTAATTTTCTTGCTCACTACTTCACTACTCATTGTTTTAATAAATACTACCTACCACCAGGCTACCAAGTAAGTAGGTACTCGTTATCGGCTGATATTTGGTTTGATGGCATTACCACTGTCACCGGCTGGCTCCACCAGCACAAGGTTAATGCAATGAAAAAGTCACTGGTGACTCAAGTAACAGGTACGGGTCACAGGTATTTGTTTGTCACTGTGACAGAAAAAAGTCAGTCCCCAACTCTAATACAGACACAATTTCATTGAATAGAAAAGTACAATAAAACCTCCATATAACAACATTGGTGGGACCGAAAAAACAGGTGTTCATTGTAGGAAGGTATTGGGAGGGTTGCATAAATGCAGGGGCAGACCAGCCACAAGTACGTCAGACTTAACCATGGGGCTCATCTGATCAAGTGGCACTGCACAAACCATTGAATATACGAGTAACAATATGTAAAGATTCTATGCTAACTTTAATACGTTCATTATCATAATAGTGCAGTCTATGAAACAACAATAGTCAATATTAATGTCTCACTGCGAATAAAAATGCAAGATGAGATGAATGTCTAACATTATATGCATTCCATTTGTTTATGTACCCCATCTGATAATGGTACAGAATATTTGTGAATGAAAGCACATAAAATATATCGCATATATTACAATTTCTCGAGAAATACAGACAAAAGATTTATAGTGCATATTATATTCTCGAGACTACACAGTCATTCTGTTAACTTTAAATAATCGTCAATTTCTAAGGCATTCTTGCTGATATAACATAGGTGTTATTAGCGTAAATTAAATCTGGGAACACCTGATTAGTAGAAAATAGCAAAAATGATTATATGCATCCTAATGTTACTTGTGTGGATACAGAAAATGAGAGGACAAGGCAAAAAATTAAGTAGTTTGAGTCAAAACATGCATGTCATGCAGGGCTGAACAGGCTGGTAAAAATGTTATCAATTAATCATCGACCAGCTCCACTAGCGAAAAAAACGTAACGTAGACATGGCTAATGTCGGCCCACCGAGATACCAGGAAAATCCCTGCAAAGTAGTGGGATGGCAGAGTTGTTCATGCATCGCTCTTTGCTTTGCTTGCCACCGTGATATGATTCTCCCTTAATTGCCAGCATTTTATCGGGAAGAAGGTTATAGAACACAACCTACGACCCGTGAAGGATTTTGTGTGGCCTACAAAGCTATGATGAAAAAGCAATCCAAAAAATTTAACTCATAAATTCATACATTATGAAAATTTTGATAATAAAGCTTTTAATATTGAAATGTTAACTATATTTAGACTCGATTTCCACTTATACGGCACCTCAGAACCCGATTTAAACTAATCTTGCCCGGTGAAGAATTGGCACCTTCTAATACAGATTGCCGAAGGATTTGCAACCACTGATGTAGCCCTCCATGTAGAAAAAGTTGGACACCACTGTTATAGATGAAACCCGATTCATCCGTGTTAAAAATGTTTTCAGGGGTGTATCCTGCTGTCAGTGAAGCCGATTTTATCTTCCAATCCTCCTTGACTGCTGCTTCCTCCCCGTATGTTTTCAGCATTTTCCATTGGATCTTAAATTTTTGCAAACATCCATTCGATGGATGGGAATTGTCCATACCCAACTTCACAGCTTCATCTCTTGCCTGCTGCTGCAAAATCGGATTGGGCAAGGGAATATTAGAAGCTCGTGCTCTCATGAACCATTGAAACACACTTTCGTCAAAGTCATCCTTGATGCACATGAGAGGCCATTTTTTTATTCAGACTGAATTGCAATGTATCTTTAATATGATCCTGACGTGCAAGAATCATTGACAGTGTAGAAGATGGAACCCCATATCTCTTTGCTACTTCTTTCTTCTTTTCTCCTTGGTCAACCACATAAAAAATTTTTAATTTCATCGCACAACAGTAGATATCTGTTGACACTTTTCAATGACATCTACCATTTTTCCTTGAAAATATAAATATAATTTATTATTATTAACTATAACTACAACAAGGTTATAGAAAAATTCATTTAAAAGTTGCTAGCAGAATTACCTTACAATTCAAGATGAAAAAACTAATGCACACCCAAGTAGGTGTGATAAATTTGATGGAAAATTAAAAAACTCGGCAAAGAAAACCTACAAGATTTTGGATTCATGAGCTGCTGCTAGCACTAATGACAATTCTTGAACTGATAATTCGTGAATGAATAGGAAATAGAAAGAGTGAGGATGGAAAGGAGAAGGGAAGGGAATGAAAAGATCCCCGAGTGGTTAACTATTGTAGCAAAAAGTAACACGTGATCAGACTTCACCCTCCCCTTTGTATTTGTGAGCAGTCCCTAGGTAAGTGGTTTCCAAACTTACCACGCACACATTCGCTCAAGAATCCCTGCTGAGTGCAGCAGCTCAGAAAGACAATTTTGAGATTTTGCAACACAGAAGCTATGTAGCACTTTGTTCTGAGGTATCGATTTTCTTCACTCTCCATATTTATTCTTATGATATAATGTCCATACACCTCATTTTAATATGCCCAATTAAGACAATTATTACTCACTTGAGTAACAACAGCCAGGAAGAACTTTACATGTAAGCGATAGATTCGGATTAGCATTTTAAGTATGATAATAATCCAACAATTGCACTTTGCGATGACGACAGTTGAAAGAGTAATCAGCAAGCATGATCCATTCTCTCATTCGAAGGGAGTGGGAAGACAGGCATGCATTGCATGCCATTACGGCGAAACTTTTTGCGGTGACACGATACAGCAACAGCCAATGTTTACGATTTTGTTTTCGTTGGAAGGCTTCTTGTATGCATTTACATGTTCTAGGGTGGGACTGAATTTAGAGTTTGTTATACAGAGGTTTGTAAGATAGAGGTTTTACTGTAAGTGACTCACCTTGTTCTTTTTTAATAGATCATTAACAGCCAATTGCATATGTTGTACCCAAAGTTCATCATCACTTGAAGTGTTATTTTCCCATGCTGGTTCCTTATGTGTATGGATTTCCTTACGATTCTGAAATTTAATTAACATTAATAAAATACAAGCATAAATAGTTAATAACAGGTTGACATGCATGCTCAAATGGTTTTTTCTGAGTGCTGGAGGAAAAAAACTACAAAAAATTCATTATATCAAGTAAAAACTGACCAAAATGCATCTAAATTATGATAAATTGTTTGTGCTAGGATATCATCAATCTTGCTTAAAACTTAATGAAAATTATAGAGGCTTTATGAATTTAACATATTTTTATCTCTTCACTTCAATACCATATTTGTTCATATATAAGATGCTCCTTTTCCAAATGTTTTGCCTCCAAAATGAGGATGTGGCTTATATGTGAGAAAGAAATCTTGGAAAAATAAAAAAAAAGTGAGATAATCATTTAAATTCACTAGGACTTCGCTAAATGGCTCAGTGATTCAATGTGTAGTAGGTGAGGTATAAAAACATTAACACAGCAACAAATAAAAAATAGAAATATTATAATTGTTGATGACTGAGTTAGAAACCCGTTTTTGCAGGTGATTGATGTGAAAATGCCAGAAGCCTGTAAGATCCATATTCTGACAGATATCAAGGCATTGTCCAATTTCACACATTCTGATAATTCTATTGTGAGAAGCATTTCAGTAGTGTTTCTTTTGGTTTAGATCCGCTTTGCTTTTTGTTGCTTTCCACATGCAGCATGTTTGAAAAACTGCACATTCTGAGATTTTTGGCAATATTGTCCTTTGTATCCCACAAAATGATCGGTTACAAATAATTCACCAAAATACATTATTATTACAAATAAACTATATTTGTGTACAGTTATATTAGTGATTTTTAGTTGGCCAGATTGTTTCACACCTGTGATTTTTGAAGTGAAGTTTACACTCACGAACTTTATTCCCCTAGAATGTCTTAATACAAGAAGTCCAAACCAAGACTAATGCAGGCTGTTTTCCCAATGTTGACGTCCCAAATTGATTACTTACATTGACAGGAAAAGTTTCAGTATGTGTAAGTCATTCCAAGGAATTCTCATACCACAAATACACCATTTGTAATTAAATATTACTTTTGATATGCTAATATGTACGGATCAACTGTCCATTGCTGAAGGGTAGTCGAGTGGAAAAGAATTATAACCCATTTGCTCACTCGTCTATGCTCAAGCCAAGTTTGGTAATAATCGTATCCATGGAAACAATCCGATAAAATGCAATTTAAAGTGCAAAATGCTGTTTTAGTAGAAATTCAAGAAAATATGATCAATTGTCAAATATCTGTGATAATAATTAGAATCTACTTTCTTTTTCCCTTAGAACAGTACAATCCTCGCTCCGATATCACAATTTTAAGATATTTTAAAGTATGTATTAAAGAAAACACGATGGATTTGAGACTTCCTATGTAAAACAAATAGGAAAAAATGTTCCTGGAGTCAAACCTGGAACTTCAATCTTCGCCAAATAAAATATAGCCTGGAGGTGGGTCCTGGTAGCATGAGCCTCATACCAAGTTTCATGAAAATCGGTCCCTTGATACAAAAGCTGTTAGTGGGACACACACACAGACATGACCATTTTATCAGACTAAAAAAACAAGGGTGCTGCTTATATGCAAGTAAATATGATCTATTTCATTTGAAAATCATGATAAATTTAATAATAAAATTATGATTCAGCTTGTGAGAATTCAAGGCAGAGAAATGAATAGAACTGGTCAGTGCAAAATAAATAAAGAAAACAACATGCAAAAATAACACCGAGATCTATTACCTTATGGAAAATGAAACAAAACAAAATGTTGTATTTGGGTGTAAATGTTTTTAAGAATTGCAAAGAATCAATTTCAAAATAGGTCACGCAAAATCTATAGTTACAGCAGATGTTTATTTTTATATGAGCCTATTGGATAGGGCTTGAAGCAGATGCCAATTTTTTTGCCTTAAATGATAGTAGCATAATTCAGGAAATGAAAAGACCTCTATACTTACCTCAACTGTATAAATACAAATCAAAGCATGACTAAATTTTCACTCGTGTTTATATAATAGTGATTTATTTTGAATTTTTCACAGCTAAATTTACTTCCACGATAATGAAAGGTTTCTCAGAAACATAGATGGCCAAAATACACTAAAATAGTAATAGAAACAAGCCTGGAAAAGTGCAAGAAAATCAACGAATTTCAAGAAAATAATTAGAATTTTTTTTAAAGAATGGATAATTTGAGGGTCGTTTCTTTTTCATTAGAGAATATATGCTTACCATTGGTTCAGGCATGATTTGTGGATCTGTCATCATAGATGTTCTAAATGCAATTTTTTGAAAGGCAGAATCAACATCTCCAATGGGTAATCCTATTTGTTCTATTCCCTCATCTCTCCATTGAACTGGGGGAGGCACAAGGCGATATTCTTCTAATCCAGGTATGAATTCTGGTATAGTGCCACTTTCTGGATTGTTACGGATTCCAATCTCAGCAAATTTACTTTTATCCCTAACGGGAATGAGATAATTTCTATCATCAAACTTTTGTTCTTCAAAAAAACCAAAAGCCAATGGCCTTCCATGCACATAATGGCTTAAAGGATGACTCATATTTTTAGGTCTATCATTTTCCATCACAGATATATCTTTCCTCACACTTCCTAATGCATGAATAGGCATCATATTAGTGTTACCAGGATTATAATTTACATTTTTATTAAGAGCACTATTAACTAAGAGTTCCTTTTCAATCTCCCTAATTTCTGAATCTAACTGAGCATTCTCTTTTAACCAACTTCGTTGATTTTCTTCGACTCCAGTATTTCTGGCACTATTATTGGCATTAACTTCAACTGGTTTAACTTCAACTGGTTTAACTTCAACTGGTTTAACTTCAACTGGTTTAACTTCAACTGGTTTAACTTCAATTGGTTTAACTTCAATTGGTTTAACTTCTTCTTTTGCAGCTGGCTGATTTGACTCCTTGATGTAAAGAAGATCTTCTATGGTTACGAAATTATGAGAATTCTTCAGTAAATTGAAAATTCCTGAAAATAAATAATGAGCATTAATATTAGTACAATTAACACTCACTGGCTGTGAAAAATGTCATTATTTTATTAACAGAATATTACATTTAAATGAAAAACACAGTGGCTGCATGCATTTCATTTTTAAAATAAAATTTTGGTAAGCCACAAAAAATGTTGTTTCCTTCATTAACCCCTCAAGCCCGGAGGACATTTAAATCCAACCCGTGAGGCTGAAGATTTATATAAATTGGAAATGCAGGTGCGAAAGTTGCAAAATTACATTAAAACTCATAACTTTTCACCCTTTTAATGGATTTTTATGAAATTTTTTTAGGAATTACGAATAACATGTTATTTTAAAACTTTAACTTTTACGCTATCTTAAATTAAGTACAAACTCTTCGCTGGAGAAAAGTGATGGCAGATCCCTTAACTAGCCAGTGAATGCCCGCACTTTCATTTATTCATCAATATCGTGAAATTATATAAGTTATTGCAATCTTCTTCAAAGATATATTTAAAATATTCTGAACATTTCATTTGCTGAATGTATCCTTCTACACCAAATAGGGAAAGTTTCCCACAGGTCAACTTTCATGTCTCAACTGAAATTGAGATGTTATGATTGTTATTTTTTAAAAGGAACTTCATAATTCTTATTTATTCTTGAGTTACTATGTTGTTATTCGGAATTAATACTGAAGTCACATAAAAATTGTCCCTTTTTATTCAATAGAAGTGGAAATAAGAGGTTGTATGTATAAGGAAGGATTTCCCAATTTTTCAGAAGGTTTATAAATGCATAATCGGATTCAGCATGAAATTTGCTATAAGAAAACGTTATAACTTCAATTTATCATTCATAATGATTTTTTTACTGGCATATACTCGCATTCTATTATAACACAGCGAAGTCTCAATTCACCTCTTCATCGCTCACTTACAAAAGCAAATGCGGTCTTTTTATGAGTTGGTTTGCTCAAGGTATTGCGTCAAAAATTTATTAGAAGGAGCTCTCTTAGCAATTGTTCTGTATACAGATCTGTTTACGTTTAATATTTGGTGGGTCATGCAGAGAAGACTCCTACTCTCTCCCTTCTCACACACACTAAATTGCTTGGTTGGCAGACCCAAAGAAAATACGCAGACTAAAACAAACATCAACTGATATTCTTTTCACTAAGCAAGGGCCTCGCTCCAAGATAGGATTAGTCTCAGCCAGAGGGATAACTGGAAGATATGGCGCCTATGGCAAAATTTTAAGGAAACACCTTCTGTACTAAGATTATGATTTTTGCTACATTTTCATAAAGAATATTAGCATTTTTATTAACAATAACTTAAACATTTTAGTGTTAAATTAATATTTATTTATGGGAAAATAACTTGTGGCATTTTTGTGAGAAAGTTTGGCACCTTTTGCAAGCGGTGCCTATGGCAAATGCCACCTTCGCCATACCCTAGTTACGGCACTGGTCTCAGCATTTCTTTGAGATTTTCCAAAGTAAGGAATAACACTATTCACGTGGCCACAAGAAATGTACTTAATTGTTTCGCATAATCACTATATCAATGTTTTAACATAAATTGCTACATTCTGAGATTTCTGATTAAGAGGATGATTTTTATTTTAGGAGCAAATTCATTTATATAGTGATGTTTCTTTCAAAAAACATCCAAATGATCAGCAGAAAATTATACTGGCACAACAATTTTAAAAAATTAAAAAAGGAAATTATACTGAAATAAAATGGTTTAAAATATTGACTTGAACACAAAACGTTCATCAGCAACAACAACGTTTTATGTTTCACCAAAAGACAAAAGTTTTTTAGTTGACATTGAAACAAGTTACCTTGTTTAAATACTTTGAAATGTCATTTAAGAAATATAAGAACCTTAATATATAAATCTGAAATTGTTTGTTTGTCTGCAATACAAATCCACACCTTTGAAGCTATCGTCACAAAACTTTGCATACATATATAATTTTACCCAGCGGGTAACATCAGCTATATGGCGATAAGAAAATTGGGAAAGGAAGGGCTATATTGCAAGCATGCTGTGCAGGACACTACATGTAAGCACAAGCGACATCATACAGAAGCTGCGTGAACTGTGCGCTGTGCATGATGCTACAATAGATGTCAGCACCTATGGATGGCAGCGAAATAAACTACGTTCATGCCATCGGCCAGAAGCTGTTCGAAGCTGTGATGGAAGTCACGTGAACTACATTACAATTCTCTCAATTTGCTATATAAATTGCCATAGGTCAGTTCGACTTCGATGAAACTTGATTTATAATACTTGACATTTCTAACCTTTGTGAAGTGGAAAAAATTATTTTACACAAATAGAAGTGAAAAAAGTATTTTACAGGTACATATTTATTTTATTACTATAAATCATTATTTTTTGGTTTATTAAAATTCCCGACTACTGCCAGATACTTTCAGCTAGTATAATAATAAACTCTTATTATAAAAGAATTTAAATCAGTTCCAAACATTATTAATATATACATAGGCAAGCTGCTTTGACAAATAACATATCAAAATAATTTAAATGAAATAATAACTATGACACCTACTCATTTTTAATCTGGTAAAACTTGCTAAGTCAATAATAAAATTCGGGCATACAAAAAATAATGCAACTATAAGAGATATTGCGTTCACAGGAATAAAACTGGTGGATTATTCCTCACGTAATCTAATTGTTCATTTCTAAGCATTACTGAATATGATGGCTGAATTGATGAGTATCCAGCTCATATTGGATTAAATAACAGTACTTATTGGCTAAGCACATAAATAAATTTATCCCATGACATATTTTTAAATAGATATCTCATTAATAAATACAAAACTTATTAAACAGAGAAATTTCAAAATCATACAGCAACTGTTTATGTTATTCTATTCACTTACGCTTAAAAAAATTGAAGCTTACCAGAACTTTTAGACACAAGACCAGACATTGGTTTACAATTAGGAGAAAATTTTTCCCATTCTTCTTCAACTTTTTCTTTGCTTAATGGTCCTGTTGTATTCAGCAGTATCCGAAAATATCTTGAAATACAAAAGAAGATGCATCTAAGTGTACAGCCAAAGAGTTGGCTTCATAAACATTCCATGTTCATGTGCAATTAAAGTTGATTACATTTTGATCTAGACAAAACAGACAAAGTTAAAAATTTTTAAATGGAAAAAATCAGTAAGTTTTTGTACAATATACAGAGGAACTGTAACTCTCCAAGCATTATATGCCTTTATGCCCAGGACTTGTGCACTTGTTGAATTTGAATTTTCATCCAAAAATATTTTTACTGTAAAATAATGAATTACAAGCTTCAGAACAGCACTTGAAAATCAGGAGTATAGCATTGTAACAACTTTTATATCATTGCAAACTGTATTTGCCACCAAAACTATACTTAATAAAATCCCAGGATTACTGCTAAATAATATCACCAAGAGAGCAGCAAAAAACACTGGCATGCTGCAAACAATGAGTTATAATAAAATAGACTCGGGTATTAGATTGTAGTGGGCATGACATAATCACAAAATGTAAACAAGGTGTGACGAGGATGGTGAAGAATGAGATATGCATTCAAAATAATAGGAAGATGCTAGAAGAAATGGAAAGATTAATGAAGATGGCTGAAGGAGTGTGAGCAGTGAAAGGAGAGAGAAATAATATTCAATTTCAAAATTCAAACAAACCCAGGAAACATAGTGGATGAAATAAAATAACAGATATTTAAAGCCACTTACGAACATATGAATTCCTTTTGTGCAACAGAGTTATTCATTTCCACAGAACTGGATTCCTTATTCTTTACAGGTATCTAAAAGAAAAACAGATTCATGTAGCATTAATAAGCAAGTTAGGAAAGTCAATTCTTTCAGCCGTTACTTTGTATAAATCCATAATTAAAAAATAATGATGTAAAGCAATGAAATCTAGATTGAGTCCCACTAATAAAAGTATTGTAGAAATTTTAACATGTTACCTCATTTTTGAAGTTAGGAAAGTGTACAGTGTAGCGCAAATAGGAAACTAAACTAATATGAAATTAAATGAAAGTGTTGGAACAAGGCATACCATAAAACAGCAACATGGCACAACTCGATTGTCTACTAAAATTTTCTTCCCTCTCCTATGTTGGCATTTTAATGAATGTATCTACACATTTTTAACATTTGTTGCTTATATTGGTTGCTACAAAGATTATTTTCGTGGACAATTAAAAAAACCACAAGAAATTTCCTGAGTTCAAAGTGAATTATGGCTTTCTCGTTTTGAGTTTCTTAAAAAGGGCTACTCATTCAATAAAAATGTATAAAATATATTCTATTAAACTAATTTTACAAATTTTATTTGAAGGCTTTTTTGGTATGACTAATGTTTTACGAGACATGACGGGATGTTCCTTTTTTGTTTCTAGTCAAGTGGCACCCTTGATTGGTTTAAGTGAACCATTTACAACATTTTCTTATTTTCTTTGCCCAGAAGACCTTAATACCAAATTTCATGAAAATCTGTTTGGTACAAGCCAAGATCAATCATGTGTACAGATAGATGGACAAACCGAAGATAATAGGCACAAGCTGGTTGCAAAACACGACTAAAAACCATGTTTACACGAGAGGTTTCATAAAAAATAGTTTTGCTATAAATTATTTAAATACAGATAACTATTATGAAAATGTGAAAAAGAGAGTTACCATTTTCAAGTAATAAATCAAAAATCAAACATATCTAAAGATAGATATATAATGAAATCCATTTTTTTCATAGAAAAATTCCAACAATTTTTTCATTTTGTTAACTCCATGTTTATGAAAATAAGATATACCTACACTCAAATTCCCAAGGCATAATTAATAAACATTTACTTCGCATAACTGTCTCAATCAAGAACCAAAGAAGTGACTAAATGTTAAGATGGGTTGATTACTATAATACTTATATTTTTATTTAAAAGCAATACATCCTCAAATAATTTCTATTATTATTACATATTATGCTAAAAATAAATAAACCACCGTACAGTTCCCAAGTTCAATGTAAATCTACTCAAAAGAATGTGCTGAAGAAGAATTTCCGAGACAAGTTACAATAGAAAATATTAACTGCTGTCATTGATATGTTTGCATCTAGGGTTTGATAAAGAGAAAGCAAAGCATACAACCTATTATATGAGATATAAGCAAGAAAGCTTAGCTACATTCCCTCTTTTAACAAAAGTCTGGCAAGATTTTGCTGTAAAGAATGTGAATAAATGACCAAGTATAGATCAGTGGTGCCCAACAAATTAAATGATCATTTCGTTTTTCCACAGTTGGAATATATCTGCAATTTAATAGAATGATATCAACATTTTATTGTATTTATGTTGATATATCTGTTTAGTTTCTGAGTTTTGAATGAATGAAAGAGTTTGAAAGTGAGGAATTTATGGGCAAGTAATTGTAAGGAAACCTTGTCATGTCTGAAGGCTCAGATGCCCCAGAATTCCATCTGCCCCATACAAAGTATCACCTTCCCTATTCTCTTCCCACCATTGTTTACTCATCATGGATCGACTTCTAAAAATTAGTCATTTTGTTGCCTCATGAGCAATTTCCACAACTTAGAAAATTTTCTCCGTGTTACATCTGTTGAACTGGAAACATATACATGGGTGAATAAGATTTCTCATTCATGAAACTTATAAAAAATAAACAATGCTCACAACTCACTCTAATATAGAAAATGTGCTTCTACTTGCAACAAAAAATTTACAGCTCAATACAGAAAAGTTGGCGGAAAAGACATTGCACCAGAGATTGCATTAACCTTTATCGTCCTAAAGGGAACTTAAGTACCCACTAAAAGGTAGGTCCAATGGGACGAATGGGAATTTATGTTCCCGCACTCTTTTTCCTTTTCTAATACTCATTCCTCAATGAGATTTGGCATTCTAAAGACGTCATTACTACTTGGAACACCATCCCAGAAGTCTGGGAATGTGATTCGTGATTTTTGCTGATCTCTTTCTTGGTAAACAAATTTCCCCCATGGTTTTCATTCTGTTTAACCTCTCTCAGCTGGACTTGGCTCTCTTCCTGAACCTTCGTTGCATCCTTAGTATTGAGTTCACCATGCATATTTGAGGCGTAAGCATTAAAAAATGTAGCTGTGGTTCACGTTGTTTTATTGTGCCTTTTCTGACCTAGAAAAACCATGTAGATTTTTTTTGCAAAAGAGCACTAAGTTCCTATGATCTTTAACCTTTTTTAATTACTCGCTCCTTGAAGGGATGGGAATGGCATGAGAAGAAGAGGCATGGGAGCATGATTCATGACTTTTGCTTATCTCTTTCTTGAATGGTAAATAAATTCCCCTATGGATATCCATCTCTGTTTATCCTCTCTCTGCTGGGCTCGGCTCTCATGTATCTGCGTCCTTAGCATTCAGTTTTCCATGCATATTTGAGGTGTAAGCATAATAAAAATTGTGCTGTGGTTCACGTTGTTTTATTGTACCTTTTCTGACATAGAAATAATATGTAGGTATTTTTTTCTATCTTTGGAGTAGCATTTCAGTCAGTTGTACAGTTTTCAACGATGTGCAAGTATTTTTTTATTTCCGCTTCGAGTCTTCAGATTGGCTCTCGTTAGGAATCTTTTGGATGTGGCTGGGAGAATCGAACGCCCTCAACACTGCTCTCAAGAACGACCATCCCCTGCATCAACAAATATGATGCCTGGAATTGAAAGATAATGAGCATTGGGTCGACAAAGGGCTCAAATCAAGATGCTGAGTGTTTGCTGCGGGGCAAAGGGAATCATACAGTTTATTGATGCACTAAGTGCGATGTAGGATTGTGTGTTTACTCTTGTTTTAGAGAATATCACACAAAGATTAAACTATAATTAGGAACAACAAAGTGAAATTTTTTTGTATGCATAAACATTTTAAATATTTACATATTTGTTTATTTTGTGAAATGTTTTTATACTTTCTCTGAATCCATGACGCAATCTATTGGTCCAATTTCTGCCAATTTAACTAAGAATTTTTGTCTCTCTCCAATCAGTAATTTTTCCCTTTCTTATCTTCAAACTACCCCCAATGAAGTCTTCAAGTTTTTGTGTTAGATATCCCCTCATCGATCATCCGGTCCTGATGGTATCAGTCCTATTTTCATTAAAAATTGTGCACCTTCTCTTTGTATTCCTTTATCAATTATATTTAACCATTGTTTCTCACTAGGCATTTTCCCAATTCAATGGAAATCCGCAAATGTAACTCCAAGACATAAATCTGGCTCTAAGTCTGATGTTTGCAACTACTGTCCCATCTCTTTACCTCCCATATTTTCTTCGGTTTGTGAGAAAATAATCTTAAACCGTTTGTATTATTTTTCTTCCCCGTACTTGTCCACTAACCAACATGGATTCTTACCAAATCGTTGTTGTTTAACTAACTTAGCCATTTTTCAAAACCATTCAGTAAATGCTCTAATTAACAAATCACAATTATATTCGGTATTCTTAGATTTTTCTAAAGCGTTCGACTCCATAGACCATACCCTTCTTCTCCATAAGCTTAAACATCGGTTTGGCATCCATGGTAATTTGCTTAAACTACTTGATAGTTATCTTAAAAATCGGATCCAACGTGTTGTTTTATCTGGGTCATATTCTAAATGATCTGCTGTTCTATCTGGTGCTCCCCAAGGTAGTGTTCTTGGTCCTTACCTTTTTACACTCTATGTTGATGACTTGGCTGCTCTATTTCACTCTTCTCCTATCCATTCTCTACTCTTTGCTGATGACTGCAAATTATTTACACAAATTGACACAATAAATGACTGCTTGGTTTTTCAGCAGGCTATAAATCAGATCACGAAATGGTGTAATCTTTGGAAGTTAAAACTAAATCTTTCTAAATGTAATGTCATGTCTATTTCTCTCAGCAAATTTCCTGTTATTTCCTGTTATTTACAATTATACAATTAATTCTTTCCCATTGGCAAGAGTTTCATCGCAAAAAGATCTTGGCTTGATTACTGGCAGTAAATTGAATTATGGTGAGCATATTATTAAAATTAAAAAGAAGGCCATGTCTCTCCTATGCATTATATACCGTTTTACTGACATTAGAGATCCTGCATCACTCAAACTGTATTTTACCACAATAGTCCTTCCAGTTATTTCCTATTGCTCTCCAATATGGTCCATGTCTGCCTTTTCCAATGTTTCTTCTCTTAATCAAGTTTTTAATTTCTTTTTAAAAATTGTAAAAACCCGTGTGCCCTCTCTTCGCCATGCCTCTACTGACGCTATACTGTCCTCCCTCTCCCTTAATCACCTTAAAGCTACCCTGATTAAATCCGATCTCTCTCTTATCTATAATACTTTAAACTCTATTACTGACAGTCCTGAATTAGTCACCTTGCTTAATTTCCGAGTTCCATCAAAAGTTACTAGATCTATCCATTTACTTAATGTTCCTTCATTCAAAATTTCTCTTGCCCAACGGTCCCTCTTCTATCGACTTCCCTCCCTTTTAAATTCCTTACCGCCAAACATCGATCCTTTCTCTCTCTCTTATAACTCCTTTTTAAAAGCAGCCCTGAGTAATATTTTTGTAAATAGATGTAATTAATGTTTTTATATTTTTTTTTGTAGATTACTTGTAATTAATTGGTGTTCATTGTTTATTGTCCTGATTGTTTGTACCTATTTATATTTTATATATTATATTTTATTGTTACCATGTTCACTGTAAATTGGCGTTAATGCTGTATGTGAGCATATTTTAGTAAATAAATAAATAAAATAAATAAATACAAAAAAATACTTAGAATCAATAAAAATCAATTATTTTCTTCATTTTGCTTTTTATTTTGTTCTTCTATCATTACTAGTAAAAGAGAAAATAAAAGAAATACCAAGGTCTGCAAGGAGTAATTTAAATGCCAAGATAAAATCCGGCCGGCTGAGGCTACAAATGGAATTTAAATACCAGACAATAAAGGTTAAAGGTAAGATTTATTTTTATCATATCTTTATATTCACTTATTGTATGCTTAGAGCATTGACACTTTGACACTAGAAAAATGGTGCACAATAGGTATAAGGTTGGGCACCACTGGCATACATCATTCCAAACTGGCTAATTGGTTTACTGTAATTTTTGAGAAAGCGTAACCTATTTTATGGGTAGTTAGTGTATCATTATTAGGGTCATGGCTTCGAATCCTGCTGAGAGCATAGTTGTATACGATCACCTTTGCTATTATGCTCCTTGTAAAGTGCAGGTAATGACTGTTTACAAGCTAGTTAAATAAATAAATAAAATATCAGTAAAAATGACAAATTGCAGCAAGAACACTACACTCTTAATAATAGGCATGAAAATTCCTGATACAACCAACATTATGAGGATACCAACTTGAAGATGAAAAATTACTTGCCAACCTCATTTCTAAAATTTATATGACAGCAAGCAATCTAATTTTGAGATAAAACATTATACTTGATGAGATGATGCCTTGGTTTATCAATAGAGTGGTTTCATTGCTTTTCAGGAGGCTGACATTATTTACCACAATCCAAACCATAGCTGAAAAACAGTGGGATTTTGAACATCATGGGAAGATTAAGTGATATAATATTCCTACACTCCATTCCTCTTAGGAGTTAACTTCCAACTTGGGAGTTAGTTGACTATGAAGCATCTAAACCTTAGAAAGATACATAAAAAGACATTTCGCTACAAGATACTCACATTTGATTTAACAGGAGTAACTCCACAGACTTGAAGGGGTTTATTTTCCTTAGGAGTTGGGTTTTTCCTATGAACAAACACAAATATTAGATGGAGAATAGTTATGGAAACATATGATAATAACATTTAGAAGTAAATAGACAAAAATGTAAGCATGGTAACTCCTAGATAAGCCTAAATTTATCTTCTCAGCCACAAAATAGTGGTTCAAGCATGTTTATAATCAACAATTTCTTGAGAAGATAATACTTGGAAGTATTAAAAACTCTTTTAGATTACATGTAATGACAGTTCCTTCCAGCTGTCAAACAAAAATTATTACTTTTTAATTTTAGCTTTTATGAAGGAAAAAATTATCAAACTACAGATTTGTGCATAAAATAAATACTCTGTAATATTAAAATAAATTGTTGTCCAATACTAATTCAGAGTTTGATATTAAATATAATATAAATTCTTTTGAACAGATTGAGGAGCACATTAAATAAATACAGCAATGGAGTATTCAAAAAGTAAAATCATACATTTCACCAATATAACTTAAGCAGAGTTTAAATAAAACTCTCAAAATATAAAGTATAGGGTGGGTAAAAAATCTAATATTCTAGAGGTGTTACATTACTAATTTACCAATAATATATTTCTTATTTAAATATATATATATATATATATATATATATATATATATATATATATATATATATATATATACTAAGTTTAAAAAAATATTTTACCCACTGTCTATACTTTGTATTTCAGATAATATTATGGATGATTTGAGCACAAAAGATCTCACATTGTTAAAACAATTGACCAAATTCATGATCATTTGCAACAAAAAACAATCTTTTATTTTGGCAGAAAAAGACATTTATACATTGCTCTGTTAAAGATCAACCAAGAAATGGTAGACCATCTACCCATGCTGGAATATGCATTGAAATTGCTGAATCTGTTGCACAATCACCAAAAAGAGTCAGCAAGAAAATATTCTCTTCAACTAGTTATTCCTGGAACAACCATGAGAAGACGTATTACCCTTAATCAGGGTTGCCAACCATCCATAAAAATGAGCTAAAATTGGATGTGGCCGTAAAGTCCATAAATATATTTAGGGGTCCGTACAAATACTACAACATTTTCAGAGGTGTAAAGAGTATATATACATTTTATATCCTTAATTAGCCAAATGCAGTTGTGGCTCCCAATATTTTACAGCAGGGTTCTTCAAACTTTTCAGGATAGAGAATCCTTTTTGGGAAAATAAAAAAAAAATCGCAAACCCTTTTCCCGAGGAGAAACTGATTAACCATATTTCACAGAACCCCTACAGGCTTCCACAGAACCAAGTTTGAAGACCTATGCATTCGAGGGCGTGGACAAAGTGAGAGATGGATGCATTACACATTGTTGCATACTGTCACCGAGATTTGTTGAGTCATGTCAGGTGGACAAATAAGGGGATGTGAATAAAGGGAATGAATTCAGTTATTTTTATAATGCGGAATTTTTGTGGGTTTCACATCTAGTATTCTCAATTTCAGCAGTCATCAAAGGATCTTATGACGAATATTGGTATCGAATTGGAAAAACTACTAATTATGAAAACCAACTTCGATTTTCATGTCTTGCAAAATTTGCATCCACATAATTAGCATTCCCACATGGAAGTGGAGTGTGTTTTCTCAGCCATTAAACTCATAAAAACAAATATAAGAAATCAACTGTCCACTCCTATGCTGGAAGGATTACCGATTGTCAAAAGTGGACATGGAAAAATTACTACAGCAATGGTTGACAGTGTGGCTGCTTCAATGTATGATCATAAACTGGAGGATTTAGAAGATGCTGATGTGGCTGACGAAATATTCCGAGGTTAGAACTGGGACAAACTGAACTATGAGGAAGAAAAAAATGAGAGATTTAAGGGACACGAGCGGAAGAAGTGCAAAATACAAGTACATTAAACTATAGTCCATTTCATACTTATTCTATAGTATCAGAAAGATCTTGATATTAGGTAAAGATATGTCCGTAAAAAAGTTTGGGTCCATAATTTTTTCCATACTGTCCACAAAAATAATTTTATGCAGCTGGCAACCCTGTCCTTGATGTACAACTCAAAGCATTCAAGCCAATGTTCATAAATGAGCTATCTGATCAAGACATGAGCACAAGAAAGTTGGCCTACAAAGTTTTGTTAAGGTTTCCAGATGACTTCCTTTTGTCATGTTTTATTTTCAAATGAATGTGCAATATTCAGGAAATGTTTATTTTTGTAGTAAAGAAAATGGTCATTTTGCTGAGGAGATTGCTCATAGATCACTTCATGTGATGATATGGGCAGGAAAATCTGGAAAGCATATAATAGCAACATTCTTTTCTGAAGGTTCGGTTAATGGGGAGAGCTACAAGGCGATGTTAAGAACCAGGCTACTTCCACAACTTAAAGAAAGAAGGATAAAAAGTTCAATGTGACCTCAATAAGATGATACCCCTGCCCACCATTCTCTTTTTGTTCAGTTTTTTAAACCAAGAGTTCTCAAACTGAAGGATTGGCTGAGGATCCATGAATGCATCATCTCCTATTTCACTTGATGATACCCAATAACTCCTTATGGGGTATCATAAAAGAACAAGTTGCTAGTCAGTGCTATAACACAATTGAACAATGGCGTTGTGTAGTATCACATTTAGAAATGTTGATGAATGCTACGAAAATTATAGTACTCATGATGTTTAAGGGTGAAAACTGTTGTTACTTCAAATATACTTTGCACATCATACAAAATTAAGTAATAATGTAATAGTGAACGTATTTGGACTTTTGACCCATCCTGTACAATGAAATACATCTAAAAATTTTTTAATTTACTCATTGCAACTTACATTGAAGCGGCTATATTATCACTGGACTGGGAGCGATCAGGTAGACTTATTTTCTTCTGTCTCGATTTACTTTTATTAGAAGGCTAAAAAGGATGACACGAGTTAGGCTACAATAACCAATATAATGACAGTGTATTTGTGTTATGTAAGGTTACAATTTCAATACTTCATTTATTTGCAGTAACGTACTAAATTACCTTATCAGTCTTGTGTTCATCTGATTTCAGCCTCAGTCTCTTCTTGCTTCAATGAAAATAAAGGAAAAAAGGAAGTTTACTTAATATACATTATGAAAAAGAAATTATAAAGAACTTCAGGCAAAGTGATTGTTATATAATGGATATAAAAATAACCACCAAAACTTTATCTACTGAAAGTTAATATAATATTAACCTTTTGAGTGCCATGGTGATTTTGGTGGGTATGTCCAAAAGTGCCATGGCTATTTCAGCAATTTTGCATCAATCTCTAAGAAAAATCACATACACGCAATTTATTCATATTCTTGCCTGATTCTTTCAGTAATTGCACAGATGATTACAAATATTTATTATATTAAGGGAATGTTAGAGTTCATCTTGTGATTTATTGTTTAAAAAATTTTGTTTTTAATTAAAAAAAAAAAATGAAGTCAATTTTATACTGAATAAAGTATAGTATTTTATTATTTTTGCTAGTATATTTAACTTATTTTCATAAAGGTAAGACATCCAGGTAAAACACTGCAAAAAATCGCAAATATTATTAAAAAATGAAATTACAGAAAAATATTATTTTGCATAACTGCAATTTCAGCACTTTTTCATCAGTCTCTATGAAAAATCACATACACGCTATTTATTCATATTTTTATGTGTTTCTTTCAGTAATTGCACAGATGATTACAAATATTAATTATATTAATACAGAATACTAAGTATTCTACATAATTTTGGATAAATTAAAAATATTTCAAAAAAAGTTAATCAATTATTTTTACGAAATAGTTTACGAAAAAAATTTTTATGCAGTACCTGAGATAACAGTAGATGAATCCACTCGCTTTTTATGCCCAAAAACCGCAGATAAGTCGGCAATAATGAATGAAATCTAACACTATTGCGATGCGCACTCTAAAACACCAGGACACTGACGAAAAAATAGCCGAAGATCTTGCAGTCGAAATAAAATTGAAAGACAATCTTTCCATATGAGACTTAATACAATGTTGCAGGGAAAGCTTATCAGATGTCAATTTAGCAGTTACCAGAGTTATCTCGACCACAAAGAAACTACAATGTCAGCGTAAACAAGCGTGGCGGACAGATCGCTTTCGGCCGGTGGCATTATTCGCACATGCAGCGAGGGCCGATAGATCGGCTGGCTGGCACTAAAAGGATGAATAAACAAACAAAATAAAAAAGTAAGAGAATACTCACACACACACTGCAGGTTGCTGGCAAACACTGTCACAGGACCTAAGTCAAAGGAAAACACACGCAGAAACATGCAAACACAACTCACACAGTAAACTCAAACTAAGAATTGAACTAGCTTAGCTGTCGAAACATCGGTGACTAGTTCAATTCTTAGTTTGAGTTTACTGTGTGAGTGGGTTTTGCATGTTTCTGCGTGTGTGTGTGTTTTCCTTTGATTTAGGTCCTGTGACGGTGTTTGCCAGCAACATGCAGTGTGTGTGTGAGTATTCTCTTGCTTTTTTACGGTGAAGGAGTTTTTGTTTGTTTATTCACTATTATATTGTTTCACCGTGTCTCGCAACCCCCCCTTTTCATATGGCACTAAAAGGGTTAAGCAATTTCTCTATATTTGATACTAGTTATATTAGGTATATTATGCACAACATTTAAATATTATATTAACTTTTATATTATGCATAGAATATTTTTGTTGAAATTTTATTACATCTCATAACAGCCAGTCATTCAACTAATGACAAATAAAACTGGATCAGACAGTCATTAATAAAATCCTTATAAAGTTATTCCAAATTTATAAATACAGATGAGCCCCACTCAATGCGGAGGATGTGTTCCTGAGGTCTCTGTGTTAAGCAAAAATCTGCATTCGCTGGGGAATCATAACCTTTAGATGCTCAGAGGGAAATAACTTCCCAAATGGTATTTTTGGACCCACATTCAATGTAAAAAATATTTCTACCAGACTTTTAGAACATAATTTACTAAACAAACTATAAAACTATCTAGTAAACAGTGAGACAAACAAGTTTTTTTAGCGGTAAACATACATAATTTCAAAATATTTCTGACAAGAGTCGAACATTTTGACCACTAAAACCTAAGCCGCCATAAGTCAATCCTGACATTTAGAGGTGGAATAGTGGAAGGGAGGCAATAGCCAATGAGGAAAGAATAACGATGCTCTTACAGCTCCACTTATAGATCAAAACATTGTGCATGTTGGGTTTTCTGCAATTTATATATCATTATATATTATTATACATTATATGCATTCAAACATTAAGATCCCTCCATGGGTACCATGTTTTTTCATATGTTAATACGTTAAATTAATATTGTCATAAAGTATTGTCGAAAATAATAGATTTTAATAATATAAATCATCAAAAATATTCTTTACGATCCAATTATTCCAAAGAAACATGAAGCATGAATCATATTTCCATTTCTATTTTTCAAATGTTTTCCGCCTTAGGAGATATACTTTTTGTGTTAGACCCGTGAAATTTACAGGGAAAAGAGTGAAACTGGCCACCAGACAATGCAATATTATGCAACACTGCTGAAATATCACAATATTTAGGATACTTTATGAAATTTCATTAGTGCAAAATTTTAAAAATCTTAAGATGTTAGCCTATGGTTGTACTGTGCATAAGATATGTATTTATATTTTTTTAATATTTAAATTTGAAATAAAATCCACATTGGCTGGGGTCGCGTTAAGCGGGGCTCACATGTACATTCTTCCCCGAGTTGACAATTTTGCTAACACAACTTTAAATTTAAAGGTTTACTTTATATAATTTTATATCACTAAATAGATTATGAAGGAAATGGCATATTTTATCAACTTTTATAAACAGTAAAACTCCATATTTAGGTTATCGGAATGTACGTTTTCCTGCTATTTACAACATTTTGTATGTGTCCCATCAATTTTCCTATGATTCCAATGTAAGTAAAACCATGTATTTACGTTATTTCATTTTAAGTTTTCTTGATATTCACGTCATTTTATGTTAGAATTTACAATTTTTTAAAAACAATTTAGCATGCAATTCCCAACAGTTTTAAACATTTTTCGACTTAACTTTGCAAAAAAATCGGAACTCTTTTGGGCGAAGATTTCAAAAACTGCGGCAGAGTAGAAACAGTGCCCCTAGAGGCAGAAATATACATAGTAGATGTGAAAAAGTTTGGTGCAATGTATATTGTACCAATTTTTGATAATTTTTGCTCATTCTCTAATATATTGGTTCAACTTTAGCCAAAACATAGATACCAAAAGAACAACATAAAATGCCTACCTAAGTGCAATTTCCTTCTGTTTGTTTTCAGCCACTTGATCCTGCATACATTGACTCTTGACCTTTCCATCAGAGCCAATGATTTCAATTTTATGAATTACTGAAGGTTCATTGTATATATTTTTGCAGTCAGGTGTCAAGCAAGGTTTCCCAAGGCAATCCTAAATGGACAAGTTCCAATCAAAATTCTGTTCTCAAGAAAATAAAAAAATTACATTCAGCTTTCAATTTAGCTTAAGTTTCTTTAAGTGTTTAACACAATTATAGAACAAGAGATGACTACCACAGAAGTGGCTTGAATCAATGCAATAAGTTGCAATACTTTTGCATTACTGCTTACATGATTGCAGTTTTGAAACCAACTAATGTTAACATGGAAAGAATTCCTCCCATGCTATTTGTACACATCGCAGCTAAGAAGGAAATGTTTCAATACTAAAAGTACACTATATTCTCAAAGCCAATTTCTTAATTAGACAAATTAATTTATGATAGATAAATGCAATAGCAGCACATTGGGAAAAATGGCATTAAAAGGATATGCAGAGTGCAACATATAGCAAAATAAAAAATATATATTTATTCGTCAATAGCAACAGCATTAATTAAATTACAATAAATACACATACAAACCTTATCAGACAATTTATCCAAGTTGGAGAAAGTATCTTTAACATTTTTCCAGCACACAGGATGGTATTGTATTTTGCATCCTTCTTGACAAGTAAGAACAACGTAGCCTTTAAAATCGGCATCGCTGTAAAGAGGCAATAAAAATATGAACTACATAATCTAACTGCGCTGATTTCATTTCATAAGCCATGAGACAATCTCAACTAAGGCATACATTTGGGTTTTACCAGAAGAAACAAAATCTCAGAAACAATTCTCTCGACTATTACAATAGCAAAACTCGCTGAATTATTTCAGTCTAGAATTTTTATATGAATTTTGAATGTATAAGTTTCGAAAAAGAAAAACTATAGCCAAGTCTGCAAATCATTACTTTTAATAAAAACTTCTCCTGAACAGTGAAATAACAAAAAATGCTTCCAAAGATAATATAATTCCAAAGAATATACCCAATCCAATATAGTAATATCGTTTTCTAATAAAGAGTACAGCAATATTATAAATGGTACTAGAATAACTTCATTCCAAAAGTTCCACTTGATTTAAACGAAGTCACTAGATTAAAATGTTAACAGTATGATATGGAGTAATAATTGTAGATATAAGATATATTAATTAAAAATTTGTTGAAAATGACCCAAAAAATAACTACGATGATACGAAATTGACCGCAACACCTCGTTCACCGTTATACCTTCGAAACAAAGCAATAACAAAATAATAAATAAATTGGGCGAAAAAGGTACGAATCTTATAAATCCCAGCGAATTAATTCAACAATAAATGACATAATATATTACCCAATTTCGGCCTAGCATGCTTTAAGTTATCTCCGTGGAATTATCATTTCACGATGTGGTAATTTTGACCTCGATCACATATACGCAACGTGGTTGTTAAAAGCTGAATGTCGATTTAAAATCCCGCACGAGCTCGTATTAAAGGTGAACACTCCTCAATTTTAGAAAACTTCAATTATGCAAAGTACGGCCACCCCAAGTAATTATTACATAACGTACACTTCAATCACTATATATACGCGATTCACGTGTTTTTATGAGCCCCACATTTGTCAGTTTTGCACGCATTATCTATTTTATGTTTTAAACCTTCCAAGTATCACGATTTTAACTTATAAACAATGGCATACATACCTGATAAATATTTCTCTAGATGGGTATGGGTGAGTGCTTGCAGACAAGCACCCAACAAATTTGCAAGCAGCATCTGGCAAATGGTAACAACTGCACAGAGCTGACAATTCTCCCAAATATTCCTGCAAATTATCGACAAGGAAAAGCAACTTTAAAGAAAGTATATATTTATTTCCCATAGGCAAACGGGAATGGGAGAACTTGTACACGAATTTCTTCATATTATCTTGCTTTATGCGACTTAATGTTTTTTAATTATTAAAATAATATTAAAGCATTACATTATTATACAAATATATTTCAACTAAATTTAACATCAACGAAACTTATTGTGTCCATAGCAAGTTTATCGAAAATTAATAAGCTTCTTGGATTAACTGATATATTTTGCTCTTTTTTACGCAAGAATGCAATGTTTAAAAAAGAACTTGATCTAATAGATATAAATGGGATTTTTGAGAGCAATGACTGGAAACACTAGGATGTAATAATAAAAAGAAACACATAAGGAAAGGAGTGAGGATACTGTTTAATGAATGAAATAAATGATGACAATAATGCATACAAGAAACCTTGAAGCAACATGGAGAAATGTTTACAAAAAATAAAGTTAAAATCCTAATAGCAAAGGATAGCTTAGAGAAATAGATAAGATGTAAAGGAAAGAAATTGCAAACAATTTTTAAATGAAATCATAAATAATAGATAATTATCAGCAAAGAGTAATGAATATAAATACACAACCTGAATCCTGACAATCAGTGATGTATATTAATTGGCTCTTCTGTTTTATCATAAAATAAAAGAAATTGATTCCAGTGTAGATGCATATGCTGAATCATAAATAGTGTCGGTTTCAGAAGAGCAAGATTTTTTTTATCCAGAACACACAATTTGACTAGGTGTTAAGGCATTCACAAACTCTTCCTTCTCAAAGACAAAGATTAAAGTTGAAGTATTAATCATCAACACATTCAATTCGTGATTGAATTATTCCTCTCTCAGAAAAGCATTTATGAAAGCAAAATCATCAAAGAAATTATAACAAAATGGAATTCAAGTAATTTACCAAAAGAAGGCTTATCGCTTTCAAGTGGTTTTTTGTAGACCATTTTAAAATGGCAGTCTTATCATAGGCTTATAATTACTTGAAACAGAGCAAAAAAAGAATGACCATTAGAAACAGTACCTTGTATTATGAATAAAAAGCTACAGGCTAACATTTCTTTACATTAACAAATAAATTACAATAATTTTTATAAAAATAATAATGACATGATTCTCTACCACTAAAATCATAATCTATTTGTTAGAAAGCAGGTCAAAAAATGATTGAGTATGAATGTATGAAGTAGAAAATCAGTAAATGATAGACTGATAAGCGTCTTTATCATAAGCCACATTTAAACCTAAATAAAAGGCTTACATACCTCAAGACCTTTACGAGTAGTTTCTTTTATAACTTCATTGGTTCCGGGCCAAAACTGACTTCTAAAATTATGATCTTTCATTGAATCCCAAGATTTTTGTATTTCAGCTTCAGCAAGACGAAACCTGCATAAGATTACGATACATTCCATCAACTCCTTGATTTACTTTTTGTTATCATTACACAGATAGTAAATGCACAATACGTAAAATAAATGACATTCCAATAATTTTTATACTGTAGACAGCAATAATTAGTAATTATAATCCAACAGTTCATCAGTGAACTATTTCATTCAAAGACATTACAACCACTTACATTATTAATATTAGATGTTTACATTTGTTCCATTACTTTTGTTACTCATAAAAAACTGGGCAGTAAAATATTGATTAAAAAATTATACATTGAAGTGACTGTGATATATGGGGAAACTTTTTATGTGGTAGACAAAGATAGTGCTTCAATGGGCCAGAAAAGAGTGATTAATTTGAAGTTATCTAAATAGATGCTGTGATAGAGCAGGACTTACAATCAAATCTAAAAGATTTTTTATCATTAAAATCTCACGATACTAGATTTTGCAATAGTAATTATGAGTAATAAATATGAAAATTGAAAATCCACAAGCTGCTTTTTCAACATAGTTCAGCAGACAGTATAAAATGCTCTTGTAGGTTGTATGTAGCCAACATGGTGTAGTTACTCTACCATAAGCATTAACAAGTCAAGGGAAACTGCAAAAAATTTTGAGTGAGTTTTAACTCTAAAATTGAGACTACAATGAAAGTTGAACCAAACAGTTTCTTTGGGAGAAGTAATTTTCATGCTTACAACGATAATGACAGGTTTTACACATATATAGCTATATACTATGGTATCTCTGGACAAAAATGTTAAAAATAGATTTCTCAAAATTTTACTTTTAACATGCGAAAATATAATACTTCCCAGTTCAGCTACATTATATAAAAACTAAATAGTTAATTAACTTTAAAACAATTTAAATGAAACATTTTCAAATACATACCTATTAAATTTTATAAGAAGTTTTGTCACAGCATAATGGTATATAGGAACGTCTTCAAAAAGCGACTTTTTCAAATCTTGTAATAAATTTAATGCATTTAAAAGGTCTGCATAACTGTTCGCTTCAATAAGACTGATGAAGTAGGCATATTTCAACCAGATATAAGCGTTGCAATCACCGAAGACCTATAAATAAATCAACAAACATTTAAATGACAATATCATTTAAGGTATTTCAAATGCAACATCACTCATAACTGTTATAGTCACTGACATTTGAAGGTAATTTTGGTAGTATATCAAAAACTTCTAGGAAGTTTGTGACAGATGTTCTGGCATTTCCAGCAATCAAAGCACTTGATCCATCCTGTACTAGTTTTCGCATGTCCTAAAAAAGATAATTCATACTAACAATATAAATCCATATGGTGCATCTAAATTTAAATCTGAAATTGAGTGTTTAATAATGTTTGGTAGAGAAATATAAAAGTTACTTGACGAGGTAACAGGAAAACAACAATACCATCAAACAAGGGAAATATTGTTCATACATTTGGATAAAACTAACACAACAGCACCTTCATTATAATTTATTACAAAAGTAAATATTGTGACTATCGTGAAATTGATACAAGAATATCAATTATTGGGAAAGAAACCCAAATTCAAGCTTATTAAAACTAGAAAAATTACATTTTGCAATGTAAACTACCTTAACTGACGTTACATCTGCAGCTACTCTATTTCTTCGATTCACAACTTCTTCGGAGATTTTTAGTAACGAATCTTTACGAATATCTTCACATTCTATCGGCTTCTTTTTCTTCGATACTTTTTTATTTTCTGACTCATTTCGATTTGGCGTTTCTGTTTTTACATCTTCAGGTATTTGTTCGCCATTCACAACTTTAGTTTTATCACTCTCAGCTTTCATTGCTCTTACAATATTTTCAACTTGTGTTTCTGTGGTAGAACTTGAAGATTCATCTCCAACCTTAAACAAAAACAAAAAAGGCAAATATAACATTTATTTCACATAACAGAAAACACATATTAAAACATCTTATATGATTTAGTGTACAAAACAGGGCACAAGAAATTTTTAGATGACGTTGGGGAATAACTTAAGAAGTAAACATACACGTATCCAATATTATAGCGATGGCAGCTGGTAAAAGTTACAACAAAAGTAAGAATTTTTCAAAAACGGGCGAATGTACACACCATAATTATTATGAATTGTAGTAACAATTCGAAAATAGAATGCAATGGGTATGTTCAACACGTTATATTCTCGCTGTGATCCTTGTTTGTTGTTTCACTATTATTTATGAATCACATAACTCATTATTCACCGTGACTTATGAAAAGCATTTTACTTTTCACTGTCGCACCGAAAGAATTTCCTTAAGAATGACTTATAAACCACCGTAGCTTACACCACTTCTTCCAAACTTCAGACAACCTGATAACACGCGCAGCCGTACCAACAGTTAGAATTTTAATTTCCTGCTCACATCAGTGGGAACAGTCGATCATTTTTTAAGTAAAAATAACATTCATAGAATTCATAGTAAAAATTTAAAATTTACTACCATCGCATAGAATCTTAAATATTGTGTTTTATTTTTCAATAAATTTCACTTTACCATCTAATTTTCCCACAAGTGTTCCTCTTCTTCAATCATAATTGGTTGATTTCACACGTACATTATTTTGGTCCCGTATCTCTAATAATATTGCATTTTCTCTGCCTTTATCATTTTTTTCGTCTATACGCACGTACTTCACAAATCTCGCGCAAATGCTTCGAATATCCTGGAATAAACTTCCACTGGTAGAATTCCTCGCGAAACAGAGAGAGAGAGAATAGATTGTAATAGCTCGCAAAATAAAGTTACAAACCAATGAAAAGTAATAACCTTTGCCAATGTTTTATAACTAATTTAGCGGACTATTGTATATTTCCGTTTTATTCTATTTTCCTTTATTTAGCATAAACGATTACGGTTTCGCTGGGTAGCTATTTGGAAGTTCTTACCGCTAAAATGAATCGCGCATAACAATTTTCAGAATATCCTACTCATCACGAACTAAAAGGAAATAAATATCTACGCAGAGATGCCTCGCCGTATCCACACGCCTCATTAGCTGTAAAAGGCTGACGGTAATTTGATGGATAGCTGTAACAGGGCGCTAAATAGTCGCGCCGGTAGGTTCTATGAAAAATTCTGCCATGCGTTTTTTTTTTCAAATAAATATTTCGAGCGACTGATGAAGGCTTGGGAGATGACGCATGTTTTTTCCGACAGAAAAATACGATGGTTCACTGGAAAGGAAAAGTACTTGACGCAGTCACGTTCCTGTTTGTGCTTGTTTTACCCGTTAGACTCCTGCCTTAAATCTGCATTTTGTGCAAGAAAGCTTTTTTTAGGTATTGCTGAGCAAATAAATTATTTTTATACTTTTCTTACTTCCAATCCAAGCAATAAGTCAGTGTAATTCACATACAACACATGCGTTCTCTTTTGAGGGTGCGAACCAAAATTAACTACAAAATCTCTCTTCATCTTGAAATAGACGAGAACAAATGTTCATACCTAGGGTTACCAGATGCCCAAAAGTAGAATTGAGGACATACGTGGAAAAAATGGAGGACAAAGGAGTAAAAATCCGGGCATTCACTACCGAGGAAAAAGGGCAGTAAGAAAGGTGAAGGAGCAACAAATTAATTCACCAAGGAACCAATAGAAATAACAAAAATACTCAAAATGCTTATATAGTGTAATAAGAATGAATTTTATTCACTAATATACTTCTCAGAAGAAATTATCTTTTTAAGAAGATCTTCATTCTTAAGAAGATACGAAGAGTTCCAAATGAAAAAGCGAAAGAAGAGGATAACACTCGATACGTGCGCAGAATTGTCGTATGGGTGACAAGGGAGTCACAGTCTCACTTTCTCGAAAAAGCCGGACAAAATCCTAAAATTTGAAATGCCGGGAGGACAGAGGACATGTCCTCCTTTTGCCGTACGTCTGGTAACCCTATTCATACCAACGGCAGAAATGATAAAGCGCAGAGCGGCTCCTCCAGCCTTCGATAACTTCAAATATTCCCATTAAAATTGTACAAACATAAAGAATTATGCACTAAACAAATCCACATCTACATATTACCTCGTAAGTCACCTTGACGGTGGGTGGCAGGGGTGCCGCGCACCAAGTTCCTAACTAATTATTATTCACTGTTATCTATTGTGGTCACGTATTGTCCTAGGGAAAAAGGACTCCTTATACCTCTCTGTCCTACTATCTATTTCGCGAATCTTGTCCTCATTATCCCTCCGTCCGATATACGTTGGTTGTCGAATAATATCCTTCATTTCATTTACGAATATCTCCGATCTATATTTATCTAGAAGTTTAAGTCTCGCCTGTAATCTACGATCTCTCAACGATGGCAAATAAGTGTGAACAAATCATAAAAGTAGGTAAAACTAAACATTTGTTCACGAAATTCAACAAAAGTAAAAACATGAGTTGCTTTCGTAAATTTTCCTTTTTTTCCGATGGATTACGAATTATTTACATTATTAGGCAAAAATCCATCGTAAGACTGGATTCTTTCGCAAATAGATAAAAAAGCATTAATATCAAAATCCTGAAACGATTATTAATCGAAACTGCAACAAGAATCATTCCGTAACAGTCGAAATAGAAATTCCTCTCTCATCGTAAATTGTGCATCAAAGGCTACGAATTCTCGCTCCAGTTCTTGCATAATAAAATATAGAAAATTTCATGCAGCGTTATAAATATTTACCGCCAAAACTCGCAGATGAATAAATAAATCAATACGACATTGATGCCACGGTATCATATGATGAAATGAAGTAGCCTTGAAATTGAAAGTAACAAAAGATGTTAGGCGATTTTGAAGAAGATTTTCGGAAAATAATTCCCATTTCCTGTAGGAGTATATTATTTTTGCCTACGAAACACTACTGAAACTGCAATAAATTCTGTGTTTCTCATCAGTCAATATAGGGACATATGGTCATGGAAGCCCACTGGAACTTTTCCATGGGTGAGGGGCAAGGGGACATAAATAAGCTCCACAGTCGGGTTTGGCGGACATAATATTTTTGTTGTTTGTTTCAAGCAGGGCATCGAACCGAATTTTTTTTTCGCTCCGGTTTTCGTTCTGGTTCACACAAAACAAAAAATTTCTGTTCCGGCTTCGCTCCAGCAACCACCATTGAACCGGTTTGAACCGGTTTTTTTCGCTCCGACTTTGAAGTTTATGGGGAAAATTTCAAGAGAATTCCAAAATAATCTTTCTTAATTAATAATGTTTAAATCAATTTGAATCAAATATGTCTTCACTATGGGCAAGCCAAGAAGACAAAAATAGATATCCGCACGATAAAATTCGACGATAAGAAAATTAATATAAAACCTTTTATCTTTATGGTCATGCAAATATCGCGTCAATATCTTGTATATTTTAAAATAATAACCAGAAAAGTCTGCATGTCAGGACAGACTACGTTTTTCCATGGGAAATGGAGACGAAACAAATTTACATCGCCGTACTAAATATCCTCTTGAAATAAAACACACACACAGAAAGAAAATTAGACTTGCATATTCAGCGCGTCATGAACAATCTTTCTCCAAGCGTAGTCGGCAAAATACTTCATTAAATATAACAAATTCGAATTAATCCTTAATCTCTCTTCAGTTTTACTCAACGAATGCTAATATGTTTGTACATTTTGTTTAAGATGCACTATATAAATAAAAATTTATTAACCTGTAACAAAGGATAACAGATGTAAGAATACCTCAAAAGCACGACTGTGAAGCAATCCTTCCTGGATAAGCTTTAGGGGAAGACTAACAAAATATAAGGGTTCAATGCATATGGAGGAGGAATGAAAGCTTATGGGCACAATAACCTCCAACTTAAAGCAAAATCCAAGTTAAGAATCGTGAAACATTTTTACCCGGAACGCTCCACGGGGTAGGGTACCAAGACGATTAGTGACTGTGTTCCTTTCCACTATAACTATATAACTATATATAGCCTCGTTTAACAGGTTTCTGGAACACCTCAGCAGGGCGTATCCTTGGCCCTCTCTCTATATATTGGGATGCCCATGGAAAATTCCACCATTAGACCGACATATTATTACAAAGATGCATCCCTCCAAAGGCTTGTGAGCATGTATTCTCAAGAAAACTATTAGCCTTATTCGGTGTTTAAAAGTGAAGCTTTCAAAAAAGATTCATATTAAAGCAAAAGGAAAAACCCCTCTTTTGCTTCCTCTGTTTATGCGAACCGAAAAAAGGAACGAAATAAATAACGGTTTTCGGTTTCGGTTCGGGTTTGGTTTCACTCTAGCTAAAATATCGGTTGGTTTCTATTTCGGTTTTCTGTTCGGTTCCGGTTCGATGCCCTGGTTTCAAGCAAGGTGTCCCCACCTGCTTGCCTGACCTCAGAATAATGATCACGTCACTCCCTGGCCCAACTAGACATCAATGTTTGTTTTTCCTTTACACAGGCCTGATCCAGAGGGAGGCAACTCCCCCTCCCTTTGCCCCCCTCCCCAGCGGAGGCTCAAACTTATGGTATGTTGCTTTAAAAGATTAGCATACCCTATTTTCGATTCGCGTAAGGTCAGAACGATAATAGATGAGACAATAACAAATTTGTCGCTTTGAGCGATATTGCAGAAGCCAGTTGATGCTTGCGGGGACCTAAAATATTAGAAGGGTCTATAGAAACATAAAGATAGAATTATTAAATTGTTAGTAAGCTGCTTCGTCGACGACTTGGGCAACTGTCAAGAGCTTGCGATCCTAAGAACCATAGCTTAAAAGGTTACTGCCATCATCAAGATATAGATTAAAAACCAGATTAGGATGGGTGTAGATAATTTTTCTGGAGATAAGAATTCTTACGCACTCTGCGACACGGTACAGGGTACAGGGAACAGATAGTTGTCATCGATGGGAAATACTCGTCCCCCGTTAAAGTTGCTTCGGGTGTTCCTCAGGGAAGTGTATTGGGCCCTCTGCTCTTCTTAATCTATGTAAATGATATGTGCTCGGTTGTTCGTAGTAAAATTAGGCTTTTCGCCGATGACACCGTTCTATATAAAGAAATAAAAAATCAGGAGGACCATCAGTCTCTGTGTGAAGACTTAAGAGCCATTTCAGCGTGGTGCAAAGAATGGCAAATCGAAATTAATTATACTAAATGTGCCGCAGTCACGTTCTGGAAAAGTAAGAACAAAGATTTAGGTTTCGAATATAAAATAGATGAAATGAGTATTCGACAAGCTGAGTATGTAAAATATTTAGGAGTAACCATTTGTCGAGATCTTTCGTGGGACATGCACATTCGTCGAGTTATAGGCGCGGCCAACAAGAAACTGGCATTCATAGGTAGAATAGTACGGAACACTACAGAGAAAGTACGCGAAACATGCTACTTATCACTGGTAAGACCACAAGTGGAATACGCAGCGAGCATATGGGATCCGTACGAGAAGGGACATATAATTCAACTAGAAAGAGTACAGCGCAGAGCAGCCAGATTTGTAAAACAAAAGTACGAACATAAGGAAAGCGTCACCTCTTTATTGAGCGATTTGAACTGGGTATCACTGGAGGACCGTAGATTGCACTCAAGGTTGAAACTTCTAGAGAAATATAGGTCAGAATGTCTAAAAGAGGAGGTAGTGGGAATAATTGTGGCACCGACGTATATAGGTAGAAATGATCGAGACGATAAAATACGTGAGATCGATTGTAGGACGGAGCGTTATCTAGGCTCGTTCTTTCCTAGGACAATAAGAGATCACAATAGGAAATTTCGAATTGCGTTAGACAATCTTTAGGTAGGATTTGGTGCATTGCACCCCCTGCCACCCACCAACTTGGTGAATTGCAGGGTAACTTGTAGATGTAGATGTAGATGAGGTAACGTGGATATGCTACATTACGCTATCTATTATGAATCATAATGGAGACAAAAAGAACCAGATTTTTCATCAAGCCAACCAAGTCTCATTTTCTTTTCTGTAAGTGAAAATTTCATTTCATAAAAGAATGAGTATACAGAAACGCAGAGCAAAAATAAGTAAAAAACGTTATATTTTATCTACTGCTTTCTAGTTGCTTAGGGTTTTGTGAGAACACCCACAGCAAAATATCGTGATTGTCGGTTCCAACCATGTCATGGACATTAGTGATCGCCATTTTGTAATGCAAATGAAATAATTGTAAATATATTTGAGTTATGTTGATACGCGGACCCTAAATACGAAAATGAAAAAAAATTGACGGTGCATTCTAGAAGGCCAGGTATGGCATGGAGTGGTTCAAGTGCCCGACATCCAGGTCGCAGATTCAAGTCTGTTATGGTGTCTGCGTTTGTGTATGTTATCAAGTCTTTCCGAAAGATTCAAAGTGCGTCGCTTAAGATAAAAACTGAAATAATGTACTATGGAAATCCCGCTTTTCGCCGCAAGAAAACCATTATTAATATTCTTCGCATTGTGAATCACTTAAGTTATAATTAATATATCGGCCATTCGTCTCACAGAAATAATTTATTGAAAACATCGTTTTTTTAGAAGGCTGACCCGAAAAAATTTGATTTGATTTAAGAAACCAATGAAACAAATTGCCGAATTCCATTTCCTCGGAGTACGGAATAGAAAAATTTTAATTTTCTTAGAAAAATTTTAATTTTTCTTACAGCACGTACAAAACAAATCAATCACAACGAAATTTTCGAGAGATCTTTTTGGCTACACTTATTTTGGGAACAAGGTCCTACGATTAGGAATCATTACACTGTTTTCGAATAAAATATAAGAAACTTTCCTTTGAATGGTTGTTTCAGTAGATATGCAATTATCTCACTCTTAAGATAACATTAAAAAAGGGTTGGATCAAGGTTATCTTAGGATAAATGTTCAATAACGGGTGCCGCTGCCGTCCCTCAGTTGTTACATCAACATGGAGGGCCTGAAGTAGGGCCTGATATTACGAGGGCCAAAGGCAATGTGTGCCGCGGCAATCTAGGGCGCCACAGCTGATTACCATGAGTGCCAAGAAAAACATTGGTAAATAAATCAATTTTTAGAGGTCGCTAGGGTAGTAATATTTCCTCAAGTAAGTTGATTATGTTATGATGATAGTGATTATTCACCAAACCGGTAGTAGAATAAATCCAATTAATATGAAACTTTGTGCGGTTTTATTTTGTTTTTATTTTAACAACGCTCTATATTCTCACGATTATAATCTTGTACCAAGAAATGAATGTTAGGAGACACGACAAAATTTTAGGAAACACCTCAGTTATGCAGAATATTATTTTCCCCGCGTTTTAATGAAGAACCATGACATCTTTATTAAAAATAACTTTAACATTTGGGCATTACATTAATAATTATTTATAGGAAAATAAACTTTTGGCATTTATTGCGGGAACGTTTAAAACCTTTGGCAAGCGACGCCTACGGCAAATGCCACCTTCGCCATCCATAGTTACGACAATGATACCTGTATGTTACAATGTGAAAACCCTGCAAAATTCTGATCATCTTTGAAAGGGTCCCGCACCTACGAAAAGATTGGGATATCACTGGTTTAAGGCTATAGCCTTATTAGCCTTGCATACAAACGCTGGATAATGACCAATAAAGTGATAACGGATTATTTCCATCGTTGGCATTTGCTCACGACATCTTCCATCGTCTTCGCACATGTGGAACACCATACCTCCTGGATCGCTTCGGCAGTGGTCTCTTGGACCAGTTCGGCAACGGGCTCGTATTCCATGCCTCCTGCACGATTCCTTCGACAGCAAAGGCGCGACCACACGCTGAGCATTAGTGGATGCGCAGTTGAAGTAAAGGCTATAAACGGACGAGAGGATTACTGGTTTTATTTTGTTCGTGCTTTCGTTGATTAATTAATTAAACTATGAGAAAAATTACGCCTTCACAAGTTTTTTCAAAATTAATATCGCTTTAGATGGACGGAAAATAGGGTAAATTTTCCGGCCGATTAATTTACGGGATTTCGGCGGATTAGTTGGAATGATTATTGTACCGCTAGCGCCAGATCAACTAGAAAATGAATTAATTTTTGATTAGGGTGACCAAATCCGCTTATATGTTCGGATTGTCGGTCTGTCTTTCTGAAGTGCTATTTCCTAAACGAAAGCAGCCAGAGACTTCATTCTTTCCCAATTGATTCGGTACCCTGTCTCGTTGATCACGTTTTCTCGCTTTGCCCGTCTGTCTGTCTCATTTTGTTAGAACCGTCATTTACTGCATTCTTCAGCAGCTCTTTCCTTACTTGTTCAGCTATTAATTATGTTACTATATTATTCGTTTTTGGCCTACTTTCCAGAATGGAAATAGGCTTAGAGTTTCGTCGATGTGTCTGTCTGTCCGTCCGTCCCCCTATTAACTTTTGAAACAATAGACCGATTTACATGACACTTGGTGGAAATCTCTTACTACTGGAGCCGAGCTCCCGAGGATAGATTTTGTTGCGAAGATTGAAGTCCTGGTTTCGAGATTCCAGGAACTATCCTTCCCATTTGATTTACATGGGAAATCTGAAACACATCGTACAGGGTAATTTTATTTTGCGCATTAAAATATATTAGAATTGTAATATCGGTGCGGGATTCGTTCTATTCTCTGAGTAAATAAATGAAGATTTTAATTTTTGTCGTAGAATTTTGCTCATCGATTGTATTTCTTATAATTTTGCGCAAATACTGGCGATTTTGCAGCTTTTATCGCTCATTATGACAGTGTTGCCATAGTAACAACTATTGTTGGACTCGGATTCGATATAGTCGATTACATACACGCGTCGTTTTTGCCACACAAATACGCGTGACCAATTTAATATTCCGTTCGAATGTATTTGTAATATTTTATGAAATTTAGAAACACAACACACAACATATCCGCGGCGATTTTAAAGCTATTAAAGGCAATCATCATCATCATCTTGTTTATTCAATATTGTAGTTAAAATAAGAGTACATTATTTCTTTAAAACATTTAACGAAATGTTAATTTAAATGAATATTATAGCTATACCAACCAATTATATCGATTTATCTAGTATTGTACTGATTTTGACAATGTAGTTTTGGTTAACTTTTTCTGCTGTTTTTCAAATATCAATAGTTTAGTTTATTAGTTTATTGCAGCCATGATCGCACTTATCGAGATTCTGACACCTTGAATTCTGTCCCGTGTTTAGACTTTCTATACTTATTTAAGTATTTTAAAAGTTGGCTTAACTTTAACGTAGAATATTTGAAAAGAATTAGCAGGAATATTTTTCTGAGTTATAAACCTGATATTCTAACATATAGCCAAAGAAGTTTTTACCGATTATTTCCATTCATCGAGGCATTAATCTAATATTAGTTGGTTTTTGTGAGGAAAATATGCCACTTTTACTAATTTGAGCCTAGACACTATGATTGTCGTCCTTTTAAATGGTACCTATATCTTGTATTCAAGTTAAATTTACACCCAGGGAAAGAAACGACAATTTAAAAATAAAATCAATCATAACAATGGATTAAAGTGGTACAATAAATGTTCATTTTACAATTTAATATCAATAGGAAAATTTATTTGATTTCCTTGTCCTTGTCTTCTGGGTTATGGGAAATGTTCCGTTTTTCTTTGGAATCTGGTCATCCGATTTTTGCATTCCCCAATTAAAGTTTTGTGAGTGTAGAAGATAAATGATACGTTTTATAAGATTATATTGCACACTTTCACCATATTTCTGCAATTTAAAAAGAATATGGTAGCGATCGAGAATTTTCATGAATACGTAGTGATTTCTTTTACGCGGAAAACTTGTCAGTGGCGAAAATTCATAAGATATACACAATGGAGGCGTGTACGCAAGTGTATGTTTTTTCGATAGTTACTATCAAAGATCCCTTAAGAAGATCGAAATGATGCGTAATCAATACGCGATGTTTCCAGAAAACGAAAAAAAATACTTTAAATATCCCAAAATAAATTTGACAGCGAGAACCCGTAGCAGCCAGTCATTTAAATCCGGCGCGTCAAGGTTAATAAAAGTTTCCGTCGTGAAATATGTATATGCGCAGTAAAATGAATTTCTACGTTTAGAAAATTACGAACAGGATGCGCAATTCAGTTGCAGAGCAGCCGTCCTCAGCGGCATTCGCCGATCCATGATTATAAAAAATGCCGTATTTTTTTACTTCGCAGTATCGTGGATGCAGGACCTTGATCGTCAATTGGATTCAAGCCTCCGGGTGAGCTCGATATTGATTCGTTTTTGAATTATTCATTGTTTACATTTAGAGGCGTAAACACTCCTTCCTATCGCAACAAATAACGCGTCCAACTTCTAAGAAATTTTCCCTTTTATAAATTCATGCACCATAATTTATGGTGGAAAAGTAGTTATGAATCGAATGGTATTTTCCGGTAATGTATTAAAAATAAACGTCTTAAATGGTATATTAATTTTTAAAAATAGTTCTCATAAGCGATCGCATGTTATGTTTGAATACTTTATGTTGTTCATATACCTATTTAATTTGTATAGCTGTTAGTTTTTTTATTCTACTATTCAGTTACTGTCTAATGTAAAAGGCTATCTTTGGGTAATTTAAATAAATAAATAATTAATCCGAGTTTCTTTTTTAGGCAAGCGGGTTCGACGCGAGCGAAAAATTGCCCATCAAGTTTTGTGTTCGAAAGATCAATCCTCCGCGAAGAAAAAAACCCATTCTTTCGCAGTTGAGCCAACACTGGAATTCTACCGCAGGTTTTTTCTGCTTTCCTTCTGCTGTCCAAGCGTTTTCATTACTTGACTCATCGGGCGGATTACAAACGCGGATCGCAACGCTGTCATGTGGTGCAGCAGAGATTCTCCCAAGGTCAAGAGAACAAAACTGTTTAAGATCCCTTGCAATCATGGCAACTATGCTCAGAACTTTCCCTTCCCTTTTTCAATCCTCTCTCTCACAGACCCACGTCGCGGAACGCAAAGGCGCGCTACATCGTAAAAGAGAGACATTTTGTTCGTTCGTAATTCGTCCGCCATAAGATCGTCCGTGTGTGTGTGTATATATATATATATATATATATCCACGTCACACACACACACACACACACACACACACACACACACACACACACACACACACACACACATATATATATATATATATATATATATATATATATATATATATATATATATATATATATATATATATATATATATATATATATAGAGAGAGAGAGAGAGAGAGAGAGAGGTGACGTGGAATTTTTCTCGCATAAAATAGGAATGAACGCTTAATGAGACAGAAACAAAACGATATACAGATTTATCGGTGGACTGTTTTATAAACCAGCGACAATAAAATCGACTACGGACTGATTAGAAAATTAAAGGAGCTTATTTCCTAGCGTTCTGAGCGGCAATACTTTTCAGTTGAAGAGCAAATAATGCGTTACTTCGTGCAACCAGGAAATGCAATAAATACCAACATAAAAAAGATTTTTATGATGGGGTTGGCAAACTGCCATTTTTTGCGATTGGTATCTTCCAACTTCACGCATGATTTTCCTAATCGTACTCTAAAAATTTTCATTTTCAACTGCTCATAATCACGCAAGATCTTCTTCGCGAGGATGTGAAAGTAGTATTTTTATATAACTCTAATTGCAACGCAGGAAAACCCATCTTGTTTTTATGCGCTAAAAATTTCTACTTTAGGAAGGTGGTAATAAGTGCATATATCCTTCGAGATCTGCACTTTTGCTAATGCGACGTGGAAAAAATCATGGACATTAATTCGGCATTCGAGATCATTCTTCGCTAAAATGTCACGTTAACATTTTGTAAATTGTTCGCGATGTGGCAAACGATTTAAGTTTTGAGAAGACTAGGGAAAATCTGTAGTACAATGGAATTCTTTTTTAATGCCCCTACCTGCTTCACATTGCATATGTAATTAAAGGGGCTATAAAGTAATACGTTTAACATATGTTCAAAATTACAACGTTATTTGCTTATTTAAGAGTGCGATTACATTTTTAATAACAGTCGTTAAAAATAAAGTAAAATGAAACTCTCCATGGGACGCACAATTTTATCCGAGTATCAGGTTCCTCTTCATTATAATTCAACCTGTGACATCTTCTAACGAACTCGAGGTTTCGGCCTCTTTTGCGTTTTGCATCTCTTGTTTCCCGGACACCGTTAGGAGCCGTATTTATTTGGAAAAAATATTAATCAGCAATATTACGTCAGGTTATGTGAGAACATTCCTAATAAAACATGATATTTTACATTATGCTCGAGGGCAGCAGATTGTAAATGATCCACCAGCTATTCATCATAATTGATGAATCCCACACTGGATGATTTAGAAAAGGTAAGTACTTTAGTAAACCTCAGCCTTGAAAATTTTAGATTATTTCAATAATTAATTGGTCAAAATATTTGAGCTAGGAATATCTTAATCAAACAAAAGAGGGCCATAATGGGAAAAGTTTTGCTGAAATAAATTTTTTCGAGATAGAAGGTATACTCCAAGAAGGGAAATGCTAAAATGGCATAAATAAGACATCTTCAGTACCAGATTGAGAGTTTCACGAGCCCTGGCCACAGTTTAACTTGGAAGGAGCTATAAAAAAAATACACCCGAGCACAGTTCAACTTATTATTTCAATAATTTCAGTAGGTACACGCAATGGGCGAATTTTAAAAAACTTCGAATTGTAAACGTAAATTTAATTATATTTATTCGAGAAATTTAGGGGCCTTCAAAATATGAATCCTAGACACTGACTTAGGTACAATGTTCTCTCCATATGTTATTCCCAAACACCATGGAATTGTACATTGCAGCGGAAACAACTGACAGAATTTACAGCCTTTATGGTAAAACGGACGATGAGGAGATAGAATATAAGGCACGAAATTCATTTCTCCTTCCGGACTGCGACCTTAACTAATGAATAAATTTAGATGCTAGCGGCAGGGTCGAAGGCGCAGATTAATAATGAGCTTCAAATTTTGCCCGTTTTCACTCGGAAAACTATCTCCCATAAGTAATGTAAATGGCAAGGATTCGTAGGGCAGGCAAGGTCGCTGAGTTTGGTGTTACCGGCGGTTCGTCCATTCTCTGCAAGTAAACAGTTCGTAACGATTCCACTTCCACTGTTTATTAATTTAGTAGTGTTTGCGTGTGTCGCACGCCAATGCCAGCAGGAGCATTATTTTATTTTAATTATATATCATTTCATCAGAAGAAAATGAAAAGGCGTAAAATAATATGGAATAGTCGGTAAAAACGAAACTTTTCCGTGTTAATGCCGCACCGGGTAAGGCAGCGTGCTACTACCGATCTGCACTTGACATTGCAAGTTGCAGTATTAGCTGCACGACTTGCTCGCATTGAATTGAACTCAGCAGAGAGCAGTTAGCATGACCGAAAAAAATTAGCAGGCAAAAAGTAGTTTAAAAACGTTTACATAACTCGCCACAGAGGCCGATCACGAGAGCGCAAGTGACTGCCCAAACCAATAAAAACGCAAGGCAATTTCAACTGACGGAATCGATAGTCTGACAAAAAGCTTCCCGTCTCCTTGGTGGTTGTAAGCACCATGTTACGAGCGCACGAAATCCTCCGGCTGGGATTGAACCCGCTTCCTCGGTATCTTATCTTATACGAAAAATACGCAACATTTTTCTTAGCTTAAATCCCCACCATACGGTGATAAATTTAAAGTGTGGTTAATAATAGAATCCATATTGTATCGTATCGTTAGAGGAACGTAGGCTGCAGGCTAGATTTAAACTACTGGTAAAATTTATGTCGTAGGGACTAGCGAATGGGGTAGTAGGACTTATCAGAAGCCCGACATATCTCGGAAGGCAAGGCGGCGAGGATAATTCGCGAGATCGATTGTAGGACGGAGCGATATGGAGGATCGTTTTTCCCTAGGACGATAAGAGAACATAATAGGAAAACTATGGATCCTTGGTGCACTGCACCAAAAAGGTGACTTGCAGGATATAATGTAGATGTATGGAGAGCATTCAAAAATTTAAGTTTTTTATTTAATTTACAAATTGAAGTTAAATAGGAAGATCATCATATTTATATATCCCATTCATCAGATTTGGCGAATGACTAGCGTATTGGAAAAAGATAATCTAGAGCAGTGGTACGCAACCTGTGGCTAGCGACTTGATTTCAGATGGCCCGCGGAACCTTCAAACAAATTTCACTTTTGAATTTTATTAATCCATCAGCTTACCTAACCGTCGATTGATTAGGGAGGAAGATAATTGCGAAGGGTGAAAAATATGGCTTTAGAATGGAAATTCAACCTACCACAAGTACTTAAATTGTCTATATATTGATTGTTTATTTTTAATAAATTGCGTGGCACTTCGCAAATTTATCCGTGTTCGCGTGGGCCGCGATTAAAAAAGGATGCGCACCGCTGATCTAGAGCATCTTCTCGCAATGTTAAAATCTTAAGGTCGTTCGTCCGCATCACCAATCTTTTGTTTCAAAACTAACTTACAAGGTTAAATGTTAAAATGTCCTCCGACACTTCCCTGTACAGTTAATAAAAGCACAAATGCGATATATTAACACACTAGTAAAATGATTTTGAAAATTATACCCTTTAATAAAAAAACCGAATCATTTATCAGAAATATTTCCGACATCAATAGTTTAAAAATTACGATACAAATATAACATGACTCTTTGGGTGAAAAATACCAGGGAGATTTTTTTATTTCCTTTTTCGCCCGCCTTAAGAATTTTTTCCCTTATGTTGTCATGCTGCTCAAAATTTTCCCTGCCATCCACCAAAAAGGTGACTTGCAGGGTATAATGTAGATGTAGATGTACCAAAGAATGGCACGCGCGCCTTGGCCTTCTGACCCCTTCTCTATGAGTCATATGTTTAGTCCGCGGCCCCCAGCAAAACCATAAAGTGCAGTCAAGCGTCGGCAACTCAAGGCTGGAAATGAAACGTGCGAGATATTGAATATGAATGTGAAAAAAATCTACTTGACAAAAATTCGGGTTATAGACGTTCGAGTTATCGAGGCTGGACGGTAATTTTTCATGCCTCCAAAATTTTACTCCAGTATAAACCAGTTATGAAAATAAGTATCTGTTGGCAATTTTGTAATTTAAGATTGGGCATTTTAAAGGAAGCGGAAGGTATTAAATAAACTTTAATTAATTAACTTTAAGTTTATATGTAGATGAAAGCATTTAATGCTAATTAGGATATCAAAATGTCGTAGATTGCTCCAAAGTTTAGGTCTCCTTTAAATGTTCCACAGCCTTCCGGAAGCCAATATACCTTGCTTTTTACGAAAAATTGCGTACGAACGAATGTATATTAAAAGTGAGTCGATAATCAAGATGACACAGGACATGATGAAATATAGAAATCCGTAGCGTGATCAACAGGTGCTCACGCGGGTGTAATCTAAAACAGAAACATTATTTTTAATTAAAGAAACTGGATTTTTTGATATTGCAGAATGATGAATGCTGCAACGTATTGAGCAGTTCTTAATCGGAATACGTTAAAAGTAAAAAATAAGAGTGACTGATGGTGAATGATGTTGAATTGCAAAAATCTGGGACTGTTTAGCAGAGCATTACGAAATTATATAATTTTTTAAGGTTTGTTTAATAAGATTACAATACCTTTTCATAAGTTTGTTTAACTTTTCCCAGAATGTTTCGTTTTATGTAAAATTATGCGCAACTCCTAAGCAACCTTTTTTTAGTAGGCATACGAACCAAGAATTAAAAAAATTAAGTACGTCTTAGCTCTCGCCAATTGCCATAACATTTCATTTTTTATGCTTAAAAGATTGTTCTGGAATTTGTTTTCAGCCACATGACAAGCTCGAAAAATTTTACCAACTTTTTTAATAACTTTGTTATAGCAATTGGAGATAAATAAGACAAGAACTCAATGTTTCCACTTTTAGTACTTTAGTGCTTACTCTGTTTTTTTTCAGCCATAAGATAAATATGAATCAAGGATCACCATAACAATCATAAGCAATCTGCTCTCCTATAGGTCCACAAATTAAAGTTTAAGCCCGTCTCCCATATATTTCTATCTTTATCTACGTCCTTCTTGGAGTCCTCCGATATCAAATTCATAAATTTCAATAATCACTGAAATTATTATTCGCAGTCTCTGGCATTTCAATTATATTTATCATTAAAAATCAAGGACAAGTTCATCTTAAATGCATGCTAGCTCATAATTTTACCAGCGCTTGAACATGCGTCGTCCTCCTTTTTGGCATGCTGTCAGAATCCCCATATTTTAATAAGGTTGGGATGCCTGATTTTAAGTTCAGCAACACCACACGGCGGTCGTATCATCTCTAAAAATAACGCAAACACGAACACGCAATAGCGTAGAATGACGACGGTCGATCGTTTAAGGCTAGCATACCCAACTGACGCGCGAAAAAAACGAACTATTAACGAGAAGTATCTAAGTGCTCCTCTTCGTGTCTTCGTTCAACCAGAGGGAAGTCCCTGCGCCGAGTGAAGGCGAATGGATCTCGACGATTTCGACTCTCGTGGCGCCCCGTGAGCAGAGGTCATCCGCCATCTTTATTTCGGTTGCGACTGCAACGGGAATCCCCGAAAGTTTGTTTTCGAGGGAGGGGGAAAGGAAGTCAAGGTCCATCCACGACGTCTCAAGCGCGTAGAAGATACGAAAAAGTTACGCTCTCGAAACTCTTTGGGAAACTGCGGTGGGTAGAACGGAAATTCCAGGCTGTGTTCGTCCCTGTCTATCGTTCGTCGCCAAAAAAAGAAGTTTCGACCGAATTGGAAAGTGAGGGAGCATAATTGGATATTTTTGGATAAGGTGAAAATGAGGATGATTCATAACAACTGCCGCTGTTACGTCATACGACTGGAAGTCTTAACTATGTGGCTATAATATATCAGGGGTGGCCCTCGGAGCCGCATATGATGATTTTCAGAAGTTCGAGAGCCGCATGGCATATTCTGCCCTCATAAATTTACGAACAGTAAAACATAACCTGTATCCGAAGCAATTCGAATATAATGCATGCCCATTAGGCATTCCAAACACCTCTCGAGTGACACTACGTCATTGTGTCATGTAGAGAAAAACGAAGAGACGCCTCTGCGTGGAAAATTAAAAGAGCCGCATACTAGGATAAAAGAGCCGCGGTTTGGCCACGTCTGATATAGATGTTGCCGTAGTTCAAACTAAATCTTTGATAAAGTCTCGCATATATTTATGAAAAGTGAGAGAAGAATTTCAGAGCAAATTACTTAAGGCGCTTTTTTCACCGACTGATGTCTTTCCAACGATACGTTGCTGGTTCCCTACATCTGCAACACCACGTACTTTGTTGGATTCTTTTTATTGCTCCCTAGCAGCTAATTCTAGATCCACCAAATTTATATCATATGTAGCCCTATTAAATAACGTCATTTTTGAGTTATTTCGTACACGGACAGACGGACGGATGAACCTAATACATACGCTAACAAAATGAATATTCGGCCCTTTAGAGCAAGGGCTCTTTCGCATTCACGGACAGCCCCTTAGAACGGAATATATCACTGAACTACCGTCAATCACATTTCTTCAGTTCAGATCCATTTACAACTATTATGGACTGCTGGTACTGTCCTTAATCACTCTATGTTTAGCATTTAAATCTGTTTTTTTATCATTAGCGTGTGCCACATACAGCAAATTTATAAAAATACCGATACTTTTTTCAAGATTTTGAAAATAGGGTCGAAAAATTGATACCACATACTAATTTCATTCAAATTTGATTGCGTTTTGGAACATTTTGAACAGATAAATTATATTCTACAAAAAAGACTGCTCCTCCAATCAACTTCCGTTCAAACAATTTTCACTATTTTACTCCAGATTAATTAGAAATAATCCGTATCATTCAATCAGAAAAGTTTGCCAGTTGTTGCTGTGTTAAAACATTAAGATATTTTGAAATATATGTAGAACAAGAGGAAAATAATCTTCCTAAATTTTTAATGATAAAATTGTCTTATAACCTTTAGCCCACTAAAACAATTGCGCTGAAATTCATTTAAATCTTCGTAACGTATACGAAAAATTAAGAAATGCACACTTCACCGCATAGGTTAATTTTACATGTTCTAATGAAGTTTTCTTAATAATTTATTTCCAAACTTGACTTAAAATGCAGCTTATATTTCTCTAATATTCTGTAAGACGCAACGAAAGAATTGCAACATAGATGACAAGGTGAAATGCTGCATACGAGCCTTTTGGGCAAGAGAGTTGAATAACCGCAGGAATGTCACATAAACCTGGAGTTAATGATCTGCCAAAGGTCTGAAGGGGAAACAGTTTTGGACTTGAAAGTGTTTGAGAAGCCATAAAGGCTAAGAGTTGGCTTTTGAATTGCATCCCTCAGGCCTGCATTTATACCTTATCATTTTTGGAAATGACCTCATGTTCCGAGACAATTTATCCTAGTCATTCACCAGATTGGATAACTGGCTATGTTTACTCGTTCTGCACACTGCGATTTCTCATGTTCTTTCCTTATCCGTCACTTTAAACGTCGAAGATGTCATTTGTCATTCAGCACAAGGAAATTTAAAGAACGACAGTAACATTATCTCTAATAAAAATGAAGTTTATCGCGATGTTTTTATCTTGAGAGGAGATACTTCACTTAAAACTACTTTCTCCATATTCTCATTTTAAAGAGATGCAAATAATGAAAGAGGACTTTTAATATAAATAATAATGAAATATTTCTATCATGTATGTTAAGTTTCTATCAGTACTCATTAATTCGGTTGTCGGTCTTAGGGCTTGTTTCAATTATAGCGTTCCAAATATTCTGAATAAAATGAAGTGGATGGGAACGATGAGTTATTTCACTGGGGTTTTTGATTATCACCTTGTCAAAACAATGGATTTTTTCCTTTTCAATAACCGTCGTATATGCAGTACGAGACTGCCGCTCATGGATTCATAATAGAAAGCGAAATCTCTGTGAAAATATTTCGAACACATTTGGTCATATTGGTTTTTTTCGCAAAGGGTTTCAACATCCACCGGCCTGTGAAAAATATCATAAACATTTTACAAGCCAATATTTACGGCTACGCTGTACTACGCGTCCTAAAAAAAATCGACCCTCGTATAGAAACATGGCGTACATCGTTAGCAATCCTAGATAATTATGAAAGAGAAGGTATTTCCAAGGAATCTGGCAAGTTCATTGAGATTAGAGCAGGGAAAGTTATATATATATATATATATATATATATATATATATATATATATATATATATATATATATATAAAGTCGTTGTCCCCATATGCCACTGGAGGAGCTTTCAAAGCAACCTATCAGGGCCATAACGGTCACCGGTCTGATGCTTACTAACTGGCGTCGCTCGTGCAAGTCAGATTAAAAATGTAAATCGTAAAGCCGATTCCTTCATGTAGATTTAGCTGAACAATGAGGTTGACCTGTCTATTTCACAGTTCATGTTGCTGGACATGGTATCTTATTATTTCGTATGATCATTATCAGGGGCGGCCCAAGGAATTTTGTCGCCCGGGCGCCCATTAAATTTTTGTTGAGATACTTTTAAAAGTATTCATTGCTCCTTAAAATAATCGATAATGAAAAGTAAAAGGAATGTTACCTAGATTTTTGTCTGTCCCGCGATATAAATTGGTATCCAATATTTATTAATTTGCAAGTCATTTATAGATAGATGGTCGGTTTAGCGCCCCGAATACTTTGGCGTTCCGGGACGACTCTGATCATTATATTCGACGTGAATCGAAACCTTCAACTTGACTCAATAAAGAATGAGAGCTACACGAAAAAAGCGTTTAGGAAGATTTAAAAACAGCAAGATGAATATTCGCACTGAAGAGATTTGCATCTGGACCCGATTCCGCGCGTCATTTGAAAACTTTAAAAAGATTATTTACGGGAACCATTTTGATATTGTTTCAAAGAATACGTGCCAAAGGAGGAATGGGTAATTACTTTCGGAAAGCATTGAGTATTGGTTCTTTCAACGTTGCTCTTATTTCAGCGATTTTGGCCTGGTTTTAAAAAGTCGGAGTTATTTTAACTTTCAACGTTTTTCTTAACTCCTAATTCAAGTCGCGACTTTTATTTTGTTTAGTTATTTCGCTATTTTGGAACGGATTCCTATCTCTAAAAAACACTATATCAACCATATGAACAGATGATTTTCAGAATTCTTTTTCAACATTTTTCTGGTGCCTAACTACAGGCGGCCCTCGGTTAACGACGCCCTCGGTTAACGACGATTCGATATTACGACCAAACCAAGACCAATTATTTTTCAAAATCGTCTTACGACGTCGCAGTCGTTACTTACGACCAATGAAAATGCAACTCAATACGTAGCGAAGATCGATTATTAAATTAAGATTAAGAATACAAAAATAATTATCTATCGAAATCTAAAAATTATGTACGAACGTTAAATAAGGCAGTCAGAAATTACAAAAAATCGAGCATATTGATAATTGTAATTTTAACTTGACGCTTCTCTAATGAGGCTTGTATTTCGAACGGAATATTAAAATCCAAACTTGAATCGCTTCATCGAAATGAATTACATTTCTAGAGAATAAGCAATGACGAATATTTAAGAAACATTTATTATTCAACGAAAAATGAATGCAACAAAAAGAAGTACAATATACTAGATATAAATGATAAAACACTTGCTAAAATAAATTACGTAAAATAACCCGAGAAAATCTCAGAACTTAACTTACAATTTGCGCTGATCGAAGGTTCTAAGCACTATTGAAATAAGTTTATTTCCGTTAACATATGAAAATAGTAAACATCTAATAATACATAAGTGGAATTTTAACAATGTTCTTTCACGTTTCTCTTAAAACGTGATAAAATTTTGGTTCGAAAAGTAACCTACGACCTTCCTCGAAACGAAAAGTTATGTCCTGCCAAGTTTAGTTGCATTTTCTCAAACGGTGTCGAAATGTATAAAGAACAAGCAAACAACCTTTCGACAAAAATATTTATATAGAAGATAAAAGGCACCGTGTGTCAGTCTAGCACTCACATTGGGATGTATACACATCCGTTTTTCTGCATTAAAGCGATTTACTTTTCCAATTCTAACATGTTTCTTTCACAGCTCACTAAAACTTATCTCTAGCGATGAAGTTAATTCAAACCCTGAAGTTGGTATGCATGAGCATAGGGGATTTCTTAGGAGTAAGATGACTCAGTCTCGCTCAACAGAGCTGCAAAAACGTTTATTTGCTTGCTCAAGTTAGCCGCTCAAGAGAGCCGGGTGTGATCGGAGCATAATATACCAGCCACTTGCCAGTTCACTACCACGTTACTTCGGTGAGCGCCCTGCCTAAGGGTTAAATTGAGTTGTATTTATCCCTCTGTATTGCGTGGTTCTAGTCCTAGTCAGCGTGCCTCAGCCACTTCTTCAGCCGTTAATCGAATAGCGTCTTCCTAGCTTTGCTGTCAATTTGTTTTGTTTAATTTATTTCTTTTATCCTTCGGAATTATATCTCAAAAGCGACAATCTGAGTCAACTGCAGCTGGTGCTTCTAACAATAAGAGAAGGAAGCAAATAACTTTGGAGCGGAAAGTTGACGTAATAGAGAGACATGAAAGAGGAGAGACGCCGACTGCAAAATTTAAATGTTTTTAGGTTGCCTTATAAAATTACATTGTTCATCGGTTAATGTAGGTTAATTATGTATTTCAATAACAACATTTAGATGAAAAAGCTCTCTTTACATTTTATTTTACTGTACTGAGCTATTTTTTTTGAATTAGTAGACACTATAAGGATCAGGCGTGCGTTAAACCGTACATAACGATTTGGTGTTTAATTATATTGTTTTAGGCTAATGTAGGTAAAGTATTTATTTCATTAAAACATTTGTGTGAAAAGCATCTCTCTATATTTTATTTTACTATACTATTTTTGGTATTTAGTAGGCACTGTTAAGGACCAAATGTGTGTTAAACCGCACGTAACGACCGCTAGGGTTGTAAGATTCGGTTAACGAATCAAATTCGGTTCCGTTCGCAGGAACAGATCGCCGTCGTTAATCGAGGGTCGCCTGTAGTTTATCGGAAATAAAAACTCACTCCTCTCCGCGAAAATGTCAAAAATTCGTTCTTCGATAAAGATTTTTCGAAAATATTTCGAAGAACTTACATTTCGAAAAGCTGATTGTTCGGTGAATTTATTTTCGAAAAATTTTCCTAGCCCCGATTCCTGTAGCTTTCGAAAAATGCTACATCATTTTCTCTTTTGTGAAGTTAGAAGTTAAAAATATTATTGAAAAAAGAACTTTGTTATTTCCACAAATTTTTAATTTAAAAACGACCGATTTCACTACGATCAATCGTAGTGAAACCGGTCGTTTTTAAATTAAAAATTTGTGGAAATAACAAAGTTCTTTTTTAAATATGAGTAAATTCCACAGAGTTGAGCCTGACCTCATTATTGATATTTTAAAATATCAGTTTATCGCAATCGCACAATTTAGAGCGATAGTATGGCGGTTATCTTGACAAACATGGAAAATTATTTATCTTCGAAAGCGAGATAGCGAAAACGACTACGATCATATCAAAAACCCGAAAACCGCGTGCGTTTTTGAAAATGTAGCAGTTTTTATTATCATTCCAACAGAAAGGCTCTGTGCAAACGGATAAATGAATTTATGTTATTTTAGATGGCAAAAAATAAATTGATTACTTGTAATCCATCCTCATAATTCTTCAAAAACTTAAACATTATAACTCGATACATTGATTGTATGTGAAAAACTGCCTTGTTGGTAATTAGTACGCACTTAATAATTATGATGATATTTAATAGATAAAAATCAAGTAAATAAAAACCACCAGTTTTAAAACCCAAAAGTTCATTTTCATCCATCTTCATTCATCTTCATCTGACCATTTTTCACTATATACATAACTAATTAATTTTTTGTTATATATATATATATATATATATATATATATATACTTAAAGACTAATATTCGTAAGCCCAATACGTAAACATAAATGAGTTTAATTTTCGTCGATGTTCGGTCGGCGAGCTTCAATGAATTAGTAATTTGGTCCATTGCACTTCCTGCTACCCGCCAATTTGGTGAATTGCAGGGTAACATGTAGACATGAATCTGCTAAATGCTATTGAGTGTTTGTAGGATAGTAATTTAATGTACGAGGTAACCATGTTATTTAAAATTTTTATGAACCCGAAAATTTAGCTTTTTTCGTATTAAATACTAATATAAGGACTAATTTGAGATGGATTTAAAGCTGAAAACAAGTAAATGTGCGTTCAAGTGCTCGTATCTCTTACGCTAATAACTATACTGTTGACGCGTGACTAAATAATACACATATACACTCATTGCGGCTTAACTTTAATCTGTACAACTCAAGATATAGCATTCAACGCCAAATATTTGATATTTAAGTAAACAAGCATATCTAAATCCCAACTGGTATAATAATTCCAGAGAGAGAGAGAGCAACAATGCGTTGCCCTTAACAACTACAGAATATAACACAATAGCTTTTATTGTAACAGGAATATCGGACCTTAGTACTTGTCTGTGAAGAAAAATCTGAAAATTTTCATTGGCGACGATTTTGATAGAGGCAGCTTGAGACTGATGAAAATGATACCTTTTTTCAAAATTACGGAATGCAATATCCATTTCTTTTATCTAAAATGGAAAACACATTTGGCGCTTGAAATCTAAACGGTTTCTTGCAGACGACCAGTCCTGATTATTGGTTAATGAATAGCTCTGGTTTTTCCACTGCTCGAGTTAGACTTTGGGAAACTTCTCTGGTACCGGATATGGGACATTTGAGTAAATAAACCCGTTATCACAAAGATAAAACGGCTAAAGCATACCATAGTAACGGTATCGTTGAAGTCTTACCAACCTTAAAACGTCAATTAGATATTTTTTTAATTTCTCGTTGCTATCATTAAGGACAAATATGAAACGTAGCTTAGCATGAGAATCCATGTTTAAAGATCCTTTCTATATTATCAATATATGAATAGACAAATAAGAATGAATTTGACAATGTAATACGACTGAGGCGATTTTTAAAGGCTATGATGTTATAATAGAAGCCCTGCGTATCTCGGAAGGCAGAACAGCGAGGATAGGATTCATGAGATCGATTGTAAGGCGGATCGATATAGAGGATCGTTTTTCCCCACATAATAGGAAAAGTTTACGTAAGAAAACTAGAGACCTTTGGTGCGCTGCACCCCCTGCCATCCACCAAAAAGGTGACTTGCAGAATACCATGTAGACAGGCCCGGACATAGAGACCCAGGGCCCCTAGGCAGTTAACAGAGTTGGGGCCCCCTTTTTGGTAATTTAGCAAAAAACAAACTTTACTTTTATTTTTTATTTATTTAACGTACTTTGACTTTAGAAAATAGACAAGCAGACTTAGAAATGAAATAGACAAGTACCAACTATACTTTTTTACACATTATAATTTTTACATTTACATATAATTACAAGATTACATCGCCACGCGACGAACTTTCTTCTCTGCAAAGGAACGGATGACCTCACTATAGTCCACAGACTGTTTCTGTACAGCACAGAGAGTGAATTAAGCCTGTTCTCTTCTGTGGTAGATCTTAAATAATTCTTTACTCTCTTTAACGCTGAAAACGACCGTTCTGCCGAACAGTTTGACCCTGGTGTACACAGCAGCATCCGGAGCGCTATTCCCACGTTTGGATAAATGCCCAAAAAGCCTTTTTCCAGGATGTACTCCAGATAACCCTTTTCCCCCTGTAGCCTCAGCGGACAAAAAATGAGCTCGCAGGTGCTGACACTCGTTTTCCAAAGTACCGTCCAAATCACTCGGATAGAAGGCTTCCAGGTTCCGTGCTCCGTCACGGACGTCTTGAGATTCCAAACTATGTAGCTTCGTGAGAAAGTCAAACTTTTTACTTAACTTCTCGTAAGCAGAGCCACGTATCTGTAGTTCTGCAATCAACCTGTCCATGTCCATGACATTCTAGAACATTCTTGAATGTTCCATAGTCTTCCACAGTGTTCTAGAACATTCGACACTTTTCCAGAGTTTTCCAGGACTTTCGAGAACTTTCTATACGCATACAATATCGAAATATCTAGAGCCTTCGAGAATGTTCCTGTACTACTATCCACTAATCATTTCCGGAATATTCTATCTTACGGGATTATTCTATAAAATCTTAAGACACTATACACTAGAAAATTCTATCACATTCTTTAGCTTCCGTCGCCAACACTACTCGTATCGTAACCTTAACTAACCTCAGCAAATTCAAACCTTTGAGCCGCAAAATTGAAATTGATACAACTTTCTTTCTTTCAACGCGAAGTGACAAGTAGTGACAAGTTATAGAATGAAGTCAGGTGCGATGCAAAACAAACAAAGAACACAAACACAGTGTTGCCACTTGACTTGTCAAAAAATTAACTATGGTCAATTATTTTCTATTTCGTTCGGAAAAATTGACATATTATTTTCCGTGTCCTGTGTCCTCAATGTGCACCATTTAGGCCTCTGGTCGGGGCCCCCGCCGAGGTTGGGGCCCTAGGCAGCTGCCTAGTTTGCCTAGGCAGAAGTTCGCCGCTGCATGTAGATGTACAACCAAAACCTCCTCAGTAGGGATATAAAATGGCAAGTATGTAGATAGAGAGTAAGGGAGGTATAGAATTAGAAAAGGACGGGAGGAAAGAGATAAAGAGGGAGAGGATAAAAAGAGGGAGAGCTATGGATTGGGACAGGAGGGAATGAGAGATGAGGGAGGTGGGAGAAAAGAGAGGCAGAGAGAGGGAGGGAGAGACGGAGGGAGAGACGGAGGGAGAGATGGAGGGAGAGAGGGAGGGAGATAGGGAGGGAGATAGGGAGGGAGATAGGGAGGGAGATAGGGAGGGAGAGAGGGAGGGAGAGAGGGAGGGAGAGAGAGAGGGAGAGAGAGTGAGGGAGAGAGAGTGAGGGAGAGAGAGGGAGGCAGAGAGAGGGAGAGGGAGAGAGGGAGAGAGAGGTAGGGAGAGAGATAGATAGATAGATAGATAATCGTCTTTATTCGGGCGAAATTTAGACCAGAAGGTCCATTCTTACATTTAAGAGGTAGGGGTAGGGAGAGAGAGGGAGGGAGAGAGAGGGAGGGAGAGAGAGAGACGGCGAGAGGGAGGGAGGGAATATTTTTATACACCCGTCATATGACGGGCAATACACTAGTATTGATATATTACGCTTATGCATATGCGGTGATTACCGAAACGCGACAACTCCCGAATATTCTAGCGCTGGGACGTCCATCCTAAGATCCGCGAAGTGTTTTTGTTTGGTCCACAATATGATAAAAAAGCCACCCGAAAAATTTAACACGCAAAGTCATACATTTTTTGAAATTTTTTATAATAAAACTTTTGATATTGAAATGCTAACCTTAAACCTCATTTAGATTTGATTTTCACGTATCTGGTACCTCAGAGCATATAGGTAACTTCGGATTTAAACCGTTGAAGAATTTACAACTTCCAATGTGGTCCACCGATGCGGCCTGCCATGTAAAATGAAAGGTTGGGTATCACTGTTTTAGCGGATTGGCAGCATATTTCATTTTTTTCACATTTTTCATATTATCACGAAAACAATGGGAGAAATATTTGTTTTTTTAAGCAAACTTTCTCCTCTCTCCTTGCAGTTAACTCCAACAAGGACAAACCTCTTCTTCAGAGAAGAGACGAGACAACTTCGCCGATTTATAGACTACCGTCGTTTCAAATTTTTCTGCCGCGTACGTCCACAATTCGACCTTCCTTTTAGATAATATAGATTTGCGCGTAGTTTTCAGTAGTTCTATCGTCGCTCCTATCAAATCACCGACTTTAATTCTAATAGATTATTTTCGAAGCTAAAAGTAGCAAAGAGATTATTTGTTAATAGGCCGATTTTCCGCCAATCAACACAACCTTCGCAGCGATCATATTGCCGTATTGTCGCTTAATAGGTACGGCTATTGTTAGGACGCTTTATCGCGGTGGAACGCGGCGGAGGGGAGTCAGGAATCAAGAACGGAATGGGCGGGCAAAAAGAGATTCAGTTGGCAACAGATTAAGACATAGCTGGCACGCTAAACCAGTCTATGATGATAGAACGCTTAAGGATAGAGAGGCGATTGTTCCCATTAAGCTATTAGCCTAAACTTTTATCTTGTTCCAACCGATTAAAGTGCGGAAAAATGTCGAAATTTATAAACTCGCTCTTTCGAACATATGCACACCGCTACATCGACCTAATATCTTGTAATATACATATTAAAAAAGCATGGGGTAAGATGCGATGGTAACTGACCTTTGCCAAGATCTTCTTGTTGAGCCTTTTTAACTAAGTCTTTCCACTTTACCTACAAGGTTGGTTATAATAGTCAAGCAATTAGGGTCGATGAACGGTTAAGGATTGCTGCGCGCCCATCTGATTTGCCATCGGTAAATCGTGTAGATGAACTCTCCTTTGGAATAGATAGCGTAAAAAAATGTCAACCCCTTAATCTTATCGCCGAAAATACGCTATAACTGCTTACGTCTGTCAGTTAATGACTCCAAAGTTAGCTCATGCAAAAGGGATCTGACACCATTCTCTCCCACTCCTTCTATTCGTCTCTCGTGCCAGCATCTTAGGCCAAATCTTTTTAAATCAGACATCTAACGGTAAACAAACAACAATTTCCAGGTTGACTAATATCCGATTTGAGATATTTCGATCTAACTATAAAAAGGTTTCGTCAGGAGAAATTTGATTAATGACCTCAAACATCGGTCTCTCGAACTTAAAAAGCTCTATCAAGCTAAATCCTTTGAAGATCAAATGGATAAAAAAGGAAAATTTATCGTCAACGAAAAAACATTTTTAAATACTGATGTCGTACCGATCATCGTCCGTTTTTTGGGAACGAGTATTTGTTTCCTCTCATAGTGTCATGCGGGTAGGGGAAATTTTTCTATATGGGAACTACTTTACTGGAACGCATGCTTTCCGCGCATTGGGAGAAAAACTTTCATTAAATCAAAATAAAATTCACTACAACTTTTTGGAATTGTATTTTAATAGAAAACAAAATAACACAAATTTGTCAAATTTCCGCCGTCTTAATAGCTAATTTATTCCTTTCCACTTTCTTCCCTCCTAAACTTCCATCTTTACCTCTTCCTCCATCTCCTTCTTGGACGTGTCTATATATTGCAAACGCTTACAGGAATTATTGCCTGATGATGCAGTAGTCGCTTGCTATCAAAACGGAGGAAACAGTAAAGAGTTGGGCTATTTCGTATTTTATTTAATAAAAACGCCCGAAAGTGAATACTAGGACACTTGAATAAGTTCCAAACAATGTTAATTTTATTTTCCCGCTCTGAAATTAAACGTAAAATTTGCAACGACCATACTATCATATTCTCTACACAAGGCAAAATATATGCAAGGTTAATTAATATAATGAATAAGACACCAACCGGTATAAACTTTAGATTCCACATTTTTATTTGTAGATGAATATTTTCAGGCGAGCACAAAAGATGAATTTCGAACATATTTTGAAAATGAAAAAAATACGTCGGAAAAAGAACTTCAATTCGCAACATGTCTGTAGTCGATTTGCCATATGTATCTAATGATAAAGGTGTCCGACCTCAAAGCGTTAAGATATTTCAAATTCACGCACGGAAAATTCCACTCCTTAAGGATTGCGAAAACAAACAACGAAGAGAACTGATTTCATCACTAGAGATAACAAACAAGGAAAGGCAGTAAATAAATGAAATGTATCAAATCGTCGCAGAATATATACGCAAAGGAGTGCACTATAAGAGAAAGAATGAAGGAGGTAGTACATGAGAAAGGTGAAAAATTCAATATTTCAGACTTCGCTCTCTCTCTCTACGAAATATACGTGTTTCTGAAAAGTTCCACCGATATCGTAACTATGTTTAATGAAACCTTTGAAACCTTTTTTCCCATAGACCGACACCGGAGATGCGTCCCCACGGGAAAATGTTCGCCCCGAAAACAAAATTCTCTCACAAATGTACAAATCATTTATACTGAATGTTATTCTCATCCTACATCACAGGATAGTATTCATACGTTGCCAGCGTGAATATAAGGCGGGGATCGGGATGGTACAAAAACAGTTTGTCTGAAAGACCCGCAATGTGATCTAAGTAAATAAATGAAATATCACTTTAAGGACAAAAGTATATAAAAACCAGGATCGATAATCACGACATCATCACCTGATGTATGATTCTTGATTGCAATGTCACATTCTCACTTATGGTTTTCGTGTAAAGACGGACAACTGTGAAGAAAGACAGGCCGAGGACTTCTTTATTTTGCCTAACAAACTGGTTCATCATCGTCCAAAGTTCGAAAGCCATCTCACATGATACACATTTAATGACAATGAAGGCACTCGACGACGATGGCGAAGATTGACCATAGCGCAGCATGGGGAAATACCAGTATCTGTTAAAGACGACACGTAGGAAAATTATGGACCATTGGTGCGCTGCACCCCCTGCCATCCACCAAAAAGGTGACTTGCAGGGTATCATGTAGATGTAGATGTAGATTTAGCACGAAGAATCCCACGAAGCGCCGACATGAATGAATAAAACGCGAGAAAGATATACAGTGTAACTTTGATAGAACGAGTGCGGCATATAACGATAACGATGTAGATGTACCCAAAGCGCGACAAATTTACGACCGAATGTTAAAAACAAAAGCATTCGCGGAGCGTACGGTAAAATAATCAAAATGCGAAACTATTTATCCTAGTTCATTTTTCTCAGAACGCGGGAAACGAACAAAGTCCATCTTTGAAGCATACGACCCCAGCGCATGAGTCGATAACAGCGCGAATTGAACGCGAAAGAGTTTTGGTTACTCGGCGGTTCGAATTAGACCATCTCTTTACGAACAGGTCGTTGCTAGGTCGTAATTCAGCGATGGATGTTCATTATCTTGCCTTATCTTATCCGTGAGAGGGAATTAATGCGCGTTGTTCGGATTGGGGTAAATTTCTCGCGTGGTATATTGGTTCGACAGACGTAGGAGCGTTTTTCAATTCTCATTTTCGTTTGATAAACGAAAAGAAAAAAAAATTCCACTTAACGTTCCGACCGTTTGTTGCTGGAATTCCGACAGTATTTCTGCGCGATGAAAAGTCTTATCGAAAAATTTCTCTCAAATTTTTTAATGAAGGTGAAATAATCGGAATCGTTTACCTCTGAAAAAAAGGGGAGTTCATGCCACAGAATTTTTTAATCGAAATTGTATTTAACGAAAAATTCTTACTGCTAAAATTTGTAGACGACTTGATTGCCTAGAATAGCGTTGGAACAAACGTCCGATATCGAAGAAGTGTTTTTATCTTATCGCCCTATAGCCTGACACGAATTTTTAATCTTTCTTTTTATTAGGAGGATATCTTAAATCTTTACTTTAAAGAAGAAATAATTGACAGTGAAAACATTTCCTCAAACTTTAAATCCTTTCAGACTCGATCAGATCGAATAAAAATTTGCTTCAAATTACATTAAAATAAAACAAGTTAATAAAGAACCGCAAGAGTAGAATCCAAAGGCGCTTTTTTGGAATGTTCCCGTAAAATTTCGGAATATTCGACCTCCTCTCTCTTCTTTCTTTCTTTAAGGCGTTATTTTTTACTGACACGAATGGTAGGAGCCGCTATAGGTGAGAACAGCCGCGGTAGGGAGGAGAGAAACCTGGTGCCGGCATTAGCCTACTCTTACGAAGAACACCAAGGGGACAACGGCTTTACGTCCCTTCCGAAGGACGGAGAAGTTGATTTGCGCGCGCTCCTCAGGTTTCGTTTACTCATTGGCTCGTCCTCGTCTCCTAGTACCATCGCTCGCAAATAGGGGGCCCGAGCGACATTTCGGAAAAATCCTGATAAGGATTCGAACCGGGTTGTCTCATTAGCAGATTGTCATAGTGGGGCCAACTCTCTAACCACTACACCACCAGCTCCCCTTACCTTCTATCTTTCTCTATCTCCTTTTTATTTAAAAAATACCTCGCCGCAGCTAAACAGTTCTAACACGATCTTAATCCCTTTTCGAAATTTAATTCGACATATTTATGTTTCACTTTTATTGTTGTAGCAACGCAAACAGATCGAAACTTTACCATAATAACGGACCCATATAGAAAGTCCGTAAGGTATTTTTAAATCCTGCTAAAAGGGAAACGAACAGACGAACGGAACCCAAAATTAGCGGGATTCATGTCTGTGACCAGCCAAAAATATTTAGAAAACCTTACCTTCCCAGCTCTTCTCGTTGCTTAAAAATTTAACGCACCTACAGACGGACAAAGCGGAAACATAAGCGACTTAAAAAATAGCGCTAAAAAGGGAAAAGTAGGGAAAATACAAACGATTGCAAAAAAACGCTAAAAACTGAAGTAGTGAAAAAATTTGATGGCTAATGACAGGTTCGGGCATCATAAAGAAATAAAGTTTAATATGGTTTTCATTCCATTCTTAGCAAGCAGGACTTTTTGAACTATGTTATGCAGAAACTCGAAAATTCGTTAAGATCAAGCCGTAATCTTAGTAGAATGTTTTGTATACTTAATGCCGGCTCTGAATGGCATCTATTTAAAATGCAGGTGAATATATTCCATATAAAGGGGCTCGTTAACAACGGCCTCGGTAGCGCAGCAGGCAGCGCGTAAGTCTCATAATCTTAAGGTCGTGAGTTCGATCCTCACCCGGGGCATCATTTTTTCCCCTAGGGATATTATGGACCAAAATTTCTAAAAAAAACTAGGACTTTTAGTGGTATGTTGATGTAATACACGCCATTCTACTCATCGAAGTTCAATGCAGGATTAACTATGAAGTTTATGTGCAATTATTTTGAGCTCTAGAAGCTTACAAACCTTCTTGAAGGGATCCTGAAAAACTGAAATTCCCAATTTAGTTCGATCAAGAATGTCGGTATGTCCATCCCTCCGTTTGCACGGTACACGCGTTCCTGGAAAAGATCATGTTAAGCGAAATCGTGTAAATCGGATAAGATTTCCCCATTGGAATACATCAGGTTATATTTGTGCGCCGTCTTGACTTCAAAATGCACAAATTGGTTATATTGTATTCGGAATTGTTTGCATTATTCTTTATTATAATCTTTGAGTCAAACTGAAAAATTTTATGATATTTAATACTCGGAGGAAGTCCGACATAGTACTAAAGTACATTGCACCCCCTGCCACCCACCAATTAGGTGAATTGCTGGGTAACATGTAGATGTAAAGTGAAAATGATAACCGTGCAAATCGAGGAACTTCTCTCAAGTGAAAAACGTGCTAAACCGAAAAAGTATAAAAAAACGTGCGAAGCGAGGGATTGGTTTATTACATCTACATATTACCCTGCAAGTCACCTTGACGGTGGATGGCAGGGGGTGCCGCGCACCAAGTTCCTTACTAATTATTATTCACTTATCTATTGTGGTCACGTATTGCCCTAGGTTCGTTCCGTGGGAAATAAAAAGAACTAGTACCCTTTAGAATTAGGAGGTTATAAATAGGCGTAGTAGTTTTTCCACGTTTACATTTTTTAAAAAGCGACCACTGATATCGAAGTTTATTTTCCATAAAATCGACGACGAATATCGACGTTGATTTCAATACATTTTATAAATATTTATCTAGAAAAATTGGTGATAAATTTTTGTCATCCGTAACCAATGCACTCATTTTCTTTGCGCCAAATTTAAATGAACGGCAAGTGAATTTTGCGTGGAAATGTAAAATGTAAATGTCGGTGATATTCATCTCCTGCCACACGCCATCTGCGGTGGAATGCAGAGTAATATTCTGATTCAGATACGCTCACACCATATGATGACAAAAGTTGCCTCACAATTTTTACAATTACACTACCAGTCTCTTGCAACTAAACCAGAAATGCAGAACTGAAGATGCAGCTTAAAAATGAATTTCCATTTCATTGGCTATACGTTTAAACCGGAAATGGAATGATCCAAGAAGTATGCGCAATTTAATACCAGACAGAATAATATTGGTAGTTTCTTGTCTAATGAGAACTGGCGCTGGTTTTATTATGAAATCAGATTTCAATGAAAAAAAAGAGTATTTACCCGCGTAATTTCCGCCCTATTTTCGTTGAGATAATCGATCACCACTCTGAATGGTAAAATAACCTTTATGATATCAACTGAATATTTATTTGCAAATTACACAACATCAATGAAAACAATACTATCCGAAAAATTAGAGAGAAAATTACGCAAAAAATAAATACCCGTTTACCTTATCGCAAATTAGAGATGAGAATTACGTGATGGCTAAAATTATCTGTTGGTTATGGTATAATGTAGGAAAATAAAAGAATTACCTTTCGGATTCCGGATGGTGTATATGTGCGCAGATAATGTTCTCGGTTTCTCTCACCAAAGGAAAAAATTCTAGTGACAAATCACTTTCCCTTCTTTAACAGGTGCAAGCGAACTATGATGTTGCTTTGACGACCGCCCAAAATAAAGTGATTGCAAGATGGTTCTACACTACACTACTAGAGAGACTATGGAAGGTAATGCAGGAGGTGGGGGTGAAAGAGAAGAGCTAGAGTGCGTTTTCTTGGGACGAATCTCCAAGGCGATTTACCCTCCGATATAAGATTTCCGAGAATAAAACTTTGGTAAATTCATTTTGCATTTTCCAAGAAAAAGAACAGTGAGGATGTAGATAGTGTGCGAAAAAAATATGTAGCGAGATCCTTTACCGCGGTGTCACTAGTTAAAAGAAGGGGAAATAAACCATGAGAAGGGTGCTGTAATTCAGTGATTCTCAACCTTTTGCATCTTGTGTCCCACCAACCATTTTGTCTAAAATACCGCGGTTCCGCCACGCTATAAACGAAACCTCATATTTTCCAAGAAACGGATATTTGCGTCAAATTCATTTTGGTATTGTAGTCAAACCCCGATTTAGCGCCACCGTTTGTACATCACTTACATTGACGTTAAAACGGGTGTGGCGATAAATCGAGGTATATCCTTCCTCTATGTAATCATAAGGTGGGTGTTCTGTTCACGGGGTCTGACTGTATATTAATCATTAATGAAAATTTTCAAGGATAAAAAATATTGCAGTATTTTTTTGAGAAAAAGTTTCAAAATTAATACTTTCGAAATTTTGCGTCCCATACTGACGACTTACGCGTTCCATCGGTTGAGAAACACTGCTGTAGTTGGCCAGTTTCTGAGAAAGGCCCTAACAGCAGGGATCGGCGGGATATTTTGGTGAGGAAGGCATCCGGGTTATCAGTTAAACAGCAATTTACCCGAGGCACATGAGGACTAAAAGTTTCGTGGGGCGAGGGCTTTAGGCACATTTTCAACATTTCACGATCCACAGCGACTAGTGTTGCCACTTCTCCGGGTTAGAGTAAGTGCAGAGTGGCAACTCTATCCGCGACCCATACTTTGAAAAATCCCGGTGTAGGGAATTCCGAGTGAAGTGTTATGACAAATAGCGATTTTTTTCTTCCGTTTCGGATGTTTGGGGCTAAAATATACTATTAAGTTTGAGCGAAGAAAACCAGATTTATAAATCATGGTTCATAATTTCGTAGAAAATGTAGCGGCGAAAAATTTGACACTTCTCGACGACAATAAATTTCCGTCGAATTTAAAACGTTTGCAAATTCGACGTTTATTGACATTTATCGATTCAAAATGAATAGAACCAATCCTAGCTATAAGTTCGCAAGAATGAGGATGAATGGAGGACATCGTGAACTTGCCCACTCCGAGACTTGCGTGCGTCCCAAAATTCCTTGGGAAAAAATTCTCATTGGGAGAAAGGCAAAAAAAGGCGAAGGACGTGATTTTTTAAAATGCATATCAAGGAAACTGGGTTTTAGAACTTTTACGAAACTCTCTCACGTGGCGTACGTTTCAGATCCTAACTTTTTAAAAAGGTTCGCATAAAAGTAATAAGGGAGAGCATGTGCCGTAGGACGGAGCGTTATCTAGGCTCGCTCTTTCCGAGGACAATACGAGATCACAATAGAAAATTTCAACCTGCGATAGTCAATCTTTAGGTAGGTTTTGGTGCATTCCACCCTCTGCCACCCACCAATTAGGTGAATTGCAGGGTAACATGTAGATGTAGAATATTACCGAAAACAACCCAAAATAACTCGTCCTTATAAGCATCCCAGGATGATGATAATGAAAATTGCTGGATTTCAACATTTTTTGCGGATTTCGACTATTTCTAAAATTTCATTCGGCGTTTCATAAAAATAGTGTCAGCATTTACGTACTCGTTATAAACAATCCATCAATATATACACTAATTCTGGATTTTCACTATTCTTAGGAGGGCACAAATGCTCGGTGATTATCATATGGTATGTCCTTTTACTGTCTTTCTAGGAAAGGCTCATTTACAAATAGCGATCCTATTGTTAACTTTGTTTGGATAAATTATAGTTATCTGATAAAATGAGATATAATAGAATCAGGTGCCGTTGACCTATTTCTCAGATGCAGATAAAAACTTTTTCGGTTCCATTGTTTTGTAATATGGGACTAAAGTACATTAGATCCCCCTAAGCAAGTAAGCTAAACAAGTTGCATTCGAATGTGGCAAATGAAATAATTCATGGCAAAGAAGAACTCGAAGAAGGCGTCTAATAAAAGAGGAAAACCTTTAAATTCCCTTTAGACGAAAAATCCATGAAAGTGATAGAAAGGGGCGTAACTTCGTCGTAGGTCAACTGTCAAAAACCTTCCATTGTTAAGACACACAGCCTTTAGACTTCCATCTAGTACGTATCCGGGCCAGGGTCACTCCCTTTTGATGCTTCCTCAAACAACAAAAGGTATCCAGCGAAGAAGCACGTAGCCAATGGGAACTAAGTTCCGTTTCTTTGTGAAGGCATCAATTTCTCACGGTTACTTAATTAGGTCTTATAAGATAGCCATCTTGCACGGAACGTATATTCTCACGAATCCAAGGAGCATTTTAGAAGTGATTCCAAGACCACTTCATCCAAGCAAGCTATACCAAGTTAATAAATTTTTTTTTCACATTAATAATGCTCCACCTTACTTTCTAACACGTATGTCATGGTTACCGTCCGGACTCTGGCTAATATCAGTATTATTCGGTTAATGAAGCTGGTTGATGTCGATTTTTGGCACCATTTTAAAATTTTCGATCTGTCTCCATCGATACAGACACATATTAGCCACGTCCCTGTGGCTAATGTAGACATTAGGTAGTTTAGAACTTAGATTGAAACACATATTATTGATTTCTTTTTTTATAAATCACCGCCTATATTGAAAATCGCAGACGTTCCTAAATTGAAGGGTATACATTATACACTGTACAAATCATTCAAAACCATCTCGTGTGCACGAAGGGCGAAATACAACATATTCGAAAACTGATCCTAGGAAAAATGACTTCTAATTTTTCATTTCCTCAACTTAAGGATGCATGCACATCAGAGACGAATATCGACACAGGTCTTAGACATTTGATTTAGTTACATTCTGAATATTTTCTATGCTCGCATGAAATTTTAACATTTTCATTTTGGAAAGGTGTTTGTATGGACGATGAAAAGCTTAAAACTGTCATCAGAATCAAATTACTACTTTTAGTCTGAAAATTTTCATAAGGCAGCCCAAAATGTGCGCCAGCAAGGGCAAGAGGCGTACGATATTTTGCTGGTCTGTAAAAAATATCGTGACATTTGATCTCTATTGAGTGAAACTGATTCAGTCGCTCCAAGTAAAGCGCAAAAATGTTTAAACGATGTTATGGATTTTTTAAACTTTAATCGATGGAGTAAAATCGGCCATTTAATGTATCTTTTCTGCTTTCGCATTCCATTAGAGTAAAACACAATAAAAAATAACAGTTTTCAGAATAACATCCTTACGCAGCGTAAATGTTGGAAACGGAACCGAAATTACAAAGGGAAATTCAATTCGGAGAAATTATTATGAATGTAAAAGCATCTGTGTAAAAGAACGTATTTTTCAATGCGTTTCTTATGGTTCATCTGAACCGATAGCATTGCACTTGAATATGGATAAATACCCTGCAAGACACCACAATTGGTGTGTGGCAGGAGGAGAATGTCACCGACCTATCATGTTAATCTCCTTTTATGCTTTCTTGAACTGCGGTATAGGGCAACGTTAGCATTGATATTAAAGAAAAATAAAATAATTGACACGAAAGGCCATGGTGAACAATAGAGCATCAGAGATCACGTCCAATAAATATAAATAAAAAAATAAATTCCGTGAATACACGGGTTGGTGTAATTACTAGAAAAGTCTGAGGAATACATATAAGTTATCTTTCTTGAAATCTTAACCACCAAATGCCCAAATGTATTTCAAATACACTCGAGTGTGCCGCAGAAATATGAGAAGGAAATATCAGTTCCGAGATTACGGAGATCGAAAAGTAGAAACTTCCTCTTAGACGGGTGGAATTGAGATTTAGGTACAAATTCAGTTTATCGGCGATCTTCTGACGCACAGAAAGTTTCCCATAAACTACTTAGGTGCATAAACCTATCTACTGATTAATCTAAAAATACCAATTTGGATGCTCATACGGGTACTGTTATCTCGAGATTCGAGCAGGAGGGATAACGATGATATAACGGAAGAAGTTGAAATTCGACTTTCCGTCTTAAAAGAAGCACCTAAAAAGATAAAATTGAATCAATGAAGTTAAAGAGGATTAATCATTTCAATCTTCTGCAGAGATCATAGAACTAAGATAACCGATCAAGTTTCACGCGAATGTATGTATATTTTAAAAAATACCATAAAACTCCCTAAATGTGAATCTTTTTTTGAAGAAAATAGTATTATCATTACGCCATTGTAAGCTGAGGCAAAGGCGGATATAGGGTTAGGGGATTTAGTCCACCGCCTAGGGCAGAGGTTGATAACTTACGGTCCGCGGGTCACAAGCGGCCCACGAAGCTATGACGAAAATCTGATAAAGTTTTATATAGACAGTTTCATGTTTTTTCAGCAAAACTATGGTCTCCAAACCTCTTTTGATGAAGTTATATATATATATATATATATATATATATATATATATATATATATATATATATATATATATATGGATGTCAACAAGGTGTTGGGATGAGGAAACCCAGTGAGCACTCACCAATCAGACGACTTCAGGTTGGCGAGGCCCCGGGGATGTCGAAGCGACACACGTAAAAGAACACTAAAACACAGTTCTCTCTCTGTAGCTGATGAAGGAATAATTCCGAAAGCTTCTACGTTTGTGATGTTTCTGTGTTTTAGTGTTCTTTTACGTGTGTCGCTTCGACATCCCCGGGGCCTCGCCAACCTGAAGTCGTCTGATTGGTGAGTGTTCACTGGGATTCGTCATCCCAACACCTTGTTGCCATCCATATATCCATTTTACCTTTCCTTTTCCGTAAGCTGTTATATATATATATATATATATATATATATAACTTCATCAAAAGAGGTTTTGATATATATATATATATATATATATGGAAATACGCTGATGATACATTGCTTCCGGTAAAAAAGTAAAAGGAACTCCAGAAAACGATAAATAATAACTGATAATAATAGACAGAAAATACGTTATGGAAATAAATACAGAAAAATCCAAGGTGATGTTAATACCGGGAAAAGAAGAAAAATTGAACATTGGTAATTGGTGGAAAGTCATTAGTACATGTATCAGGCTGTAAATACCTTGGAAACATTATTACAAGAGACGCAACATGCACTGATGAAATGATTGGAAAAGCGAAAGCAAAGTCGCTTTCAGAAGGAAGAAACTTATACAAACGGGAAATATAAAGTAAGAAATGGACAAAATGCTAAGTATGGGGTATTTGTATGGAGCGGCAACATGGACACTCAAATAGTTGGAAAGTGCTATATCTCCTAATAAGGGAACAAAGATTAGGGTAAATAATAGAATAAAAACTTTGTAAGTTAACCTTTAAGACAGGGTTCGGCAACCTTTCAAAGTAAAAGAGCAATTTTTTTATGTCTCATGCCGAAATGCTTAGAAGCCGTAGAGTGAAAACCTGTAAAACCTTTTTTTTAGAGGATCGAGTAATTGTAATAAGCATATTCAATGACCGATGAAGGCTAGGAAGCTCAGTTAACAGTAACAAGTTAACAGTTAACAAGTATGTACTGAAGGAGCCATATGCGGTTCCGGAGACTCAGGTTGCCGACCCCTGCCTTAAGGGGTAGCGCGCGGCCTTTGCAACCGCGCACTTTTCGTTTTCTTAATTTTTTAACGTCACATTTAATTCTCATCCCATGCCTTCCCAGTACCTTTTCTCGAGTTCACTATGTATTGACTTACAGGTATGGGAGACTCTCTGTGCCAGCAATAATTTTTTATAGGGATTTTTCCTACTCGGTCAATTAATAGGATAAATGCGCTGTTAATAACAGATAGAAATACGGAATGGAAATAAATACGGATAAATCCTAGGTCATGCGAATATTGGGAAAAGAAGAAAACTTGAACACCAGGATTGGTTGAAAGCCATTAGTACAAGTTTCAGACGTTGCAAGAGACGCAAAATGCAGGAATGAAATAATGACTAGAATAGCGAAAGAAAAAACAGCTTTCAGAAGTAAGAAACATTCACTAACGGGAAATATCAAGGAAGACATTCGTAAGAAATTAATAAAATGCTAAATATGAGCAGAAACATGGACACTGAAAAATGACACAATATATTTGGGATCTGCTGCATATATTGACCAGTGAGTGAGAATAAAATAATGAAATATAAATATAATAGCGGCTGTTTTTGGATTTTATTTAAATAAATATAAGTTAATATAGAGGGAAAATAAAATGATCAAAACAAGGCGAAATTAATCTCGCTTTTCTCATCGTGGATTAAAAAGCATATGTTAGAATAATAAACGAAAGATTCATAGGTGATTGAAGTTAAATTTCGCGGTTGCTTGAGTTGCATCGAAGGGTTTAGATACCCTGAGACTGCAATAAAATCAACATGAGCACTGTGTTTTTCGCGCGCTGGAGCACGAATGTGTCAGCGCAAGTGCGTACGTACATATATACTTGAGAGAGTGTGTGCGGTGCACGTGCATATGGCTGAGTGAGTGAGCGAGCGAGCGTACGTGGGTGTGTGTGCGTGAAAGCGGGCGAGAGCGCATGTGGTAGAGCGTTGTGTGCGCGTGTGTGTGCATGCGTCCGCGTGTATGAGTGTGGACGGGCGCGCGCGTGTGAATGAGCCTTGGAGTGAGTGCGTAAATTAAAAAAAAATATTATATAACAAGATTTTTTATTTATTTGCCCTAATAGATAGGCAATACCTGTGTACAATGTGATAGCATCATAACGAGAGATGCAAAATGCACTTTTAGGATGTTATAAGGACTAGAATAGAGAAAGCGAAAGTCACTCTCAGAAGGAAGAAATTTATAGTAAATTATAAAATCGCAGAATCATGGACACTCACAATCAGCCAGGAAAAATTACACAAAAGACTTGTGTAGCTTCAAAATGTGGCTATGGACTAGATTGCTGAAGATAAAATGGACAGATAAGATGAAAAATGAGGAAATACTGAGTAATATAGAGCAGTGTTTTCCAAACTTAGATCATTCGCATATCCCTTTCGATACTTCGGCCTTATCGGTGTACCCCCTCTTCCAGTGCCGTAACCATATCTAGTTTATTTTTAGAAATTTTAAAATTCAACACCTGTATACAATAATGTACAAAAAATAAATTAAGAAATGTACAGAAGATTTTATGAACTTTATTAATATTGTCAGTTAAATGTAAAGTAACAATCGTTAAATTCAAATTCATATTTATTTAGAAATGAAAAAGTTATTCAATGCGAGGACTGAAACTGCCTTGACTTTGACCGGCAGCCGCTGCTGTGGTACGTTCGTTTATACAAGTGCTGCCAGATGTTGCCTAAAGTGTCATATTGGTTGCTAATGATGTAAACCTGTATATTTATATGTATTTCTACATCTACACAATTCTTATCTCCTGATTATTAATAATTTTTCTGCCGCGTACCCCTTGAAATCTTTCGTGCACCACCAGTGGTACGCGTACCACATTTCGGGATGCACTGGTATAGAGGAAAAGCGAGTGATAATACAGAAAATAAGAAAGAGGAAGGCGAACTGGATAGGACATTACCTTAGGAGAGAGAGCATGATCAAAGATGTGAGTGAAGGAAAAGGTTTCAGCTGGTAGACGACTTAAAAGGGAAAGAGAGCTATAAAGACACGAAGAAGATTACGGCAAGTAGAATTACTATATGGTGATCCGATCACCACCAGTGTGTCGAACCCCGCAATCATGTAAGATAACGCTGTTCTATGGTCTATTCCACCCTCAGAAGACTATTGCACATATGACGCGCACAGCTGCCAAATTTCTCCTGCATTAGAGCAAATGCTTACATCTACATATTCATGTTACCCTGCAATTCATCAATCTGGTGGGTGGCAGGGTGTGTGTATTTTTTCCTAATCAACCTCTTGGATTATTATAGCCATAACTCCTTCCACACCGAACACAATCAGAAGGGAGGAGTGAAACCCGGTGCCGGCATTAGCCTACTCTTAACGAAGAACACCAAGGGACCAACGGCTTAACGTTCCTTCCGAAGGACGGAACGCTGAATTTGCGCGGTCTCCTCAAACCACACAAACAGGGGGCCGGGCGGCCTTGGAAAAATCCTACTTGCGCAGGATTCGTGCCCGCTGCCTTTTAAAGCATCAGGCCAATAGCAGCCAGCGTCCTAACCACTACACCACCGGCTGGGTGGCAGGGGGTGCACTGCACCGAGGCCTACCTAACAGTTATTACTCACAGATTTGTCTTTCCTGTTATGGTCTCGTATACTTCTTGGACAGAATGAACCTTTATAACGTTCCGTCCTACAATTGATCTCACGTATCTTATCGCCATGATCGTTTCTACCTATGTACAGTGGAGCCTCAATTACTCCCAGTATATTCAATGCTAGACATTCTAATCTGTATTTCTCTAGGAGCCTTAACCTTGAGCACTTTCTACGGTCTTCCAGAGATCTACATTTTAAGTCCTTCAATAATGATGTGACGCTTCCATATATTCGTACTTTTGTTTAACGAATCTGACTGCTCTCCGCTGTACTCTTTCTAGCTTAATTATTTGGCCAGTTTCTTGTTAGCTGCACCTATAACACGACGAATGTGCATGTCCCACGAGAGGTCACCACAAATGTTAACTCCTAAATATTTTACATGTTCAGCTGCTTGAATATTCCTTGTATCGATTTCGTACTCGAAATTTATTTCTCTATTCTTACTTCTCCAGGACGATACTGCTTATGTCTTCGTCCCGTACAAAATGTTTTTAGAAATAAAATAAAAATTTAATGTAGAATATTGAAAGGCAATAAACGTACATTTTTATTCGTAATTATTCGTTAATTTTATCACATAATTGTAATAGGTACAAAATTAAGCATAGAATTTTCGTAAGCGTTATCGTTTTAAAATAATAACAAAATTTCCGGAATAGTTTACAATTAAAAAGAATGATATTATCTTTATAAATCACTATCTTCATTTACTGTGGAAACTCCTTCCGTAGTGGAGTGTGTCGAAGGCCATGGCACATCAAACTACCATTTTCTTTGAACTGTTATATCAATATCCCGAAAATATTTGTTCTTTCGCGTGGCTACTGATATAGGAGGTAGCTTTATATTGGAGGTCGCCCTATAATCGTACAAATTCGGTTGTGTTCTAAAGAGTTAAATTATATCGTCGCGGGGTAATGCAGCTTTATTAAACGTTCAGAAGACATTGTGGCATTAACTTGAGCAATCAAGACATTCCTTTACAAGCGAACAAATAGCCGTAAACCGTGCATTTATAATTTTCTGACCAAACTCGTGCTTAAGCGGCTGCGATGAATGAGAATCGTGATTCAATGCCCACTTGGAACGTCATCGTTATAGGCAGATTGAGCGAAGAAAATTAAAAAAATCGACCTCGGATAAAACGAGCAAAGGCGTCATTATCGAAGCAATTTATTTTCTCTAACATCAATAAAGACATAACCGGTTCAGAATTTTTTTTGTGACGGATACTCTTACGCATTGAATGTAAAACGTCTACTGAAAATACATAACGGGAGACAGTTATGACGTACGTCGTGTACGTCATAACTGTCTCTTTCGGTAAATCACTCGGATCTGTCAAACTGTGTATTCTCTCGAGAAAAAAGTCAAGTTTCGTAACAGCAATAACGGAAGTACGAGAGGATCGCAAAAAATATTTAAGGATAATGCTCTCACTGAATTTTATAGACTACCAATCATGTAAATTCCTGCAAAAAATAGCGGTTTCACGCAAACGTATATATATTTCTTGATATCCCATGGTTAAAACTTGTTTGAAAACTTCTAATCAATTTTTAATTAAACAGTAACAAGTTCTGGAACTTATATCCTTATCCGCGCATACTTTTTCCTATAATTACTCATTTAACCAAGACAAACCCATTGGGCCAAACGGGATAAGTTTTACATGCTCTACGCTTGTAGGAAAGTATTGCACGCGTTGTCTTTATTAATGCCAATTTTTTGCATTACACACAGATGTGTTTGTGTGTATATGACTGATATAACCAAATTTTAAACAGGATTTTTAAAAACCTACCGTAGGTGTAAGTTTAATAAGAGATTTCGAACTCTCTGTTTTTTCCGTTACAAATTTTCAGTTAATATTTTCAATAACACAATGGCCTCGGTTAGCAATTTCTTCTAGAATAATATCAACTTCTGAACTAAAATCTTTCAACTGAACTCATCATCTCGGATCAAGGCACGAATTATCAACTCTCAAATTCCTCATCATATATATTAAATTTATTGTTGCGTATTGTGCTTATGATATTTAAAATTTAAAAAGCGTTAAAACCATGAGAGCTAACAGTTAAAAATATTAATTCTTATGAATACAATGCGTAAATAAACATGCAAAATATAATTGGCTAAGAGGTAGGTAATATAAAAATATTTCACATAATATAACGTAGTGAACAGGATCAAACGTATCTTGCTGAAGAAAGGAAATTTTCCCTGACCAAGAAAATCCACATTACTAGGTCATTGGCCATATTATCTCTTTATCCTAGTCGCTTCCTCGTTGACACACACGCAGACTCACAAACAAAATGACCATTCTCCCCACTTAAATACCTACATGCTCCGAGTGAGGCACATTATTTCTAAATCTCCTAAATCTATTCTCCAACATTTTATTGTAACATCAGAGGTATTAGAATTTTTGCTTAATATGCAGCGTTTAAAATAGCTTTTCTCCTTTGGTGAAATACATTTAAAATTATACGTAAGGAAATGAGCGTTTACGGGCAAATAAAACTTAGCCACCAGTCTATGAAAAAGTTATCATTATCAATGATTATGGAAACTCAGCTACTTCCGCTGAAATTTATTATAGTATGTCTCATATATTTTTGTTTTGTGTCTGTTGTTGGAGCCTGACTGGAAAGTAGAGTTAGTCTGTATGGCCCCAAAAAACCCTAAAATTGAAAAAGTAATGAATTACTTTATTTAATTTTGAGAAATCCTTAATTGATCTAAATATCCATGAAATTGTAAATAAATATGGACCAAAAATCAGGAAAAAATATGGCTGACATTTATTTTTAACCGTTCTCCATAAAGATGAGGAAATTTTAAAATTCTCCTTTAAACGACTTTAAGACTTATATTAGTACGAACATTTAAAGATTGTTTTGGAGCCAGAGTTCTCGTTTAAGATTTATGCTCGACGTATATGACGCGGCATCACAGGAAACAGCCCAAAAGAGGGAGATTTATTTAATTATAACAAATAAAATACAATTAAAATGTTCCAATCTCTGTAAATAAACTTAACCCATGTATATTCACTTAAATACGCAAAAACTCCGATTACCGAATACAAAACCTGCATTCTATTTTAAATTTCGCTATTCTTAAAAGACTCTCCGTCATTAGGAATACACCGTTCTTCTTAGCATATTCCTCTTATCTTATTTGCTTATCCTCTTTCAAGCGCACACAACGATATTTTATGTATAACAGCCTATTAACCTTATTTGATTTAGTCACAGTAGTATTTCGTCAAGAGTGCGATCCCACAGTCGACTTTTCCTCGAAGACCTCTTAACCCGTATTTCAATTTTCGTCGACGACTATCATATTCTTATTTGCCTTCTCTTAATCGGCATCCGATTTTTAAAATTTCACTCCTCTAGCAAGTGGGATGGAAATGCAAAAATGGCACATCAAAGTTATAAATTACAAGGCCGCTTTTCGTCGCATACGAAAGAAAGGCTCTATTATTAGATGGTAGATTTTCAATTTGGCTATGAAAGAGGATTGTCTGGTGTCATTCGATAGCTTTTGAAATCGGAAAAGTTGAAATATTAACTCTTTTAACCTGGTGTGCTGAAACTAACCAAAACCATATGCTACTGCCAGCGATTTGCATAATTTTTCCTTTTTTTCCGAAGTCGTTCATCATTATATGTTTACCTCTTTAAACCTTGATATAAATTTTAAAGTGTAAGATAAATACAGTCTCAAGTCAGTCTAATCTAGAGGTCAACTACCTGCTGCTCGCGAATACAGCAGCGCTCTCCCTATTCCATCGGGTGCTCTTCTACTAATGAAAACATGGTTCTAGCGAGCACTATCATCATATTTATGATGTTGTAGCGATCATGAATAAAAAATAATAAAAGATATTCACGGTGAGAGAGTCCATCGTAAATGTATTAACATTTTGGCTAATCTTGAAGGCGTCACCATTTGAAAGGCTTTTATTAACACCAAGTCTCATAAAACAATTTTCCAGGTGATAGATTTATGCCTCATTGATCAATGTGGCGAATGAAAAAATTGCGTTACTAACATTATATACAGGGTGGCCATAATTTATTCATCACTTTGCAAACATCCATATAACACAAACTACAAGAGATATTGGAAAACTGTTAGTTCCAACTAACGTACGGGGTTCATCCAGACCTGCAATATTTGTACTCAAGACTTGGTCCATTACATAACCCCAGAGAAAAAGATGCATTTGCGTGATATCCGGGTAGCAAGGAGGCCAAGAAAGTGGTCCTTCCCGTACAATATTCACGAGAACATTTTCCTGACCGTTGAATTATTCGGCCAATTTCTTTGTCCGCCTCGCTACCCGGATATCACGCAAATGAGTTTTTTCCTCTGGGGTTATATAAAGGATCAAGTCTTTCGTACAAAAGTTGCAGATCAAAGATGCAATTCTGCGTCGATCCAGATACTGGAAAGCGGCTGCCGTGTAGGTTATTTTGGGTGTGTGATAGCTGACTTTTTAGCCGCATCGAAGGAGATTACTGGTGCTTATATGTGTCTTTGGTATTATTTTGGCGGTCAATGAAAGAATCTAAGTTATCGCATTACTATTTACTGAAAAGATTTTGCGCCTCCCTGGTTTAATATTACCTGATATATTGCCTTAAGCCAAGCATAATTCTTATTGCAGTAAAACCTCGCTAGTCCGGACTAATTGGGAAGGAGGGGATATCCGAATTGGCCGAAATTCCGGACTATCTGAAATATATTTTTTAATGCATGTAAATGAACAAAATATACCAATAAAATCCAAAATAGTACATACATCTTAACATACATCATCAATACTAAAATATCTTTGACGGGTTTTGAGGTCTATGTATTGTAAAAAAGTTGCTAAACTGCTTACTTTTCTTATTAGTACTGCTCTATAGATTACACTTTTCTCTTCTTATAGATAAAAAACTTTTTACATTTTTTCGGATATTTTAATTTTTTCAATCAAACACTTTTTCTTCTGTGTCAATCTCGAATATTGGCAAAGGTGTCTCAGAACGGATAGAGACCGGACTAAATCGTCATTTTTTATATTTACGCTGGAAAAGTAAAAAAAAAATCCGACTAAAAAAATTAAAATCTAGCGTTACGACGAATTATGGTACTATCCTTACCAAGGTTTTTTCCCCGTCTATTTCCGCCACTACGTCTGGTAGAGAACAATTAAATAAATAACCTGCACGAATGACAAAAGCGAGAGCTGTATTAATTTGCATTCGTTCCCGCCCTTGCGAAATATAAGGAGATACCGATAAATCTTCTTTCTTTACGCTCACGTAAGGCGCGGAGCGAGCGAATTTCCTCTTTAGCTCGCATTTTTTTTCCTGCTGGAGGTCAGACCGTAATCGTCCGACCTTGGCCTACAAGGCTCGGGCGAAGCACTTTCGATTTCGGCGACCTCTCGCTGTAGATAGGAGAGAGAGAGAGACGCCCATAAACTTAAAACGGCTCAGATTTAATTATTTTTTTTCGAGAGGAGAAAGCGTTGGAGTTTTCTTTTTCCATCCTTTGTGAGAGAAAACAAGTGACAGAGGAGTGGCGCTCCATTTCCAGTTTTTTTTTCGTCCGCCCGACGTTTGGAGGACCTGCTATCTGGTGTTACAGTGATTTAGAAAAAGTTGTTCCCAAACAATAGGGCGGTTGGGGTCTGAGCTCGAACGCGCTCCGGGGTTTTTAAACTGGTTTTGTTAAGGATATTAGGCGCTTTAAAAAATTGCCGTTATTATTACACTTAAAATTCATAGTAGATTTTTTGATAATTTCCTGATTGAGGTGGAATGCTATATTTTCAAAGTGGCACGGCATTATTGAAAAATATCCGGGCAAATTAATGTCAAGAGACAAGACACGCAATAAAGTCACGACAAATATCGCTTTATATGATAGAAAATAGTCGGTTTTTTCCCGAGGGAAGAGAACGCCGAAGGAAGTTAACGAATGACGGATTGGATGGAAAGAGAAAATGGATTTCGGACAATTTGAAGGGAGTACAGCAGGGCGAAGGGGCGGGCATGTCGTTGTGGGAGGCTGAGGGGCATTGAACCGTTGTCGTAACGAAAGTCAAAGGAAAGCAATTGACTGGAGATTTCCATAATTAGAAACCGCAATGAAATGCTAGGAAAAAAATGTATATGCAATTAACGCGTAAATCTGCGGTGAATAGAGACAAGCAGTGTCAAATCAAAATAACAAGTAGGTTAATAATTTATTAAATATCTTTCAAAATATTCATCTCTTTTAAGAAGAAATAATCTCGGTTTATCACGCAACAATAATAACAAAGTTACGATCTCTTTTCTCTACAAAATCACACCCTGTGACTTTGTGTCGTTGATCAATTTTAGTCCGAAGTTGAACGATTATTGAACATATAGGGAAAGAATAAACGCCCTGGCAATTATTTATAATTGCAATTTTTTTAAAGCGATTTTTACCCGAGAGAAAACACGTCACTGGACCGTCGAAACGCAATTTGGCATTAAGGGTAAATTAAAAAGCATGCAATAATCAGAAATCGATGTCGCGTTGAAACTTTTCAGAATTTGCTTACGGAATTACCTGGAATAATTATGGGGTTCCCTCACATCCTTTCCCCCGAGAAGGCGCTTACTGGCTACCCGATATTTCATAAAGGTTTCTTGCAAAGTCTAATCGATACCTATATTTCCGGATGCGGTGGTATAATCAAATTTCAATTGTTTAAACCCCGGTAATTCCGGAGCAGAATAATGGAATCAGACACGAAAGAATTGGCAAGAAGGCTGCGACTAATTCGATTTTCGTAATTTTTGTTTCCTTTTTGCCGGTAGGTGCCTCTGTAAATTGTATTAGGGTGGAGGTGGTGGATTGGTCGGAGAGAATCTGTAGTTTCTGTAGACTATTTTCAAGGACTGAAAATACTTTAATTTCTAAATGAATTGGGTATATGATATACATGATAGCACATTTTAAGAAATATTTCTTTATTTGCAACTAATGAATCGTGCGTGATGGGTCGCGTCCATTGAACGGGAACCTATCCTTGAAAGAAATAGTGAAATTGAATCCGTCATTCCTAGTTATATCATGCAATTTAAAAGTTCGTTTCAAACAAAAAGATTGTGGTTTTCCTTTATAGTAAAAAATCCAAAATTAAAAGTTAGAAAGCTGTTGTACTATTTGATTTGTTATTAGGACTCATTCTTTTTAATATTTCCGTAAATGATTGCCCAAAGAAAAGAAAATACGCAACTATAACGTTTTGCCGATGATAACTCGTAGTATTCATCTTCCTGATGTAATTTGTAAATTGCAAACTTTCTGGTCCGGTACAACTAAATGTGTATAAGCGGAAGATTAAAATAAAAGAAACAAAAACGGAAGGTATTATATTTTCCCATAAAAATAAAATAAATTCAAAATTTTACCTAAATAATACTCAAATTAACTGGAAAAATGAAGTTAAATACTTAGGACCAACACCTAAAATTTTTTAATTTCATGGGCATGTATGTAAAGCTATAAGCAAAGGCCAAGCAATCTTACTCCGTCTGCAACAACTTCATATATGACTGAGTGTAATGCTATTTTAAACAAACTTTCCGAGTAGGTAGAAGATTGAAATTTGATAGAAATGTTTTTCTCTTATATTAAAAGCAATTTACGAAACAAAATTCCAGAAAAAGACCCGGGTTCGACCCCAGTAAATAATTTCTATTTCTCATAATATAACACGTACAACTCGATTTTTGGACTTACAGGCTTTTACTATTTTGCAAATTAAAATTAGAAAGAATTCACCTACGATCTTCAGACCTATACCGTTCTAAAGAAAAATAAACAATGTTCCTTATTTTTATCGTTGCATTTAGCCTACGATACAAAGTCACTCAAGTTCTACGTTTAAATCATATTTATTTGAAAATCTTAAGCTTTTTAACGATATGTTGCCTTTCCGACCGTGTCATTGTTAAACCTCGAGATTTTATTGTCATCTTAATCCTTATACTGTATGCGTAAGGAATGCATGCTTTGAATGCTTTAATACGAGAGAGAGGAGGAGAGAGAGTAAGAGAGAAAGGAGAGAGACAGAGAGGGAGGGAAACAGAGAAGGAGGGAGAGATATGTATATAGATAATGTTCCTTATTAGGGGGAGATTGAGACTAAGAAGTCTATATTTTCAGAGAAGGAGAGAGAGGAAGAGGGAGGAAGAGATAGTGAGGAAGAGAGACAAACGGAGAGAGAGACAGAGAAGGAGGGAGAGGAAGAAAGATAGATAGATAATGTTCTTTATTAGGGCGAGATTGAGACTACAGTAGGAAGTCTATTTTTCCAGAGAAGGAAAGAAAGAAAGAAAGAAAAATGTCTTTATTGGCGAGGTTGAGGCTAAGGAGAGAGGGCGAGATTTGATTTGGCCGCCCCTAACAAATAAAAATTCCCTTGCGACCTTTGTTTTAGAGGATAGGTTAGCCCTGTTTCCATGTGATTACTTACCTCTCTTATTAGACATTATTACAAATTTCAATAATTGCCAATTGTCTGCGCTTCCGTCAAGTTGAAGGGAATACCAGCCACAGTTTACGAGATGTGTGCAATTTAATTTTCATATCACTAGAAATAGCTTTCGCTCTTCTAATAATTGTGTTAATGAAGTGTTTTAAATTTGTTATCCCTGAAAATATTTTTATTTTATTTAAGAAGCAATAAAAAATTTGCTCAACACTTGCTATGAATGCTTCCTTCATTACCTCCCAGTCTAAAAATGTCTTTTTCTTCGAAACTAATTAATTCGTTATTCTGAATGAGTTGCTAATTTTAGCTTTTTCAACTGACCTTGTAGATACTGAACGCTGTGCTAATAATCTACTTTTCGAATTACTTCCTTTTTCCTAATTTCTGAACCTAATGGATAATTCATTTCGAATGAGGATTGAGTCTTGAAATTTATTCAATGTTTTTCCTCTTAGACAATTAGAGAATAGCAAAAGAAACGCATTTTCACTTACTATCAACAAAACTCTCACACATTTTTAAAATGGTGCATTTTTGGTTTCTTTTTGTCTGACATTTTATTGGCCGTACTTTATGAACATTATAAATAGAAAAGTAAGTGAAACTTACAGTTGAATAGTTTGAGCCGGACTGGAGGGGCAAGTCTTGAAACTGATGGATATCCGAAAATACTGTACCGTCATATTTGACGGGCAATAACAGTAGTATATAATAAATCACATAAACCCAATAGTAAAAGATCTAATTTAAGTTTAGAAAATAAGCTTCTAATTTGCAAGAATATTACACAACTCTCCCGTAGCTGCACACACAAATAAAATTATACAGAACTTCAGAGATTTCAAAATAAAATTTTTAAAGGAATGATAAATAAGATAATTATTTCAGTAACAAAACAACATATAGTATGGCAAAAATTCCATCTATAAAAGACTGGGCCACGTATAAAAAAATTCTCTTAAGAATTAAATTCAAACAAAACAAGCTAGTTAAAGGTAACAGATATCGCAGAATAGCCCACAGGGCTCCATGTAAGTTATTCAAAACTTAATTAAACCAGCCATATTGATTATGCTGAGAATGGATGTAAAAAAAATATACAAATGACAGCTATTGATTTGACTTGAATATATGAATAAAAGAAATTCGTAATTCTTACTTAGTTTTAGTCACAAAATAATAATGCGTAATTCCACGGATGGCTGAAGATCTGTCTTCGGAAAACACGCAGTAACCTACAATCTATGATGACCTTCACACTGTTGGAGATCAATAGACTGAAACTGTGAATGGGAAAGAGGTAGAAGACAAAATTTAAGAAAAGTAGCCGAGAAAAATGTTTCGGCGGAAACAACCGATTTATACAAAACTTCCCCAAATTCCTAACCTACCCAATTAATGAAATTAATTAATGAAATTCAAAAAAGCGCCACATAAAATTATAATCATGTCTCAAAATCGTTGTGGAAATTTCTGGAGGCTATTTTTTAAACGATCACGTGACTATTTATCGTTTTTTAGTGCTATTAACCTGTTTTGTTTTTTTTTTTTGGCTGAAGAGAAATCCTTAGGACTGATACAGAGACAAGACTATAAATTTCAGTATGAATGCGGTCGTTGACATTTTGGGCGCGTCAAATTCCAGTTGCCACATTTATTGGATTTGACTTATTAAAATTAGAACATTGGGAGGCAGCAACATTTCATTTTTCTTTAAAAAAAATCATACGGAAATATAAACTTATTTTTTTATATATAAACCAGTGACGTAGCTACGTGGGCTTCGGTGCACGAACACATGTTGCCTCCTCCCCCTTGAATTATAACGCAAAAGACCTAGTTTGATTAATAATTATTTTTATAGCATCACAGGTAACTATAAAATATTATTTTGGACATCTGTATAAACAGAAATAAAAAATGATAATTTTAGTTTTTATTAATTCACAGAGGAAATTTAACATTAATAGGAAAGCAAGTGGTGAGAAATTAAGAATAGGCACATGGAATGTTAGGACTATGAATTCAGGGGGTAAACTAGAGAACATAAAAAGGGAAATGAGAAGGAATAATGTAGGTATAGTAGGTCTTAGTGAACTTCGGTGGGAAGGGGAAGGAGAAGGCGAAATAAATTCAGACGAATTTAAGATTATTTACTCAGGAGGGGAGAAAAAGGAAAGGGGAGTGGGGATTATAATGAGAAAAGAGATAGCTGAAAGAATTAGCAAGGTAGTGACAGTTAATGATAGATTAATAGCCGTAAAACTTCAGATGGAGCCAGTGGAAATGCTTATAATTCAAGTGTATATGCCAACGACTAATGCTGGCGACGACGAAGTAGATGAAATGTATGAACAGATTATGGAGATATTGGAGGAGGAGGGAAAAGGAAGGATCACCACCATAGTAATGGGAGATTGGAACAGTGTAGTCGGAGAGGGACAGGAAGATAACATAGTGGGAAAATATGGACTAGGGAAGAGAAATGAAAGAGGGGATAAACTTGTGGAATTCTGCCATAGAAATAGATTAATTGTAACTAATACATGGTTTAAGCATCACCAGCGGAGACTTTACACATGGAGAAGCCCAGGAGACCAGAGACGATACCAGATAGATTACATACTAGTCAATGAAAGATTTAGAAATAGCATTAAAAATGTGAAAACACTACCAGGGGCAGATATCGATTCTGACCACAACCTTTTGGTGGCAAATATACAATGTAGACTGAAGAGCGTTAAGAGAAACGTAAGAGTTAACAAGAAATGGAACTTAGAGGAACTCCTTAAAAACAAGGAGGCTATCATGACTGAGCTGGAGGAAAGGTTGGGGGAGAGAGATGAAGAAAATAGGAAGAATGTAGATGAGGAGTGGAGATACATCCATAGCAACATTAAAGATGTAATGGAAAAGAAGGTAGGAAAGATAACGGGTGAAAGAAACAAAAAACCCTGGATCACAGCAGCCATGCTGCAAAAAATGGAAGAGCGGAGAAAGTGGAAGAACATAAACACTGAAGAAGGCCAAAGAAAGTACAAGGAGTTAAATAATGCTTTAAGAAGGGAAACAGATAAAGCCAGAGAACAGTGGATAAATGAGAAATGCGAGGAGATTGTCGAATGTGAAAGAATTTGTAGAACAGACCTCATGTATAGCAAAGCAAGGGAACTATTCAAGAAAAAAGCAAGAAAGATAGGACGTAAAGGAATCATGAACAAAAGTGGTAAAATAGTATCGGAGCCAGACAATGTAAAGAATGTCTGGAAAGAATACATTGAGGTTCTGTATGACAAAGAAGGAAAGCCAAGAAATATTGAATTAAATGAAGAAGAGGATGTAGAAGAAGATCAGCTAGGACCAAGTATTCTCGAGTCTGAAGTTAAAAGAGCAATTGATGACATGAAAAGAAGAAAGGCAGTTGGGAGTGATGATATACCCGTGGACGTTCTTAAGGTTTTGGGGTCTAAAGCAGTTAAGCAACTCACAAAATTTTTTAACCAAGTATATGATACTGGCGTATGGCCTGAAGATTTTTTAGATGTTGTGATGGTACCACTGGAGAAAAAGAACAATGCAAAATGTTGTAAGGATTACAGAACTATTAGTTTAATTTCTCATACAGCTAAAGTTCTAACCAGAATAATAACCAAAAGAATTGAATGTAAAATAGAAAAGGAGCTGCAAGATAATCAGTTTGGTTTTAGAAGAGGAAGGGGGACTAGAGATGCTATAGGATGTATGAGGATCATGATAGAAAGAGCGCTAGAAGTCAATAAAGATATGTATTTTTGTTTTGTAGATTGGGAGAAAGCTTTTGACCGAGTGAAATGGGATAAGATGCTGGGTATTTTAAACAAAATAGGAATAGATTGGAAAGATAAAAGACTGCTTAAAAACCTTTACTTTGATCAAAAGATTAGAGTCAGGGTTGAAGGAGAAGAAACAGAAAGTACTTCAATAGGGAGGGGAGTGAGGCAGGGTTGTCCTATTTCACCAGCGATATTTAATATGTATGCAGAAACAATAACAGAAGAAGCGTTGATGGAAGAGAAAGGATTTAAGATAGGAGGTGAAAGTATTACCACCATTAAATACGCAGATGATCAGGGCTTAATAGCAGAAGGCGAGAAAGAGCTTCAGAGGATGACAGACAGACTAGCTGAGGTTGGCCAACAATATGGAATGAAGATCAATACAGAAAAAACGAAAGTCATGGTGGTTTCAAAGGAACATAAAGAATTAAATATAATGTTAAATGGCCAAAAATTGGAACAAGTAAGTAGTTTCAAATATCTCGGCAGTATTTTAGCACAGGATGGAAGTAGTACACAGGACATCAGAAGTAGGATTGCAATGGCAAAAGCAGCATTTAACGAGAAGAAGGAGCTTCTCACAAGCAAGAAAATAAATCTAGAAACAAGGAAGAAATTAGCAAAATGCTACATATGGAGCATAGCTCTTTATGGTGCAGAGACGTGGACGATAAGGAGAAAGGAGGAAAAATATTTAGAAAGTTTTGAGATGTGGGTATGGAGAAGAATGATGAAAGTGAAATGGACAGAGAGGAAGAGAAACGAAGAAGTATTAGAAATGGTGGGAGAAGATAGGATGCTAATAAAAACAATCAGGAAAAGAAAAGCAAATTGGATAGGGCACATATTGAGAAGACAGTGTTTACAAAGGACGATCTTAGAAGGAAAAATTAGTGGAAAAAGAGGAAGAGGGAGAAAAAGAATAGGAATATTATATAATATAAAGCAGGGATATACTACTTATAGAGGTATAAAAGAGGCTTCTTGGGAGAGAGAGAAATGGAGGCAGCGATTCAGTTAAAACCTGTCTTCGGACAGAAGCATGATGATGATGATTAATTCACTGACGGGTCTGTGCGAACCGCGTAAATTGTTTCTGCACAGCCTCTGAAGTGCCCCTAAACAAGTGATATAGCAATGATTTCACTCACGCACAATGATCGAACCATCTCATCTTTTGAAGATGTAGTTTAAGTAACTGTCTTCCATTTCAAATTTGCATATTCGAACCCCGCCATGGGAGTGGACGTTTCTGCTCGCTGTTGATTCCAATAACGGATCCGTTTTCGTTAGATTGGAATGGTGTTTATGATCTCGGTATCAAAGAGAATTTCGACACATGCCAAATTCATAAATATCTTGCGTCGTTTAACGTAGCGTTCTCATAAAAATCGTAAGAAATCATCAACGTTCCGTTACACCAAGTAAGGTAGCTTCAAGTCGCATAAAAACATTTTACTCACAATGCGACAACTGCGGTATCCCGGGTTTATTTTTCTTTTAATTTCTGATATCTATGGCCATTTTATTCAGTATTGGCTAAGATTTTTCTCCTTATACATACCGAAATACTTTCTTGACATTTCTTCTCTTTCCACATCAAGGAAAATGTTTTTAGCTAACGTAAAATGTCTTCTCGAAAAAATATGAAAATATTTTGTAAGCAGTTACATTCAGCAACATAGCAGCTTGAGAAACTCATAGAATTATGTAAGTGTTAGCATTAGCGTGTAGAGTAGAGGTGGATTTATGCACAGGCGCATGGGGCGCTAGCTGGAGACCTCGTCAAAAGGGTGATTTCGTTGAAAAGAGGGCTTTACCACAGGTCGGTTTTAAATATGGGCGACTGGCAAGCGCGAATTGACACTGGAGGCTGATCTTTCATGCGGGCGCTATTCACGCCGGACCCGCAATTTCTATATATTTAAATTTAAGTGGTGGGCGAAGCAGTCTCACCGCTTCGTTTGTTTTGCGCTGTTTCTACACTTAACTGACGTCAGTATCGGCGTTGTTTATAAGATCTTCATGACACTTATTCCTTGCGTCCATCTAGCAGACTACTTGGCCTAATATGTAAATGTAAACATTCTTCCTCAAGATCCATCTGGATCAATCTGAACCCTTTTGGAAGACAAAGAGGCCAAATGTACTCATAATGCGTGAGAAAGTTTACGTAAGAATCCCGAGCTCAGCTTATGGTTTTCGCGATTTAATAAGATTATATTAAGATTATAGGATTTAATAAGAATAAAATGATAAAACTCATAAGGTAATTACTATTAATCATACGACGAAACAAGAAGTAAAAGAGGTAGTGTGGGTTTATCTAATCCATTATTAAACGTTTAATTCCGTCAAACAGACACTGTCATATTCCTACTGAACAAAACAGGCCACAATTGCGCTAACCTGTTAACATTCTTTAAAATAATTTTACCAAGATAACTAATTTCAATCTTTAGTAAAAACAGAGAAAAATCTGTGAACATAGTGGCAAATCGTTTAAAACGGTTTAGGTCGCAGTCCAGTCCGCAAAATGGTTGGGTTAAAAAATGACTTAAGATGACAGTTCAATTCATCGCTCGGTTCGATCAAATTGATCATTTAAAAATTCTTTATTCGTTCTTTTACATATTCACTAATCAAAATGCACATTCAATTTCAATTTTTAATCAGAGCAATTCAATAGTCCAATTATATAGTTATTTTAAATAATTGTTTATTTGTTAGAAAAAGGAAGTGGTCGTTTGCTAGTGCCATTATTTATTGAATTTGTAGAAAATATTATTTAAAGTATTTCTATTTTGGGAAAGGGTGTTTGCTAGCCGTTTGCATCGATAAAACTTTTGCGTATTTTATCTTATTTTATATTTTACTTATCAGTTTTATTTTTAAAAGAATCAGAATCACTATACACTTTGTATGTACTTAGCACGTGTAACTTATGTTGTTAAAATTTAGTCCGTAGCTTCAGGTGCACACTTCTATCACCTACGTAGAAATCTGCCACTTATGTTCCTAAATTATGTTATTTTTGGCTATATATGTTTCTATGGTAATTGTTATTAATTTTTATGGCAGTTGATATTTTTAGTTTTTTTTTGTGAATTGATGTATTTTCTTTTTACTCTAATGGTACAAATGTTGAAGCTTTAAAATTAGAATATATTTTATTTACTGACTATTAGTTATGTTGTTAAAAATGTATTTCCGACAGATTTTTATTTTCGTATGTAAGTCGCATTCTGGCGGGAGGGAGTACCCAAATTAATCTTTCGCCTCGGGTCCCTGAAAGCCTGAATCCGCCACTGGTAAAGCGGTTGGTTAATTCTACCACAATTGGTCCAAAAGCTTTTTTGCCTTTGTTGATGCATTAGGCAAAATCCAGGAAGGTAGAAAATTAACTTCACAATCGCCGGTGCTTTCCCTCAACCAAACACTTTTCTGTTATCAGCCAACTTTCTTAGTCTTAGTACATTGAAATGTTTGGATGACTGTGTTTATACGGTCTTAATTGTGAAATGACGTGCGATACATGCGTGTATTCAAATGCAGTAACATCCAGTTACAATGAATTACGTTATAAAAAATTCACTATAAAGAAAATATTCCTAACTCTGTACGACTTCCCGTATTAGTGATACTCGACAAATCTTTTTTATTTATGAGTACGCATGTTTAAGTTCTTTTCATTGTGTTGTTAATTTTAGATTTATGTTTACCTCCTACCAGGTGGAAATTACGATAATTTGGCAAGAAAATACATTGAAAATTATAATATAGCTAATCAAATGAGCCTTCTTATTGCTTGAGTCCATATTAACAATATTTTTAAAAATGAAAGCAATATCATCAAGAAGTATTTAAATGCAAATTTCTTCGTAAGATCACGAATAATATACGTTTAAAGAAATGATTAAAGTATATCCCAGAAGTTCGTTAAAAGGCGAGATTAACTCATAAAAATATGTATTAAGGATGATTTGCGACTTCACATGATAAATAGCCCACTCATCTCGTTTTTGCCTCGTCATAACCCAAGCGTATCTATCATTTAAAATTGTGCAATATATAATCCGTGTGATGTCATTATAATTTGACGCTGGCAGGTTGATTCTTCTTAAAAAAATTCCGAAAAGATTATTTTTATTTATTATTCCAATCAAATTAAAAAAGTAGAGCAAAGGTTTTGAGCGATCAAGCAATCATGATTCTCTAGTTTCTAAGCTCAGAAAGAAAGTCAATAAGACTATGGAACACAACGATGACTCAGGAGACCTTGTCAACACACTAATGTGCCAGATTCCAAAAAATGCGGCCCGGGACAGAGCTCGGATTTTCTACTGCTCCCACGCGACGAAGATGTGTTGCGAAAATAGTCCCGTCGCCTTTTACGAGAACAAGATTCTTTCAAAAGGGGATTTTAAATAGAAAACGAAGGTCGAATCGATATTTGACCGCCGAACAGCCGAAAACATTTCCTAACGCGACGCTGATTCAAACAGAACGGGGCATTAAAAACGCTGACCTTCGATCGGACGACGACGCTCGTCCTAGATCGGTTAAAAATAGGAAGTTGGCAGTTATAAAAATTGTCGCTAAACTAGATGTTGCTTCTTGCCCGAGGAATGTACGCAAATGTTGGATTAACTATTTCTCTCTTTTTTTTACGACGGATGCTTTATGTACGTAATAATGAGAGTTCATAATAATGTTAGACCCTCGCTTTTCGCGGATGTTTTGTTCCTGCAAAAAACCGCGGATGCCAAAACCAAAGTCATATGGTAAAATGGTGATTCGGTTCCTGGTTAAAAGGGAAAAAAATAGTAAGGTTCTTGACGCAATGTTAAACGTGGAATCTAAGGCAGTGTTTCTCAACCTTTTTTGGACCCGAGAACCCCCCTGCGAAGTCCCGCAATTTCTGCGGACCCCCTACCCATGAAAAGTTCACAAATTTTTCATTCGTTGTCTCGTTTTTTCACTTTAAAATATAAATCAAAGCTGTGCGCGGGATCAAACAAGTTATCAATATAAATAAACTTATTGTCCTACTCAACGCTCGAGCCCCCGAGAAATCACTCTCTGACTCCCGGCTGAGGAACACTGATCTAAAGGATAAGTTTAAATATTTCCTACATGAAGCGGTAATAATCCATAAAACCGATAAAATGTGAGTAAAATTGTTCTTAAATCTAATTTTAACACATACCGATTATTAAGGGTTTGCTAACATGCACGTACATCAGTAATTTAATGCCACCCACCACAACTTATTTCGAGATTTTATTCTTAAAACGATACATTTTATTACGGTTTTCCATACAAAGGGAATATAAAACGCATGAAACTTAAATTTTACAAAATATATTCATAATTTTAAGGAGTTTTATGTACATAATAGGATTTATTCATATATATATATATATATATATATATATATATATATATATGTATATATATATATATATATGTATATATATATATATATATATATATATATATATATATTATTGGATTTATTCTGCAAAATAATAGTGATTTACGTTGCACTAATGTTCACAAGAAATACTCGGAAAAGTTCACATACTGAGAAAGTTATACATAGTTCAATTTTCAACGTATTTTGTATCATATTACTTTCTTCAAGCTACTAGAACACTCGTTCCATTTCACGGCGATGGTACCTCTCTGGGAAATTTTAAAATTCGCTCCTTTAAAAATTAATCTATATCGCCCCAATTAAAAGAGGAATCGCGTAATCGAGGCAAATATCGAAACCCGTTGCAAAGTTTCATTTGGTGTCTTAATGCTTTCATCGTTAAGCAATCATCGAATTTCGCGTTAAACCACACTAATTTTTCGAAGAACACAAATTTCGGAGTCACATGCTATGCATGCCGTTAGGTATATTAACTGTAACCATAACCACCTATTAAATTCATCAGTAAAAACTGCTTGGTTATCTCTGAGTTGTGAATTTCAGAGTGGATGATTCACCATAATTAGCAGTCGCACGGTCTCATCAGCTTTGCGTCGTTGTATTGTATTGTATTGTATTGTATTGCATTGCATTAAGAGATATTTAAGAGATCTCTGGTAGAAAATCAACGTGTATTCCCTTTAAAATGAGTAATTAGTGACGTTGATCCGAAATGTTGGTCGCGTTCTCGATAATCATGGATCTCCAGAGGTTCGCCGCGATGCGGACGCAAGGGGAACGTGACATTGGTCGTCGGATCGTTTCGAGTGATGATGCTAATACGATATGCGCCTCAAATCGAGGAAACATTTTGCAACCGCTTCCGAGGCCTTCCCCTTTTTAATGACTGAAAGGAACAATAAGATCGTAGCATCCACGGCCAGGACGACTAAAGTCGTCGCAGAGGACGGGGAAAATCCTCACGAAATTATCACTCTTCCGACGCAGCAATCTTATTTACGGAGTAGGATGATAAGGGTAGAACTTCTCCGCTATTTTTGAAGCGTGATTGAATAAAAAGTAAACCAGAATTGGAGATGTGAACGTTGAAGAAGCTTTAAGTCTTAAGAAACATTATACACATGGATACTGCGACATCTCTAAAAACACTGAATTTGGCGAATAATTGTAGTAAGACGAGAACTGAGTATAAATACTACTAAAATCTGAAAATTTTCTATAAATAGCTAAAAAAAACTCATTGTCTATTGCAGATGATTCATAAATGTCTATATATGAATAGAATTTGATTAACGTCGAATTGGCTAGGTTATTTAGGGCATCTTAAAATTTTGATATTTTAATGCTTAGTATTGCAACATGTAAGGTACTTTATTCTGAAAATAAAATTATTTGAAAACATGTCCAAGATCCTCTTTGGTAAACTGTCCAAACGCAGTAAGGAGGATCGATCAAACATTTGTTTTTCAGGCTAAAATCACAAGTGTTTTCACCAAAAACATTCGGTTCCAAATATAGGAAATTGAATCCTGAAAATAAAAATGGTACTTCCCATTTTCATCTGTAACTTAAATTCCGAGATATCATCAAAAGCATTTCATATATACAGGATCGCTCACATCCCATGGGTCTACCAGTTTGTATTGCAACGTTATAGGAAGCAAATAATTTATACCGTGACGCATGATTTGAAAGTTGCAGCGCCTTTCAAAAGCAGGAATCCGTAAAATAACTGGTCCGGTAGGGAATAAAATATTTAAAAAATCATTATTCGATAAAAAAAGGGACATCTTAAAAAAAGGCAACTTTATTCTCGATTTCTAACTGCGATCGTTTAATAAAATCAGGTACAATGCCAGGAACGAAAACTTTCAGGAAGTTCTACGTAAAAAACAAAACGAACGCGATATTCTTTTTTACGGGAAACCAGATCTCCCGCAATTCACTGCCATACGCCAGCGCTTCCGCTATACATTTATTACCAACCAAGGGTTAATAACCGCTCTCGGGCGAGAACTCCAAAAATAATAAAAGTCAAAAAATCTCGTTTAAAAAACAAATGATTTTCATTCTTTTAGGAAACTGCCGATCATGAGATGAAAATACACTGCCCGGGTTACAGGGAACTTTTTCAGAAAGGGCCACCGGTTTTTAATCCACCCAGAACCTTCTCCAACTTACCTCTTACTAAAAAACAAAACGGCGGGATCATGTGTCGTAAGTGGGCAACTTCTTTGGGCAACGGGGAATTCCCTCATATTTTTCGACCCGGCACGCTACACGCTTCCCCCGTGCGTCCTCGAATTCACGCCCATAATAAAGCGCATAGGCACGCACGCAGCAGGCCGTTAACTCCGAGACGCGCTCGGGTGACCCTGACGTCAATCAGTCGCAAGTCTCCCCTCCCACAATCAGCTGCGTTTGAGTGCGTGGGTGCGAGTGAAGTCCGGTCCATCCCGCGTTGATTCTCCGCATCTTTCTTCCCCTCACTTGTCGCGCCGGTCTTTTCCCCTTTCCCGCATTTCTCCTTCCACTCTCTCTCTCTCTCTCTCTCTCTACTTACCCCCTCCCCCGCACGATTTGGCAGAAAAAATCGGCGAAAATCAATACGAGGGTAATAGATACGCCGCGAGTCTGCATCTACCATTTTTTTCGTTGCGATGCAATTATGTAGCCCCAAATTGAATGAACGCCCACAAGTAATTTTTTTTATGTAACGGTCAGCCAGTTCCTATGTCTTCACCAATTCACTCTCTCCATGTTTTCGGCTCTTTTTTTCTTTTTTCAAAGCCACTCGCGCGTATACACGCACACCAACCTGATCACTTTCACTTTTCAACTAGCTGCGACCCGAGAGCCTCAGTCTGGTGGGTTGCGGAAAAAAATCAGGCCACAAATAAATAATAAAAACGCTATTTCGGCCTGACTTTGGGTTTATGTCGAGCAGTTTTTTTCTTCACACGGAAAAGGCTGTTTACTCGACGCCGAGAAATTCTGTATATAACAACCGCCAAGCAGTAACGTCGCCTAGTTTCCAGTGGGTGACGCCCCAGTCAGGACCGCCATTGTTTTACAGCGATGCAGACAGAGATTAAATGCTTTAAGTCTCTGTTAAAGCCCGCCTATTTTTTGTAAATGTGGAGTAAACGGAAGCGCATCATACTTGCGCCACCGCAGGGAATTCACCGACGACAACGTGGAAAGAAATGCGTCTAACGCAGTCTCATCTAATGTTTACAAAATGAAAGAATATGAATTACATCTTCCGAGTATTTCTGCTGACTCTGAACAGCGGCGTAGCAATAGTGCGGCGTGGGTGAACAAATGCCTCGGTCCCAGGAGCCCCTGGGGGTCCTCGAATTGTTTCGAATATAGAAAACAGATTTTTCAGCACTCTCTTTTTTATCCTAATTTCTGAATGTCTTTCCAGTTAATCATTATTTTTGGAAAGAGTAATTTGAAAATCCTAACCTTTCCCGCATTTTCCTAATAAAAGAATAATTAATGCAACTTGGTAGGTTTTGCAATCGGTTTCAATTTTAATGGAGCATATGTATTTCTTGGGTGAAGGGGGAGGGGAACCATCGATAATAATTTGCCGCAGGCCCTTCTAGTCCTATTTGCGCCACTGACACTGAATCAAATAAAAACGTAGCCAACGGAAATCCATATTAAAGCAAAAGATAGGATTAGATGCCGTAATTTACGACATTATCTTACCATATTCATTGCATGGCTGAATTACCCGTTTTTATAGGTAATCAAGGATATGGTAGAGTGTTACTCTTGAACCAATATCACGGTGACAGATTTTAATTAATCTTATCCTCAACAGGCATTTTACATAAGCGACATAGGCGGGACCTCTGGGTAAGAAAGTTTGTAATGCTACGCGTGCAAAGCGCATGCGCGGATCGTAAAAATATATTTTTTTTCTAGACGCGTGCTCTTTAAAAAAAATAAATTTACCGCCCTTCCCAAGCCCACTCCTCGCTAGTTGTCCGAACGTTTCGTTTTTCTTTTATATGGCATGGAAAAACCCAGTGATTCAGTAACAGCACTTTCGAAAAATAAGAGGCGGTCGTCGTCTTAAGGCTTGATTATATCATTTGGACAGACGAAATTTCTCTTCCCTTTTGAATGTATTGGCTTTCGTTTACTCCTATGAAGTAGCCGATGTCCTTAGATATTAAAGCAGGAGACGATAAACTAACGAGGGAAATTTTCAAATTACCATTTGTGCAATACTGGATAATGCAACATGTCAGAACTCGATGACTTACTATAAAACGAATAACGTCTGCAGTAACTGAAAATCGTATATGTAGAGTACGATATATCATGATCAATTTTAAGTATATATTCATAAATAAAAAAATGTAATTAATTTATCGATCGGCGAAGGATAAATCGACAAAAATTATAATTAAGCAGCGTAATTGAATGAAAAATCATTTTCTTGAGCGAACAAATTGGTAGAAATTTGAACTTTGAGAAGGAGAAAAAATCCTGTACTTGACCGGGAATCGAACGCGGGTCACTCCATTTCCCGGATAGGTGCTTTAACCAACTAAGCTATCAAGCCAGCGTGATTCGCCATTCTCGAATTGGGGTATTTTTTTAATTGGTAGAAAATGTACGTTTATGAGAGACTTTCGAGGTTTTCTTCGAGACTTTTGTGTATTTCCTTAAATGCATTACAATTTCTATTGTATGCTTTATGATTAATGCTTTCGTTTATTTTTGCGAACAGACTTACGTAGAACACTTAACTAAAGTATATTCGAGATTAATCTAGAATACAATATTTTTTCGTTATTTTCTCGTTATAAAATTCAACTTTACAAAATATAAATAAGACAATCAGAGGAGAAGAAAAAAAATCGGATTTTAATTATCCTCGAAGCGTATAAATCCAAAATTTTGTATGTAGACACCAATTTATCTGAAAGCCTTGGTGCTGTTAATTTTAAACTAGACCTTGAAACACAAAACCTTCGAGTTTTTATAACAGTGACGAACTTTTGTGCACAATGCCTCTTTATCGACTAATCAAAATTAATTACCTGCAACGAAAATGATATTTTTGCGAACAATTAAAATCCATAATTTCCAACTTTTACTTGAGAGAATATTAAGGAAACGCAATGAATTTTCCTTTAAAACAAACTAAAGAGATTGTTTAATTACGCTGCAACAATTAATTTCCACACAATTATCCGAAGGCTGCCTTTTTCAGAATTTAAATTTTAAATCTCTAGCAATAAAGAGGTAACAAAAAAACTAATCTCGCTATCGCTTCAAAATGTAGGACGATAATTATTTCTTTTCCTTTTCGAGCGCGTTAGTAATCAGCCACTGTGAAAATGGACGTTCGCGGAAAGGTAACAGATTTTAAAGCAGTAATTCTCGCTATTTCCATATGCCACCCTTCTCTAATATCACAATCCCATTTTTGGGCGGTGAGAAAAGGAGCTGTGAGAAGAGAACCCTCCTATGGCGGTTGTTTTGGCGAAAAAAAACACGATTCGTTTCTGTGAGAGGAGAGAGAGAGAGAGAGAGAGAGAGAGAGAGAGAAAGGGAAGTTCACAGGTGTTTGGGGAGAGGGGGGCGAAAGGATGGAAGAGGCGAGGAGGGAGAGGAAAAGGAGGTGTGGGAGGGGCGGTGGCGAGGAATAGGAGGCGGGATACTTTAAGGACACGTGGTTCTCTGGTAGGGTTGAGGTCTTGGTAGTGGGAGCCGGGATTTTAGTATATAAGGAGGGACCCTCGAGTGTTGAGGCACAGTCTGGAATCGGTGTGCACAGCCGAAGCAACAACAAGAACCTTTCGGTTCGTATTATCTTTTGACAGCAACAAAACAACAAACTAAGCCAACATGCGTGTTCTGGTGAGTGTTCGGTGGGGAAAGTTTGCCTCACTTCTTTTTTGTTTTCATTGTTATTGTCATATACCAATCTGGTTAGGACTAATACTGGTATAATGACACGTTTTACGATTTAAGTTTGCCGATGATCCACTAAAATTAACTAAAAAGTCAATATTTATATTTGTTAATAATATAATAAATATCACAGTGTTACTGCCGTTAATCCTATTCCATCGGCCTTCTCCGGCTATTTCTTTGGCATTATAAATTATATTTACAGTCATATAGATTTTACGACAAAAAAGCTCCTATTCATGTAGCTTTCTCTAGTTTGGTTGTAATATTTGTTGCAATCTCATTTCCTAGTTTAAGGTGTTCGGGATAAATATTAGAAGAAATTCTTTGGAAAGAATAAATTTCTTATACATTTTCTGTATAATCAAAAAAATTTAAAGTTGCATATCTTCCAATTTTAGAGGAACTGATAATTTTTAATAGAAATGTAAAGGCTAGAGAAGGTTATTAGGGATTTCGACTTTTTTTACTGACATACCCCGAAGAGAATTTTTTAATAGTCGCGTATCCCTTGGGCCATTTTTTAAATGATTGCGCACCTTCTAGTGCATCTTAAAGAATAATAAGAATAACACTTGTATTAAGATAGATAACTCATGTTTATAACTTTAAAATTCACAGTTTTGGTGAATTTTTTGTTTTACAACGTAATTATTAGTTGTACCATCGCAACTTTTGATTCTTAAGTCATGCCTAAAAGACGAAGTAAGAAGAAAAATGGTAACCATTAGCCCTTTTGCGTACCCGTTCGAAACACTTGACATACCCCCAGGGGTACGCGTAACCCCGGTTAAAAACCTCTGTTCTAAAAGATCGTTTCCGGCCATTAAATAAATTGTCGCGCGTTCAAGTCTCCGGCATATTTTTAAAATTTTTGTGCAATTATGTATTTTACTGCGCTAGGCAATAGGAGCAAATTTTGTCACGGAATTTTAATCAATAGTGAATGATTTTAATGGAATACAATGTTCGATAATCAGTAACGCACTCTTTTTAAATGATCCCGGCGCGTTACTCGAGCTACAGTTCGAGGAAAAGGTTGTATGTTTATGCTAGTATGACTCGTCAGCTGAAGCTCTCTAATAAATGTGAAACTGATATTCTCCAAATGTCTAATTGAATTCACACTTGTAGTTCATGTCCGGGCGAACTGTAACCATCGGCTAAGTAACATCAGCCTGGATTTGGAATGTACCTAACTCCCAAGTGATTGCGAATCTTTCATCATTTGCATAATCATGCAACGCATAAATGTGTCATTTTCTATTTTTGGATCACAAAAGGTTGACATTTTGTTGCGTGATGTTTGAATTTCAAATTTTGGAATGTTTACTTTTTTCCATTGTCTTGATTCAAAAGGTAGTTGCGATTGACGTCAGTGAGGCGGAGGTTTTGTCACCTTCATTGAGAACACAGAAATCTATAATCAATTATAAAAATGAGCAATAAAACGTCATCCTCCTACGTTTATGGAGAAGTTTAAGTTCCTAATTGACGTTAAGATTTGAGTTGTTCAGCTTTCGGACGTCAATGACTCGTTCATGAGTTTGACAAAGTCAAATATTTCGAGAGAAATTAGAAAAATGTTTTTTTTAATAAACTTTATTGAAACCCAATGAGAAAAAGATAGATAGTTGTGAAAAAACAACGAATTGCTTAATTGAATAATGCACCTTTCATTTTCGCATTTTAAACCTTTTTCGTTCCTTGATCGATAGTGTTTTTTCCGGCATAAGTGTTTATGTTTTTAAATGGAAATCATTACCCAACGTACCATTTATAAGTTTTGAAATACTTGCGTTGAATCTAATACGAATTTTGGCAGAGAGAATTTTTCTATAAAAATATTTGAAATATGAATTTAGCATACGAATAATTTTATAGTATCCAATTATATTTTTGTGTTGTTTATTTAAAAATTTATTTGGATCGAGTATCGCTCTCAAATACATTGTATGACTAAAACTTGTTACGATAAACAAAATGTAATATTTTCAAAAATGTTTTTTGGTACCAATAAAATACTTTCATACCGAGAATAGTCAAAACTTGATTGCGTAAAAAATTTAATTTTGCAACACTTGTTTGTCCATCCTCAGGGACATAATTTTAACGGCTCAAATTTGTTGAAATTCCCCGTTACGGGGACATGCGCATTAGTCCACCCCGATGACGAAAAAATGGATTAATAACTCTGCTCTCACCGAAACTGAAGACGAATAATTAAAAAATTTTCTTCCTCGACGAAACTTTCAGTTTTTCGCCGCCCTCGTCGTGGTCCTTGCCGTCTCCGCCGAAGCTCTAGGCATCGGTCTCCTTGGAGGCTTGGGAGGAGGCTACGGAGGTTACGGAGGATACGGAGGATATGGCAGACCATATGGAGGATACGGGGGATACGGAGGATACGGAGGATATGGCAGACCATACGGAGGATACGGAGGCTACGGAGGATACGGAGGCTACGGAGGACACGGAGGCTATGGAGGCTTCCGTCCCCATGGATACGGTGGATACGGTGGTTACGGTGGAATTCGTGGCGGATACGGTGGTTACGGTGGAATTCGTGGCGGATACGGTGGATACGGTTACGGACACCGCCCATACGGAGGACACTTCTAGACTCTAACACCATCTCACAGATAAGAGGCGACGAAGGAGGTTGTCGACATCTTTCAACCATCTGTGTGTAACTAATGAACTATCCCACATTTCAACGGCGTCGGCAGACTTTCGTTTATTTTCAACCTCTCCGTAAATACGGTCGTTGAAATCACCTGCGTTCGACCGAGACTGTCTCTATAACATCGTGGTGAATATTGGGAAGGGAGTGTTGGGGATGACTTCTTTATTGTCAGGTGCATCTTAACCGATGAGTGCGTCCAACCGGTTTCAGATTCTTTCATAGGGGGCTACATTGTAAAGAATAGTACGGAACAGAACCAACTCTTACTTAAAGAATTGTAGAATCTTCCGACGATGAAAAGAATGACGGATTAACCGAACTTCGATAAAAAAATCTGGGAAATTCTTAGAATTTTGATCCAAAAGAGCACCCGCTAGTTATTTTTTCGCTTCGGGGAAATAACCAGCGGTCGTTCAATTATATTCTCTTTTGATCCATAATTCATAAGTTCCTGTTACCAACATCCTTTTCTGGTCGGTATGGTTTTCTATTTAATTTAACGTGTGGATATGGCACAGTTGTACATAATGAAATTTCCCCTCTGCATGCCCATCTCTTCTGTGATCTTTCACTCTATGCCTCCCTCAAAATGTAACATATCATTTCATGTCCACTTTTCATACTGTAAACATTTGAATTGCTTATACGAAGAAGATCCAGGAACAAACGCCGAAAAGCGCCATTCTCTCTACTTTGTAATTACTTTTCAAAATTAAAATTTGCCTTAGATGGCGAAAAAAACAAAAATTCTGATGTTTTCTCTCATTTCCATACCCATCCTTGGAGCTAAATTGGTCTATACAGCCGAAATATCAACGAAACAATTGCTGTATAAAATGCACCAGTTTTAGCACATACCAGACACACCCACGCAAGTTATGTCAGTGACAGTAAAACGCCACTTTTCGGCCATTCTCGTATTTTAGTAAGTACAAGATAAATAAGGAATAATGAGATGCCGCATTAACAAAATAAAAACTTCAGGCTGGTAATTTTTCAAACTTTAAAAAATGAACATTCCATTAAATTTAATTTATACTGCCAACATTAATAAAAAGAAGTTATTAGGATTTAAATTTTTTTTATATTTTTCGTGATTCAAGAGTTTTACAATGAGGTTTATATAAAGAAATGGAATTATTCAGCCACTATGACTCTAATAAGATAAACATGAAGCAAAAGAAAATATTATCAACGTAAATCTTATGATAAAGGTCACGTGAGAGCGAGATCGTGCGGGCTTTATTACCTGACAAAACTATACGTGTTGACTGCACCATTAATAACACGATAAATAGTTTGGTAACGTTCCATTATTTTAAGATGTTATTGCAAAATTCTCTTTCGTAACTCTTGACAGCGTGTGCATAAAAATCATTCATCGGTGCATCGTTTCCATTCTTTATTACTTTGAATGCTTGCTGCGAGGATTAAATAAACTAGAGTCGACAAGATCATAGCAGCAACAAAGTTATTCCTTTAATAATTGTTGAAAATTGCATTTTATCTCGTTAATTATCTCTTTGGTATTATCAGATTATCGCAAGTAATTATTTTTTGTAATTACTCGGAGAAAAAGTGGTTAAAAATGACAGATAATAAAGTGTAGCATTGCTACCAGTCCGCATATTAAAAAATATTAACCAATTTATAGATAAGGCATCTTGTCTCATCTGAAACAAAACCGATAACCCAATTTAAAAATTTTGTATTTGTACGCATCTTTCAAAATACTTATCGGTCCGCGAAATTGAAAAACCAGCCCCAATATGAGAATAACTTCAGAACTGATTTTTGGTAATAGTGCCGATGAAACATTTCTAAAACCCAAAGACAATATTTAAAACAAAACAAATTTATTAAATGACTACGTAGAAGTTCCATTTAAAAAAGGAAGAGACTATCATGATAGTCTCTCTCTCATTTTGTGGCGGAATTGCTTGCCTTGTGCCACATGTAAAAAGCTATGGCTTCCCAATCGATAGTGATACCATCTCCTGATTAATGTTAATTTATATTAGGTATTCGTATCCTTAAGCACAATTTAGTTGAGAAGGAAGGAAAAAATGTTTTCGTTTGCCTTCATTTTCCCCATATCGGATCCGTTCGAGTCATACGATATGCGTCAAGCGGGTGACGGAGTACTCAGGAATAGTCCATATGCCAGCAATATGCAATTCATCGAAGCGATGCCGCAACTTAATGCCCAATCGAATCGATTATTTATTTGAGAACTCGCATATTTTGAAAAAAATATAGATAAAAACACTATTTAAATACTCATATTATGGATGTTTACTTTTATTAAATAACTCCATTTAGAGACAAACATATTAATATAAGTTTAAATTTTAATAAAACTACAATTCTTTCTATTTTAGATGAGCTTTCGCTAGATTCTCTATCCTTCATTACACTACTGTGGTTACAACAATAAGATATTTCAAATATTGCTTAAGTCGATATTTCTTTAAATTATTAATAGCATATTGTGAAGCTCTGGGGAGTCCTAATTAATCTCTTTTGATATATGAAGATATAACGCAAATAACTTTTGAATCCGCATGGCTATGTAGCGCGAATAAAGGTAATTCAAATATATTAACAAATCGGGTTGCCAAGTTATAGATAAACGATAAAATATTAAATTAGCGAATTCTTGATTTTAATTTTTTCGAGAAGGAAGTGATATCTTTCTCATCATTTATCGCAAATAGAAAAAAAATTGATAACTAATATGAAGATGTTCTCTGGTGCCATTAAGTACACTTTTAACCATTAAACTGACTAAAAATATTCAATCCGCAACCTATTTCAATTTTACAATAGCCAAATAATCTGGCGAGGTTGCAATACGAGGTCCTTCACGATTCTTTTCTCCTATTGCAAAAGACAGAAACGAAATTTCATACTCGTATATTTCCCTTCTTAGAATCCGAAAAATGCTTTTCACTTTCAAGAGAGAATTACCGAACTCACCTAATGGTTAAGATCAAATTTACAGACTTTCTCCAATAGCTTCAATTTTATAGTTACTGGAGAATTATAGTTTGTCAGTCAAATTGCTTTTCTTATTGTATAACGCCATCGACAATTCAAAAATTAGCGATGTTTACATGAAACGCATAAACCCTCATTTATTCCAAGACATCTCATTATTTTCTTTGATCTTACGGCACATATATTAAACCACAACTTTGGCCCCGAGATTCCCTTAAGATGAAATTTGTCTCCGGTGCCCGAATATCGATAATTTCTGGCAACCGCAAAGAACGCGACTCGATATATCCCCTTCCTGACCTTTTTTCAAAGCTAGAATAAACTTTCTCGGCAAATAAAAGAATGAATACTTATCGCCTGTGAAAGTAATGCGAGTTTGACTTAAATGGGCATAGAGAAGATATTATTATTATTCACATAAACGCTACAATTGGGAGCAGGTCCCGGTGGTAGCGGGTCCCCATCACGACTCAATGCATAATACCCAAATTACATAATAAAAATTGGGTTTACTTAATACAAAAATATAAGCTTTTTGATGCCATTTCCTATACACTATATACTACTTCTTAACTTCAAGTCACAGGAACTCCCGTCACAACAGCTTAGGTGTCACTCAATACATAATGCCCAAATTACATAATAACAATTGAATGAACTTAATACAAAAATACAACCTTTTTTGATAGTGGTTCCTATACACTATATACAACTTCTTGACTTCAAGTCATAGGAACTCTCGTCACAACAGCTTAGCTACAAACTACAACATGTTTCATTTGTCATTTGTCCATACAACTACAAAAATTTAGAATAAGTAAATAATCTTCATGAAAAAAAATCGACCATAATTTGACATTAGATAGTTATTTGGAGTATTGTGATTAAATTATAACCCTACGATGTTTATTTACAATAATTAACGCCGCTTGGTGGCGCAAGTCCTATAAAAAACTAAATAAAATACTAACCTACATATACTCATATTAAATATTAAATACTAAAGTTTTTAACAATTTTACTTTTAAATGCTTTCTCGGTTTGCGGAAAGGGCATAAGAAGTTCTTCAGGTAATTCATTCCAGTCCAATGCTGTTCTATTGAAGAATGAATATTTACCAACATCTTTTCTTCGAACGTTTGTACGAACTTTACACGAGTGATCATTTTTACCTTTAAATGTCGGGGTTTTAATCTTAAGTTTTAGTTCTTTCCAGGCCGGTTTACCGGTATACATTCGATAGAAACAAACTAACCTTTTCACTTTCCTCCTCTTTTCTAAAGTTTCCCACCCAAGTTCCTTTAACATATCTGTTACACTATCCTCTCTTCCAAAACGACCCATAATAAACCTGGCTGCCTTTCGCTGAACCTTTTCCAATTTATTAATATGTATTCTGTCATGAGGATCCCAGACTCCCGAAGAATATTCCAATATAGGCCTTACTATTGTTTTGTATGCTAATTCTTTAGCTTTCCTACTACTATGTTTTAAATTTCTCATAACAAAGTTAAGTGCCTTGAAACCCTTTGAAACTATACATTCTGCCTGAAGACGCCATGCTAAATCTTTCGTAATATGTATTCCAAGATATTTTATATTATCAACCTTCGGTATTTGTATCCCTTCCATATAGTAAGGAAAATTACTCTTTTCCCTTTTCATAGAGAATAGAATATGCTTGCTTTTCTTAACGTTTATTTTCATTTTACTTGAACATACCCAAGACATCAGCTTATCTATGTCCCTCTGCAGTAAACCTCTGTCGTTTTCATCTTTAATTACTCTATAAATGATGCAGTCGTCTGCGAAAGTCTCACTTTTGAGAATATTTGACTTGGTAAATCATTTATGTAGATTAAGAATAATAACGGTCCTAAAACGCTTCCCTGAGGGACACCTGAGGTGACATCTATTTCATCGGATAAACTATCTCCTATCCTAACCCTTTGTTTTCTATCTGCTAGAAAGGCTTCTATCCATCGCACTACCCTCATATCTATTCCTAGAGCGTAAACCTTAGTCAAGAGTAAATCATGGGGTATTACATCAAATGCTTTCGTTAGATCGATCACTATACCTTCCGCTTCCTGGCTATTGTCTAATGTTTCTGCAATATCTTCACATAACCCTAGCAACTGGAGCTCGCAGGAATGACCCTTTCTGAACCTGGCCTGACCTTCAAATATCATACAATTATTTTCTAAAAACTTTTGTATATAGTCCGCCAGACATTTTTCCATTAATTTGCAAACAACGGACGTTAGGCTTACTGGTCTATAATTTGCAACTTCTGTCTTATTTCCGTCTTTATAAATAGGTATAACAGTGGCTGATTTCCATTCTAATGGGATACAACTGTTTGCTAAGGTAACAGTAAAGATGTGATTTAAGTATGGTATAATCGCTTCGCTCCCTAATTTTAATGCTCCTGATGCAATATTATCAGGTCCTGTGGACTTAGGCCAGCGCAGACTCTTTACCTTTTTATTAATAGTATTAAAGCTAAGCTCAAAAAATCGACGAAGATGTTCTGATTCATAGTAGAGAAACAGGATGGGAGGAACAGCCACGTTATCGTAGATAAAAACTTAGCCTCCCGCAAAATAAAGGAAATATTAACACAGTAACCTTTGTTTGCTATTTTTGGCAACATGAAATCTCTGAAATGTTGAAATTGAATGGTAAGACAATCCTAATGATCATTTTATCTAAAGCTCATCTGAAAAACTAACAATATCATGGGTATTTTCAGGTAAGTTTCAATGACACAGCTGAAAAATGTTAACATGGCCATGATAAATGTTTACAAAATATAAGTATTTCAGTTAGCATTCACATGTTTTTCTAGAGCAGGGATAGGTAACATTTTTAGTCGCGCCACATTAGCAGTTATTACTGGTAGTGATTTGGCGCGTTCTCTCCATTAGGGGGTCACTTGAAAGGTTGCGTTGCGTCATATTAATTAATATCAAGCCAATATAATATTTTATAACTATCAATTCACTCTAAAAGATGTTTTCTGCCTTGGTTTCAGGAAAAAAAGGCACGAAATTTTCTGTCTAAAATTTCATGGATCGTTTTCATAATGGATTCGCGAGTCCACCATTGTCCAAGTGAAGTGAACTGTCTATTCTCTCTGTCACGTTTTCATTATTTTCTTCCCGCCTTCTCATCGTCTACTGTTTTCACGTTTTACTCAGACCGTTCTGATGTATAACTTTCCACACTAATATCGCTTTTATCTTTCGTTCTGTCAAATTTAATTGTTTTCTCCTAGTTGCCCAATCATTCCTGCCTTTTGCTAATAGGTAATGTTGTTCTTCCTTCTCAATAAATAAAAATAAGCAAACTTTAGCCAAATGTTAAATTTTCTAAAACCGTAAAGTTATCAAGGTTCCTAAATGCGTACTTTTAGTGAGCCAATCACCGCTGTGGCTTCTCACGAAATTTAGTAATTCGCACAGGATGCCGGATGATTACAGTGGGGCAGCTAACGAAAATACCATTTGCAATGTGTTAAAGAGTTTACGGTTTCTAAATTTAACATCACCCTCTCGAAGAGCGTTTTCTTGAAAATTTCTTATAATCTTCTAGTTTATTAAAAACATGTCAATCAACATATAAATGTACCTTAAAACAGAAAATGCGCAGACGTTTGTACTGTCCAGGAATTTCTAACATTTTCTCATTGGACGTTTTCGCTCACCTTTTCTTTTTGTAATTAGTCTTCTTTCTGCTTTTTTCCTCTCCCTGATCACCAACTAATTCCCGACAACATATTGCATGCATATAAAAAATTACTTTATTACGCGGAAATCCTATTCGTTTCCCTTCGCAAGCAACCTTCTGTTATTCTATAATTCATAAAATGTCCTCGTTTAGGATAATTTAATTGATTTTTTCTGTTTATTAATGTATCTACTCCAACGGATCTATAAAGTGAGCCTCATTAATTTCACGCCAATCAAACCTATATCTCGTTCGATTTAAGATAAAAATTATATTTCGTTTTCGTAGCAAATAAAGATTTTCATCCTTTATGAATGGAAGTCTCCCTTTTAAATATTTATTTTAGACAAACCTCTCGATCTTTCATCTTGGACTATAAATCCGATTTTAAGCTAGAGTTATTTCTGTTTCATTGATCTCGTCCGCCTTATTAAACCCTCTGCCCCACCTGATACGGCACCTGTTTCGAGTAGCAGGCCCGTCGCCTCCTGTTGCGTTGATCCGGGGCCGTTAAACACGAGTGTGCATCGGTCTATCGACCGTGTGCATTGCTATGCCGGAACTAGGTCAAACTGACGCTTCTGAACGGACACTCGCGCACAAAAGCTCATCCGCAGACTCTCTCTCCCTCTAAACCCTGCCCACGTATTAAAGAAAAGGAGAAATGGCTAAGTCACCCCTTCACGACTCTCTTCTGCATTCTTCCGTATAATCGTCCCACGCACCCTGAAAGGGTAACCGATGTATTGGTTCCGTAAGACCATTTCTAACTAGACGTCGTTAGGCATAAGGTCGGTCGAAGCGTTTCTTCCTATCGGATCCAGAGAATCTCTTCCGGGAAGCAGGAATAGAAGCTGTGAAAGAATATAAATACCGGAAATGAAGACTCCAATTCTGCTGGTAAGAGTTCATTTTTTGATTCCGATAAAAACGAGCTTTTGTATTTTATCGTTTATTTTTCTATCTTATGCGAAGAGGTTTTTTTTAGCCCGTTTAGAAAAATAAGAGCCGCAAATATGGAACCAACCTGTGCATAGAATATAAGCTCATATAAATTACTGCGACGGAGTGTGCCTCAAAGGTGTTGCATTTTTCACCGAAGGAGTAAATTTCTGAAATCGACACGGAATTTTCCTTAGTTATACGTTGGTTTTTCTAAATTCTACGTAGAGCTTAATATTTCAGCTCATACTTAATTTGAAATAACTTTATAACCACTATTTAGTATTCGTAGTTCTTAAACGCAGTTAGATTTCAAAACTTTCTTGCTAATGTAAATGTGAAACTTAAGAAATTGACTCTTTATGATCGTTTTTATTTGCCAGTGTTTCATAATTTTTACAGTGAAAGTAAATCCGACGAAAGTAGCGTTTATGAATTTCATTCGATTCGGAAATTACAATTGGTAGAGAAAGTAACAAGGTATTTTTTTGATTTTCCAGAAGCATTTTTGACGACAGAAAGCTATTTAAAGTTCTCAAATACATGTTGTGCGACGTAACTGCAGTTAATCCGGTAGCAAGTTTTAAACATTCGATCTTTTTAAGTAGTAAAAATCATCGATCTGTTTACGATGGTAAAATAAAGCCTGTAAAATAAGTTTGATTCCAAATGTACACTGAATTGGATCTGTAGATGGCGCGGGAGCCATATATCGTGTGGCTAATGCTTTCGTGTAATGACTATTTTGATTTAGCTTCTCATGATCAACTTTCTGAATGTCGAGTAATTGGAAATAATAATTGGAGTGTATTTATTTTGCGTGAAGTGTGAAGAAGTTATTATAGTCTGGGAAGAAACGTTACATAAATAGACAAATAGCATATATATCTGATATGTTGCCAATGATATTAGTCGCTAACTTTATGACTCAGTTGAAACGATGGGGTGCCGGTGGTGTAGTGGTTAGGACGCTGGCTGCTACTCGCCTGCTGCTTGAAAAGGCAGCGGGCACGAATCCTGGGCAAGTAGGATTTTTCCAAGGTCGCCCGGCCCCCTGTTTGTGTGGTTTGAGGATACCGCGCAAATTCAGCTGTTCCGTCCTTCGGAAGGGACGTTAACCTGTTGGCCCCCCTGGTGTTCTTCGTAAGAGCAGGCAAATGCCGGCACCGGGTTTCCCTCCTCCCTTCCCCGGTTATTCATTGCACTACCTCTGAGATACCCACTGTGCGTAGGACAGAGGCGAATCATACTTTCAAGTGGGACAATACGAGAGTAAACATGAAATGTGTTTCTTGAGTAAAAGCAAGATAAACTTCCGTGGCGGAAAATAACAGAATGTTTCACATTGCCTCTCAAGATTTTAAAATTCCAGTTTCTGCACACCAGATTATACTAAACTATTCCCGGTTTTGTTTGTCGATAAGCTATAAAATAATGCAATGCAATATTGCAAATAAACCGATAAAATTACACACGCATTTAGATACATTACATCAATTTTAAAATGTTTTACTGACAAAATTAAAAATAACAGCGAAAATCATTGCAACATTTAATTTCTTTAGGATTTTCAATTTTTATCTCTCCACCTATTTATTTACTCATATACGGTAGTATTGTAATCGTGAAAAAATTCGACTTCGAGATTTTGATGAAAATACGCGTTTTAGGTGTCCCTGAGTCCATAAAAGTAGTTTTCGCCATGCCGCCTGTCTGTCTGTTCGCGGTTCTAGGGCCCAAACGCATAGATAAAACCGAATGATATCTCGTATTTATGTAATATATCATCTTTTGCAGATCTTTTTTTCATAAAAATGATATTGAAAAATAAGGGGTAGTTTATTCTTGGCGATTTTTAGAAAATTTTCATTTACTCAAAAATGGTCATATAGAATTTGATTTAAATCAATCTAATTGTAGAGTCTGATGTCGAAAATAATAGTACGTAAGGAAAATTCTCAAAAAATCACTATATGGCGTCCAGTGACATTACAATGTACGCTAAACTACCTTACCTAAGCCATGTGACGTCACGCTTCGGCAGCGATCCTCTCAAAATCTTACTACAGCCTAGACGGTTAAACTAAATCGAATGATATCTCATATTTGTGGATAATATCATTAAAAAAAGATACTCTGAAGAGATGAACGATATTGCGCAACAATTTAGGATACTTTATTATAGGATATTTTGAAACAAAATTCGTTTTACTCAAAAATGGCTATAAAGATTTCGATTAAAATCCATCCAATAGTACAGCCTGATGTCACAAATAATACTAACTAAGCCATATGTCCCCAAAAATTAATATATATCGTCCAGTGGCATTAAAATATACTCTAAACTACGGTTAACTTTGATTTATAAACGTTTTTCTTTTATAAGCGTACACAGTCGACCGAACGTATGTGTACGTATATGAGAAAGTTTGTACAATGTGTATACTGCGCCCTTTATTTTCTTACCGATAGATTTTGTCATATCATCACTGTGAATCTCTTTTGAAAATTTCTCCAAGCCCACGCGGGAAGAAACAATAGAAAATCGAAATATCACCTATGCTTGAGTGACGTTTTCTTTAGAAGTTCTTCAAATCGGCATTTTCGCCACATGCTATGGACCACTCGCGATGAATCCGTTGCGAACATATCTATCATTCATTTCGACGTTCCTTTTTTGTCGGTCAGCTCAAGTTTAACTTTCACCGGCTAGCCGTGGATATACATAATGGGAAAATCATTTGATTGAATTGCAAAGCACAAATTATACACTTTCCATTAGCCAAACTTCGTTTCCGTTTGATCAGATAACATCGAACTTATGTGAGGTGAAATCAAGCAAGGGTATACAACAACTTGCAAACTATATGAACTTATATATTTGCCCAATAAAGGTTATAATTGGTAGCATTTAATCGTCGGTGAAAGTTAAAACGATAAATGACGTAAGATGAATAGATAAAATACATAAAGTGATGAGCTATTAAATGATAATATCCATTTGGTGAATAAAAACATAATTGGCGGGTAATTAGGAAAGTCTCTGGTTTCTTCCGTAGATGGATAATTTGATAAGAAAGAATAATCTGATAAAATGGTAACAGGTTTTCTAGGAATTATCTCGAGAATTGTGACACTCGGAAGATTCTAATTTTCCAAAAATCTGGCAAAATGAGAAGAATATCATAGATGGTTCGATGAAAATAGGATAATTTTTGCTATACTGTAAGGATGGTGCTTTCTAAGAAAATTTGAAATCTTAGGAGATATTTCAATATTTGGAAAAAAGATCCTCTGAATTGAATAACTTATGGAAATTTTAATCGAGAACTATTAAGCCATTAAAAATCCATCATAATCCATCCATAATTAATTTATGAAATAAAAAATACTTCAAATCAACGCTAAATACAACTGCAGAAGCTTGTACTACGTTGTTTTGGATCGGCCAACTATGGGACTAGCACTTAAAAAACAATCAGCAATTTGCTAGCTTGCAGGGTTAACTAATTATAAACCAGTTTATCTTTGTTGGCCATTTATAAATTATATTTCATATAATTAAATTGTTACTGTTAGATTTCAAAGTACCATAAAGCATATTTGTTTTCGGCGACATAGCGTCAGATAAAAATGTAGTAGGAACGTTCACAATCGACGATTTCAATGCCATTCTTCAATAGCCTTCTAAAAACATTGATTGTTTCATTTCCGATTCACAGGAAAACAATAGAAAGAAACTCATACCTAAACAGAGCCATCTGGTGTATGTGCGTCATTTTAAATTATATATAGGATCAGGATCGAAATAACATGGTTTGGTAGCTAAAAATCGAAACTCTTGAGAAACAACAAAAATAAACATTGCATTGAATTTTGACACGTATTCCGCGAAATATGATTTTCTATCCAGTTAGCTAAATTTCCTATTTCGATATTGCAAAGAGAACTGGAAATTTTACCTCATTTCGCACAAAAAATGTTGCTTTAATTTCCTTTTCCGCGAAGTCTGGTGCAACGTTTGCTGGAAAATTTTCTGGAAATGAAAGTAGTTCGCCAGATGGGCGCGACTGCAGTGCGTTTACGGATATAATTTGGCACGGCGTGTGACGAAACCATACGCACAAGTCCAAAAAGGCCCTTTGTCTACGGTTTACTTCAAGAAAGTCTAAAAACCACAACGAGGAAGTAAAATAAAATTCAGAATTAATAATGCGCTTCTCGGCTGAAACTCTAGACTGGAATAAAAGGTGGAGAGTTGTCAGTAATCATAAAGTCGCGTGCGTTTGCTTAAGATTTTTAACAAAAAATTTTTCTGTGAGGGATTCTTTTAAAAGAGTGCCGTTAAGGAAGCCGTTTTATGGGGGCAAAATATAAACCGGAAAAGACATTCAAAGGAATGAATGACATAATTGCGTTCAAATTTGTAACCCTAGGGTTCAGACGTTTTTTTATCGTTTCGTAATTTCTAGAAAATAACTCTCCAAAGATTGGCGTGTTAGGAAACGTTAAGAGTTTCACAATTTTGTTAGGGCACAGGTGTGTCAGAAACTGCTACGCGTGGAGCCGTACGAGAAGAATCTCGCAGACCTTGAGAACTCCAAAACTCGCCGGACAGACTTTCCAGGAAATGCCGATGAAGTGAATAAAAAAAAGAAACGCGGACTTCTTTCGAGGTTCGAGATAAGACAATTAAATCGCAATTAAATTCAGGAAGAGTTGTATTTATTTTAGCAAATGGTTGCAGGTGAACGAACTTAAGCGGAAAGTTGCGTTTAAATGGCCCGTTAAATGGTATGTTTCGTTTAAAAGTGCTTTTAAAAAAACAAATATTTAAGCAGTCTGACATTATTTCTGAGATGTTCATTTGACGAGAGTTTTCACAATTCACGAGTGGTCTGCCTAACGTTGAAAGATGCATTTAGTTGCGAAACATTCAACATATATTTAGTATATTTACTAATCAATAAATTTATTTTTTCTCAGAAAAAAGTTTTTACTAACCTAATTAGAAATTTTGGTTAAATTTTATATCAAACAATTTCGCTTTGGGACGAAATCAAGAAAGTTTTAATTTATAAATATTAGTCATACTCCAACTTAAAGTTAATATCACGCAATTACAAAAGGGTTACACAAGATATAATACACACACACACATACAGTAAAACCTATCAAAGGCGGAAATCTAAAATATAATCGTATCAGTGACACCGTTTTCATATGAATGTCTCTTTGTAAGGCGGAACCTGCAAGACGCGGACGGAAATGATTTTTCTGGTTGCTTTTGAACCCGTGAAAGAGGTAAATAAAAAATCATTCTCTTTAAAGTGTCTTGAGGGTCTTAAATATTTTCAGTTTATTTTCCGTCCTGCACACCACATGGGGTGTCATGCCTCTTTTCTTCCATCTTGGAAGTTTGGATATTGGTTTTCAGCAGGGAGATGTCTCTGGATCATCTCATTTCTTTATGTGCTGGCATCTCAGACAACTCTCCCTTTATCGTTTCTTTTCCAACGCCATGAAACTGCCCTTACAAGAAGGGTTGGGTTGGAAGCGAGAAGTAACCACGTCGTGGTTACCCAGAAGGTAGACTCTATTCGCAGTTCTCGCCACGCGGTGGTTCCAGCACACTCCTTCAAAAAATAATTTCTTTAGGCACTCCCATCTGTTTTCTGAATAACAAAGAACACTATTGTCTTCTATTAAGACTCTGCTTCGTTTTCATCTATTGAATCTGCACGATTTACCACTCTTAAATATTAAATAAAGATCCGAACTTTTTTCTCCTCTTCGTGTCGGTCGGAGTGGACGTGCATGGTCATCTCTTCGAATTGTTGTTTCGTTTCCCCTTTGTGTATCCTTCCTTAGCAGTTTTTGTTTTTGTTTCATTCTTTATTAATTTCTGTGGCAGCCAATATGCACTGCATCGCGTTTTGCTTATTAGATCTCAGTCGAAAAATTTCCTTCAAGATAAGAAGTCGAGAGTTCATATTTGAGAAATAGCACCCGCGGCGATTTTCACCTGATTCAGTCCCGCTAATATAGCCTGCCGGCATTTAATCTCGACCGGATTGAGGGGTCTCTTCTGGGAAGTTAGAGTAAACCAGGGTGCAAGGGTAAATGCAACTTTGGTGAGAATTATTGAAGTCAGAGTAACTGGGGGTGCCGGTGGCATAGTGGTTAGGACGCTGGCTGCTACTAGCCCGATGCTTGAAAAAGGAAAAGTCATCGGGTACGAATCCTGCGCAAGTAGGATTTTTTCAAAGGTCGACCCGGCCCCCTGTTTGTGTGGTTTGAGGAGACCGCGCAAATTCAGCTGTTCCGTCCTTCGGAATGGACTTTAAGCCGTTGGCCCCCCTGGTGTTCTTCGTAAGAGCAGGCAAATGCCGGCACCGGGTTTCCCTCCTCCCTCCCCGGTTATTCATTGCACTACCTCTGAGATACCCATTTGTGCTGTAAGAGAGGCGAATTGACTGGGCACTCAAACAGACAAGTTTATTTATCAAATGCGATTTCAGTCTCTTGTTGTCTAAAGAAATCTCCTTGCGTGGTGTGATCATCCAAGTCTCTCCCAGTAACTCTTTCAAGTTTCCAATAGAAAGCAATCAACTGTAAGTTTTAAAATGCTTTAAAATCAATGGACGAGGCTGAGACTTGGTGGAATTCCATTATAAAGATATAATGTGACGTTAAAATTAAAAGCAAAATAAAAATTAAATCAACACAGTCTAATCACACTTTGGCTTATTCCACATATATAAAAATGGCCGGTTTCGATGCATAAAGGATTTTTACGGAAGATTATTAATTGATAATAATTTTGGTATTTGCATGCATGTAATTTCAAGTTCATGTTCTCATTTATTGTCTATATCAATTTTTTTGTGAGATTATAGCTTTTATTTCCACGGAGACTCATAAAAACATCTATTTTCGAATTAAAATCCGCCAAAAAGAAAAAGTTGTGTAAATTATTTTAAACTCTATAAGACGGAAATCCTGTGAAAGAGGGAAAAATAGGCCGGTCCCTTGAGGTTCCGCCTCTCGCAGGATTACTATGTGTGTATATATATATATATATATATATATATATATATATATATATATGGATGTCAACAAGGTCTTGGGATGAGGAAACCCAGTGAACACTCACCAATCAGACGACTTCAGGTTGGCGAGGCCCCGGGGATGTCGAAGCGACACACGTAAAAGAACACTAAAACACAGAAACATCACAAACGTAGAAGCTTTCGGAATTATTCCTTCATCAGCTACAGAGAGAGAACATATTTATATGTTTAGCATATATATATATATATATATATATATATATAAAGCTCAATTCAATATCTAAAAATATTCGATTACGAATACGACAATAGCAACAAAAATTTTATTAAAAGCTCAAAGATTGTTTAATGAAGGATTAAGTTACAATGTTATTACTGTCGATTAATTCCCCTGGTTTCTAAAATTACTTCTTCTAAAATCCCGAAAGAATTTAATAGTTCTGCATGAATGTTGGGAGAAAATAAATGTAATTAAAGAGATAATCTATTTCTATAGTCATAAAAAGAATGAGTGAAAAATATGGGCACGTTGGCAATAGAATTAGATATCCATAGTCGTAATTCACTGATCGTCGATTCGAAAAGGTTATATTTTTAGTTTTTTTAACTACCCCCAAAATGTGCGTTTTTAATTAGTCGAAGTCACAAAAATTTTCCATTAAATGCTTCCTTATGATATGATACGTCATAGATGACTCCATATGGTAAGAAAGCGACAGAAAGTATAGCGGATGGGAATGATTGAGTTTACAAAGACAAAACAGGTAAGGAATTAAAAACACTTGAGGAGAAATTTCAATAAAAATATTTGTAATAAAAGTTGTCTGTGACGAAAAATACTAATTATAATATGGATGTCACGATATTTTTGGAAATAAAAGAATGTTTCCATAATGCTAATAAATGAATTATTGTAATTTCCACAGAAACCGGTTTCGCCTTTTACTTTTTATTTTTTTTCCATTGAAAGCGTCTATTTAGTTTATATTTAGGACCAAAAGACTAAAGAAGCATTTTTTGTTTTAAATATTTAGACACTGAACTATCATTCTTAGAACTTGAAAAAATTATGGGAAAGTTACAGGATTTTTTCTATTTAAGTAATTATTGGTTCGGGAGAAAATCGCGCTCATTTCTAACTGAACAAAATCATTTGGAGTGAAAAATATTTTTCCTCGAAAGGCATTCCTTTCTGAACTCCAAAGCCAGTTGATATGGAAATAAGGTCCTCCATTTTACAAACCAAATTAGAATTTCCATATAGGCAGCCGTGTCAATCCGAGCCCTTGCACGCTTTCACGGAGAAAGTCATGGCTATTATGTTTGCGAGGGATTTTTGCAGCGCAATGCGTGGTTGGAACGGAAATCCTTATCGACTACACCCACTTGCGCATAAAGTGGTGAGATAAAAAACGGATGAACCAGCTCAGGACGGTGAGGGAAGGGGGTGACTGGGACCTTTCTTCTCGCGAAGTATTGACGCAACAATTTAAAGATAAAAAAGGTATTGTTCATTCAAGCTTCCGGTTGTGGAAGGGGGAACGAAGTCGGGGAAGAAATAGAGAGCCATGTTCCTGTTACGCGTTACGGCAATTCGTACGAGAAAATCATTTGGATGCCCCTCTGCGTGATCGCTTTTTGTTTTCCGACAGTGGTTTCGAACGCGTGGTCAACTGATATCTATTTACGCGATCTTTGCGCTGATTTGGTCTTGCTCGCCTGATTCGAGCTTATTAAAGCTTTTGGTGATTATATTTTTTTCTAGATCTCCAGAAAATTAAATGTATAAAAATTACCAACTCGAGATGAATGTAATTAACCAGAAAAAACTATGCACACTTACGAAAATACTCAGCTTATAGACGATGTACGCATACTTATTTTCACAATGAGTTTACGCAACTTTATGGCAAGAAGCCTTCATTCACATACATACGAACTTATTATAAAGGCTTATCCGGTTTTCACACGGCGCCAGTGACCTCTAAGGTTTGCGGAACTTGCCTAAAACAAATACAGACATGGTTTCGGAAACAGCAAAACCTCCTGATGGTGTGAATGTGAAAGGTTACTTATGGTTCCACACAGATTCAGCGTAAAATTTTGAGTAATTCAATACCATAGCTAATAATTGGCCATAATTGTCATCCGAGGAATTGCTATCGAACTTGGAGATACAGCTAGCTAGCTTATGAAACGACTTCGAATGCAATATATATATATATATATATATATGTGTGTGTGTGTGTATGTGTGTGTGTGTGTGTGTGTGTGTTGCCTCACTGGCTAATCATCTCCACATAACATACTTTGTAAATTTCAACCCAAAATATTTTATACGATCGGTTTCGCTAAAATATTATCACCATCAGGCGACAGAACGTATTATGTGGAAGTTTAAAAATTTTATTATTCCACGAATATGGAGAGCCAAATCCACGAGGTTAAGCCTAAAGTTTACTGGTGATACTCGGTATTTTAATATCTTAAAATTTTCTCAACGTATTCTTAACGCAAAGCTTCGAGTTTCGCGGCGGTTCTGCTATTTTCATTTTCTTCGATTCATTTATCAATATTTTTTGCCGATGTTGTGAGGAAGTTTTAATTAGCACTTTATCTACGCTTACTCTGTGTAAGATTGGTTATTATTTCTTGTGTCATTCTCCCATTTGCTGAATATAATTTTTCTTCTCTTGAACAATATTTTCTCGCTCACACTAGCATGTTCTTATCGAAACCGAGGCGTGGCTACATTTTATCAGAAGTATTCTTTTCGATCGAGTTCAATCGATAAGTTCCTTTTTCGAGAAGGATTTCCAATAATTTACCAAGTACTGCATTGTAAAGCATAGTTCGCAAATAAATGAGGTCATTACTTTTATCGTTTTCAACAGTCATCTCCTTTATGATAAGAATTATCGCATTTGATCGCAAAAACAATATTCTCCAAGGGGTTTAGTGTAATGCATAAACGTAAATTATCTTCGCCATTTTAAAATGGAGCTGCTAGCTGCAGATGTTTTTCTATCACGCGCTGGAATTCTGGGGAAGGTGATGTTCTTTTTTATGTTGTCAATTGTTACACTTCATCATCACCCTTTCAAGTGTAGAGATTTTTAACAATACATCCTCCAGGTATTTAGGTGTTTAGAATGGAAAAAATCATAAGTCGAATATTGGTGGACTAAAATCACCTCGAGTACTTTTACATCTATCCGATTATTTTTTTAAATTTGGCATCGAAATATAATTGAAACATATGGATTATAATTGTAAAAACAGAATTTTACTCGAATCAAATTTAAACGTATTAGCCAGAGGAGGAAGAGGAAATTACAAAAACCGTATCGTCAGTCAAACATGACTAGGTTAGTGAGATTAACAAAGCCTACGTGGTCCCTTATGCGTTGCTACGCGAAAAATGTTTCTCTCAAACCTCGCCAGTTTTGAAATTTCCTTACAAAAATTAAAAATACTGCTGAACGATATACGCATGTCTGAAAATAAAACGAGGACACTGTTTACCGAAAAGAATGAGCAAATCTTGAGCATCCTATGATAAAAAAAGTCTAAGAATTTCTTCGCGTCCCAGGTAACTTTTTCTTACACCTCTAAGGAAAATTAACTACCGTTTCCTACTCTAAAATAAAGTCAAGTAATGGGAAAGATTAACACAAAATATTTTGACGAATCGTTTTCTTGTGAAGAATACGAGGGACAAATGTTTAACGCTTTTAAGTTTGTGTAAGTTTTTGATTAGAGGAAATTATGTTAAGGATAAAGAGAGAAATGTGTTCATTTACATTTAAATTTAGCTTCGGTTTCGATTTTGGTTGTTTCATAAAATTTGACAATTAAAAAAACGGTTGACTGGGATTATTAATACGCGTCGCATCCGTCCACATATTTACGATATTTCTACGCTATTTTGAAGTTTAAACAATCAAGAAAGTAAAAAGAGGTTTGGTCCTACAAAAGTTGCGGCGTAATCTATAACAAATAAATCGTCAGCAATATTTATTTGCCACACAAATTTCATATACCCAAAACAATTTTTACTTTCCGTAACATTCAATTAGGTAAATTTAATATGTATTTTTCACTTTTTAGTTCATCTATTGCAGTAGATGCGGCACCCTTTCGACGATAAACCGAATTTCGCGGCACACCATCATTGAAACAAGGTTTTTATGTTTTTACATGCGGGCATTACAACCTTTGGATACATCTATTTGTTGGTACTCTGCCATAAATAATGTATTAGAGTAAAATTTATTGTCCTAATTACCTATCAACATATCCAAATCGCAGATATATTTACTAAAGAAAGTCTTTCGCGGCACCCCTAAATATCATCTGCGGCGTCCCAGTGTGCCGCGGCACACAGTTTGGGAACCATTGATCTATAATGTGGTTTCATTATTTTTTTATAAAAATTTTATTTTGATTTAATACTTAATTCATGCATACCCGTCATTCTTGGAGGGCAATCGCACTAGTACTTTAATAATGATTAGTTATGAGCTAAAAGTAATTTTATCGGATAACAGCAATTATGGAGAAAATTTTCATCTTAATTGTCGATCAGGACGCATAGGATCGAGGATATAAAATTTTCACTTTTTATTTCGTCTCGATATTTTATCACCAAAGTATTAATGTCACCGAAGCGTGTTTATAAATTTTCGTCGGTGTTGTCCTGAGATTCAGTCATAGAGATATTATCGTCCCCAGAGCATGTCCGTGCAATGTTGAATCATGAAATATTTTAGAGGTTTTTGGCGAGTACGTTGCTCCCTGGTGTCCTTTGGTGAATGGCTACCGCTCTACTTGTTCTCACAAAAAAATATAACTTTCGCCCAGAGTTAAAACCACTCCAATTCCTCGTTATTACCACGCCATTCCATACGGGTAACATATGTCGTCATCATCGCCACCCAAGGAGAATTCGGAACAACTCTGGGTAATAAAGTATAAAAAAGGGGAGGAGACTTGTTTGTTTCGCGCCCGAAATATCGGTCGTCCGGAGAAACGATTGTTAGAAGAAATCTGCGCATGCGTATTCGGCCCTCTTTTTTACGATAAGGGACGCATAATGCGTGGGATTGAAAGAGAAGGGCTTTTCTAACCCTTTTATAATAGACTGGTGAAAGGAACGCGCGAGTTATCCTTCGTTTAATCTTTTTAGGCATCGTCCTCGTTGGTAGTCTCCTCGTTTATCTTATCCCACGGGCACGCGAATTGCGAATGCCTCCGAGGAATACGTGGCTCGAATTCGGATTGGCGAGCGAGATGCACCAACCGAACCTCCACACCACCTCTCCCACTTTGGTGTTCCCCACGTGCTAGAAGGCAGGGACAATTTTTAAGAACGGATCATTCTGTGCGTGTTTCAAGAGTTATTTCAATAATTTATCGATAATAGGAGCTCCTCCGAAACATCATGAACAATAATGCTTACACAACATATTTCTTCTTCAGTTTGACACTCACGGAACTTTATAATACCTATTTAATAAGCCCAATTCTTGCTAGTGCTGTGTATTTTTTTGCATATTATATATGAATAAATAACCACACATACATCATAGCTTGGTGGAGAAGGAAAAGCATTTTTTACACAAAAAATATTAGTTTTATTCGAACTTAATCGCAAAAGAAAATATATCACTCATTAAAAGTATAGAATGTTGCCATGATGTTGTTGTCTGTATTAACTTTTATTTCATTATTTATGAAAATAACGCACTATAAATACTAATATTCTCCATATTATTGCGAGATAACGTAACGACTAGGCCCGTGAAATCGAGCTCGATAGCGATGCTTGGTGATTAAATTTCGTATCGTTACACACGTTGCTTCACCACTTCGTCTATTGTATATACAAATAGTAGTGGCCATACTGCGGATCGTGAACCTCATGTGACTCTTTTTGCTTTTTCAAAAAAATGGAACTCGTTTCATTTCAGCGATGTGGGGACATTGTTCGATACCCAGCAGATTAACCCAATGTAAGTTCAAATCTTCTATATTAATTGCTTCGAATACAGGTTGTGCTTAATCCATTTTTAAAGGTCGTGCGAGTCTTGCGACTGTCGAGATTCTGAAGATATCCTATGCGGTTCTGCGGTTTGGTAGTTTTAGCCTCCCCTAATCAACACGATTGCGGCTTTTTACTATTATTGGGAAAATTACCTCGGGTTTATAAATAGTCTTTCTGAGACAAAATCAACTGGAATAACCGATAAAAGATTGAAAGACAAAAATGTTTAAAGGAACATTTGTGGGAGGCTCCGATTTGTATTTGGGCAAACAAATTAACCGTCATCAGGGAAGCGTAACTGCAGAGCATAGTGACCCATACCATGAAAGGTTAAGACCACTTATTCGAATAAGTAGGTGTGAAAGTGGAATTACCATTGATGGAACTCCGACAAGCATCTTAAATGCACGCCTACGAATCTTACCCACTTTCCAATGAAATATCTCTGACTAGCTTTATATACCCGGCGTTACCCGAGTATTATGGATAAATATTATTATAAATTTAATTCAATTTAATGTTTTTTTTAAATATACATTTTATTCTTTCATCTGTTTGAAGTCGGTTTAGTCTCTGTTCTGAATTTTCTGCTGCTCCGTATGTAGCCATTATTTTAGAGCTGATTTTTTTTACCTAAACGTGGTCTTTTTATTCAAGGCATTATGACTGTAGATTTTTGTGGTTTCTAGGGTGTTAAAAACTTTTCATTTCTTTATGACTTGAATCTTTCAATTTTAGCAAAGTAAAATCGAACAAGGGTTCTTGGAATGGGATGCAAACGTGCGTCTTTCTCCTTATTTGGATATAAAAGTGGTGAAGACTTATGAAAATTTTCATCTTTTAATCATATTAAACCAGGTAGTAGAGCAAAGATTTCAGCTGATGTTCCTTTCTTTACAGTATTGCCCAACTATATTTCTTATAACTATTATTCGATGTTTATTATAAAAGAAAATAGCCGCAGGTAAGATATTACTGGCAAGCATCGCTATCGTAAAAGATATTTTCGCTTCTACAATGTGGTTTTTCTGGGCCTGAATGAAATTGGGGCTCCACATTTTTTTTAATTTTACAGTGAGCGCGTGTCGAAGAAATTGGTCTGTTTTACCGGAAGCGCTGGTTTGCGACACATGTCGACACCAAAAAAGACATTAAACCCGAGATCGTAAAAATCTCATGCCATAAGCGCTGATTTGTCATATCCTTGACGGCGCAACGAACAACCTGTTATGGAAACATTCGTGAATCAATATGCGCAAAGAATATTTCGCTATGTTTAATGCATGCCGAAGGATTAATTCAGATTTCCTTAATGTTTTGACGAAGTAATTTGTTAGCAGGCGGCAGGCCATTTAAATGGTAACTTAACGGCTTCATTTCGACATAAAATATTCATCGTGAGCTTTAAACTTTTATTGCGGTAAAAATTTCCACGAAATAAAATTAAAAGAGTATTTCTCGTCGGAAACGCGTTCTGATGAATCCAATTTGTTTTACGGTTCATTAAAGTCACATTTTATCGACGGAAATCCAACACCTTATTCTTAATCGCGGCGCAAACATACTTAAAAACATTTCATTTTAGCCTTCTCATTGGAAAGTTTCACTCTCTTTAACTCATACGGTCGTTATAATGGATAGCGGCCAACATGATGACCTCTTTCTAAACTTTCACCTGCGACGAACCCCGAAAGTGACCACACAAAAGGCCGATAGAAGCATTCTGCGACTATCGTCGGGCGAAAACTCGGCAGAGTAATGTCTGTTGTGCCTAGAAACCCATCACCCCGCTACAAAAAAACAGCAAGGACAACTAATGGTTTAGAACAGCGGTGCCCAAACTACGGCCCACGAAGGGGTTTTGTTCGGCCCGCGAAGCTAAGGCGAAAAATCAATTCGAAAAATTTAACACACAAATTCATACATTTTTTGAAAATTTTCATAATAAAACTTTAAATATTGAAATGTTAGCCATGAAAACCTTATTTAGACATGATTTTTCACTTAATGGCATCTCAGAATATATAGAAAATTTCCGATTTAAACTCTAATCCGGCCCGCCGAAGAATTGACAACTTCCAATGCGGCCCGCCAAGGGATTCGCAACCATTAATGTGGCACTCCATTAGAAAAGTTTGGGCACCGCTGGTTTAGAACATATTTTTTCAATTCTCGAGTTCCATCCGGTTACTGGGCCTAGATGACAGTCAGGTAGACTCTACCTTGTCGCTTCATATATATATTTCGATAACTACTTCCAAACAATTTTGATAAACATTTACTCGCATCAGGTAAATCTATCATTTATAGTCTTGTATTGCGAATCTATTCTAAAAATCTAGTTGAGGTATTCTCTTTCATATTTTGGAGCGATCGCAAGAAATTTCTTCCGCGTGACCTTGAGACAAAAATAAATGAGAATCAATGGCTGGGAAAATATTTACCGCCACTGAGAGACGGATTCATTTACAACGGGACTCCTAATTCCTTAGGCTTCGACCAAAACGAACATTTACGCGAACCAATCCGTTCATGCTTCTGACCGAGAATTATGATCTTAGCACAAAGAGTTATTAGTGTGCCAAGCTATATGGTTATGCGTTGTTAGGAGGTGCTTTTAATTGCGCAACCCTCTATCTTTCTCTTTTGGTTTTAAAATGTCACGGAGGGAAAGTAGGGAGTCCTGTCTAATTAGAGAAACGTCGGAATCAATAATCTGTTTTGGAAAAATGACTGGGTGTCTTATAGATGGATAGAAATAAAAAAATCTCTCATTGGTAGACACGCCCTTTAGAAAATTCACGAAGAAAATTGAACTACCCAGTTTATTCCAAACCGAGACTATAAATTATAGTATTGTATTACAAATATAATCACCAGTCCTAATGAGTTTTGTTGTCACTGACAAATAAAAGGCAGAAAAAGGCAAAAAATAAATAACCTGCTGTTCAGGGTAGATAAACACTAATTTTAATATTTTTGCTCTTGGAAACAATTAACCGCAAAAACTAAATAATTCATCAGGTTGCGTCGCAAAGGCGAGATTTTCGATGGTGAAAGCTACATAGCCATTACCAAAGCGAGATATTTTAGCGCAAGGGCAAGGATACATAGCGGCCTCCATACTCCCAAAAACTTTTAAGAAAAATGTTTAAATTCATTTGCTACTGCTTTTTTGCGATAAAAGAAAACAAAAATAGGACAAATGCTAAAAAATACTATTTAAGATAACCAACACTAGCCGAAAGGTATCTACTTGCAAATAATGTAAGGGGAAATCATTCAGTAAGCTCCCTAAATTATGGGACACCGGGCCGCCATAGAGCACCTAAGTCGGTTAGAAAGTTCCGAAATAACTAACACGTACTGATTTGTACTATTCTATAATAACAGGTGGCGACTCTCGTGGTTTTATGCGTCCGACCCATGGCCGGCAACGCCATTTACGAAGACGGGAGATATCTTCTTCCCGGTGGAGCTAATGGTTTCCGGTACGCGACGGAAACCGCTTCGCGGCACCGACGGACGCTCAACGGAGGTCACTCGGGATTCGGGAGCGGCTGCCCTTCCGCCCAGCAGTGGTTCCACTTCGGAGACGACGAACACGACCACCGCCCCCCATCGCAAGGCAGTCCGAGGACCCTGAGTCACGGAGATGCCGTGCACCTTGCCATCAAGATAAAGAAGTTCCAGAAGACGATACGGAGGCTTTGCAATCAGCCTCACGGATCTGCCCACGGGTCTCAGTCTCCCCACAGACCTCACCGTCCCACGTCCAACCGTCCTCAACGTCCGACAATACCCGGTCTCGGAGGGGCGGATGACTTGACCAAAACGATACAGAATCGCGTCGCGATCAGGCGCCAGGTCGTGCGCCCACTGAGACGCTTTTTCGGTTGGCCCGTGGGCACGCTGGCTGCCGCCATACTGCTACCCTAAAAGAGGCGTAACTGGGCCAAGGACGGAGGAGGAATGAGGCGGCAAAAGAAAGACGGGAGAGGAAATAAGAGGGAGGTTGGAGGTGTCACAGGTCGTCGGGTTGTTGCTCCTTCGGTAGAACGCGCAAATAAATAGGACCGGCGAGGGTTTGGTTTTGAGAGAGAAAGTGGTGGGAGGGAGAAGAGGTGAAGGTTCGCGGGTGGCGCTCCCTGAGACCGGTGGGCGTGGCCCAAAACGACGAGGGGCGAGGCACTTGCTTCTCATAACGAAATCAAAGGAGCAAAGGTCAACGACTTTTCGCAAGATTTTTATGTATTTGAAAAAAAAAAAACTCGAAGTTGTGGAACGGAGAATTACTACAGATCGCCGTCATTCGTCATCGTGTTTGGAAGCACGTGCGGTGTGAAGTGAGCACGCCTCGTACCCGCAAGCGTAGCTTTCTGGGTGTCAACGACTTTTGGAGGAGCGGAAAGTTTTCGCTTTTATCAATCTTCCGGACGAAAAAGTGAATGGAGAGAGAGAGAGGCGTGTTATATAAAGTACTTACGTGTTATAAACGAACTACTTGCTATCGTGCTCAGATTTTTGTGAAACGCGTGGTGGAGCATTTTTTTCATTCCATGTCGATGCCTTATTACAATGCACTGTAACTTAGGAACGTAGAAGGAAAGCAGGTCATCAGTTCCGTGATGGCATTAACCTCAAATATAATGAGCATAACGAATTAAAACGGTAATTTTGGAAAATTAAATTAATTTTAGAATTAACGGACTGTATTGTCAACTATGGTACATTTCATCTTTAATGAGTATATTAACAAATCTTTTAGTATCTAATTTTAAGACACCATCAAAGATGTGTAGAAAATTCCTCAAATACACGACGAAGTTGTATTAAATATTTTAAAAATATATACCAGGCCTGGATTATAAATCAGAAAATCGCACATATTTAGTAAATACCTCATTGTCGGTTTATATAATGATTGATTATGGATTCATACCTAGAAAAAAAAGAATTGCAAATAGTTAAAACTACTTACCACCCAATCAAACGGCGCGTGACTTATCAAATTCACATCGTTTGTTCAATTCTATTGCTCTATTTGAAAAACGACCAAAAATCTTACAGCCAGACCTTGTGAAAAAGAAAATTAGAACCGGAAAAAACGCGCCAGGCATTTCCTCCCACTCATTATTAAAGCTTTCACTCGAGGGTGTGTCTCGTTTCTGTGCCAAAGCATTTTACCAGTCGGTGACGCCATATTGCGCGTATGTTACCGAAGCGTAAAAGACGCGGTACCCGCTCTTTTCGGGAGCGACCTACGCAAAGTGCATTCTTCAGATGCTGATTTACCTCCAGCGGCCTTAGGAGCAGGTTTCGAAAAAGTTGGTCATTTATTTTTTTATATTTGGAGTAAAGTTCGGGAGAGGGCAGGTGACGCAACATCATACCCAATGGAAAATTTTGTAACGCATAAAAAGAATTATACGCGTCGATTTTGATTGTTCCTGGGTGTGATGAGTTGACATTTTCTCGAGTCGATTAATTTTTAACGTTTCTCAACTTCGATTTGACCAAACGATTAAACTCTAGATCTAACCAACACATCTGACAAAACTTCAACTTATTATCTTAACACAGATGCCGACTGCAGATCGGAGACAAAATACGTTTGTAACACATACTGCCAGCGCTCCACTGCTACCTTGCCCATTACGGCAACAGCAAGGAATAGGTTAATTTTGACCAACTATTTTAAAATGTCTTTCATCTTTTCATTCTATTTAAATGGAATGTTAAAATTATAACTATAAAATAATGCTTCTACTGCTGGTTTTGTCGTATGGCACACGTTCCAACATTCATAGATTGGATTTTTTATCAAGGGGGAAAATAACAGAAAATTCGGATAATTTTATTTAATACCACAAGCATATCTGTATTACCATATGCTGTTGAAATCTTTGCTAATTTTAATTTTTCAAATGTAATGTAATAATAATATATATTTTACACTAAGATTATATTTAATAGAGGATTATCGAGCTCTTCTCATGGCTAAAATCAAATTGATGTTATGTGGTTCTTCAATAGTCGTAAAATAGTTAGAAAAATCACAAGCGTATTTTGGCTACAAATGAGCCGTCATCAGTAGTGGTAGAATTTGCTATTGGTAAACTTCACGCTGATGACGGCTTCCCTGTAGCCGAAATTCTCATCTGGTTCTCATAATCTTTTTATGGCAGTATTGTGTAAACTCAATTACATAGATGCAAATAAAATAAAAGACAGAAGTTAGTATTGTCTGCATATGTTGATATTTTTACGGAGTTAAAGGGCATAATTTGTGTAAATTCTATTTTATGATATGTACTTGTAAATAAAAAGTAGTTAATGTAATAAGAATGGGCGACTGGATATGGAGGAATTATTTTCAGGCTTAAAATAAAGGAATATATGTAAAGATTCGATAGCATTTTGCAAATCACAAAAAAAAACATTCAGTGCGGGCATGTCAAACTCGATCGGAAACCAGAGTCGGATTTTTACAACATTCGTTATTGAACGACCGCAATGCGCGACATGAGTTTGAGGATAGCCGTAGAGAAGAATAACAGGTTTTGTTTCCAAAAGTGAATAATTATTTACTTATCAAGAGAAATAATTCATGAAAGATACTATGGCTCAATGAATAGTAATAACTCTTGTTTGCAGAAAAATAAAGTATTTATAAATAACTTATCAATTTTACATTTACAAATTGTAACATGAGATCCAAAGAAAGGAATAAACAGGGGCCATATGTAGTAGCCGTCAGTTTGACATGTCTGATTTAGAAACATGAATTAAATTTATATTTACTAAAGAAAATTCTCAAAGTGAACTAACTTGAAAAATGCATCGGAAAGAAAAATTTCCAAGAATCATTGCCGAATACATTAAAGATATAAATATATATATGTAAGTCCAACTTACCACCATAGCGAATTTTGTTGATTTATACCGCAACTCATGAAACAAACTAAATAATTTGAAAAATGATTGCGAAAGGTATTCGTCCCTCAATAATCCATTTCCTAATAATGTCACCTCTCACGCTTCCTCGCACAAAAATTCCATCCACCGTAGGTCGACACACAACACGAGAAAATATCGCCGCATCCAACACGCGAAGAAGCAGTTGATCATAATTTCACACTCATTTTGAAAATGGAAAACGTTTTCCTTCAGACGCAACGTGGCGGTAAGCAAAGTCCGTGAAAATAAAGCTGTCGCTAAAAGGGCCATAGATCGCAGCATCATCAGACGTGCGCTATCTGAAGCAAAGATCGTCTCTGAGCAAAGATAACTTTATCAGTATGTTTTTCTCACGCAATATGTTTCCCAACGCACTTATCTATGTCAGCACAATACTCTTTTAATCCATGTCTTTTTTCTCTTTCGACAGATAAAGTACAAACATTTCCATTGTTTCTTTAGCATTTAATTGTAAGAAAATTCGTGGATGAATGCCGATTTAAATATAAGTTCCTGCAAATGTCACAGTTCCAACAAATATAGATGAACAAAGTCGCTAGTTGTGCGTCGTTATAAGAAATATATTTATAGTTACTTATAAATTATTTTATTTCTTTATTTATCTAAACAAACGTCATACAGCACCAGGTCAATTATAACTGATTGACTGACAAAATTTTTATCAAATATAAATTCTTATTATCTAATAGAAAACAAGATGATCCAAACGGAACTAATGACGCCTACTTTTCATTTAATATTTTATTTAATACTTGGCTTTAATAACTTTAAAATCATTGCGGATATGTAGCTCTTTGTGTTCCACTGCCCGGTGGCCGCACTTGTCAAGCTTTGTTCAATTTTAATATAAATGCGTCTTAAAATTCTTATATGACCGAAAATGGAGTTACTGATGTAAAATTACTGGTTACTGATGATCATAGAAATTTATTATACAGAAATTCATCCGCATTCTTGTTTTCTAAAGTTGACATTTTGAGATTGAAGTTCCGAATTTTGGAGATAAAAACAAGGTCAATAACTCCATCCTCTACATCAGCGGTTCTCATGCAAAAAATGGCTGTGGTCGCAATATATGCCTTAAAACTCTTCTAAGCTTAGAAATTCTCTTATTAATATTCATTTACTGGTTAAAATATATACCTTTTATGTTAGAGAAGTTTATTAAACGGAAATTCATCCACATTCCTGTCCTCTACAGCTACTCGGAGCGCGGTTTCAAGATGCCATACCATTGTATACCAGATTATATATATTACTTCTAAACGTATTTTATACGCAAAACTTTACTTACTTTTACATTATCACTGAATGGTGTCCGGCAACGTTTGTTAAGTTTCTGTGTCACATCAAGGGTAAAAATACTTTCCATTATGACACGACAGACACACATGTTATTTTATGCAATATTCACTATAACATGGGTGAAAATTTCGAAAACTTAGCACTCAGCACAGTATTTTAGCAGCAGACAATCCGTATGTGAGACGAGCCTGCTTTCTACCTCCAGATGCACTTGATTACGAACGACTTTCCTGCAGCTATTCCCTCTAGCTTGGCGAGTAAAAAAGGCATCTGTTTTCTAGAAGGGTCACGAAATAGTCTTCTCACGAGCAATATTGAATTTTTAACATCTTCTAGCAAGTTATGGGACGTTTTCCCTGGTCAGCACTTAAAGCTGATTAAATTTTCTTTGTAAATATAAGGTGGCATCTGAACCATATCTTCTTCTACTGATCCTGGCAAAGGTAGCATTCATTCGGTCTGTCTATTCAAAACAATTCTCTGAAATGTTTGAGACTTCGTAGATGAAAAATATCGACTGTGTTGAGGACCTTTTATATGAAGGGCAAATTATTGGTGGCCGCACTGAAATTCTCTGGTGGCCGCATGCAACCACGGTGGTCGCATTTGAGAATAGCTATACTAGAGTATACCGAATTCTAGTCCAACAATAGTTGTTGCGATGGCAACACTCTCGTAATCAGTGACAAAATTTCAAAAACTCCGGTATTTAAACGAAATTCAAAGAAATACGATCGATAAGCAACGTTCTACGATAAAAATTAGAATTTTCATTCCTTTCCTCAGAGAATAGTACAAATCCCGCTCCGATATAACAATTCTAAGATATTTTAATGTGCAAGAGAAAATTACCCTGCACGACGGATTTCAGATTTGCCATGTAAATCAAATGGGAATTATGGTTCCTGGAATCGAACCCGAGACTTTCAATCATCGCAACAAAAACTATCCTCGGGGGCTCTACCCAAGTAGTAAGAGATTTCCACCAAGTGTCATGAAAATCGCTCTGTTAGTTCAAAAGTTAATAGGAGGGGAGGGGGGGGGGGGGCAGGCAGGCACAACGACGAAACTATAAGTCTATTTTCAATCTGGAAAGTAATTTACCATATGTAACCATAAGTTACCGTATAAACCCGACTATAAGAGGACCTCGAATATAAAACTACCCTCATTTAAATAAGTTAATTTTGAGGAAAAAGTGTTTTACGAAGCGTTCTGAACCAAATAAATCAAACAATATCATTGGAGATATTCTTATTTCAATCTCTAAAAATTTTCATCACAATGTGCAGTGCAAAGATAATGCTGATTCTATTCTAATCAAAACCATTGGCATTATCATTTATTTATTCATTCCTTTGTTCGCAAATATAAGACGATCCGCCAACCGATGATGAAAAATAAAACAAAAAACTTATATCCGGATAAATACGGAAGATATTGTGAAGAGCTTAAGATGACTTAGCAAAAGAACGACCGCAGAAAAAACCTAGTGCGGCACAGTTTAATTGCATATCGGTTTTCAGATGCAAAATTAGACAAATATCTAGCCTCCCTTTTCAATTAACACGCTATTTACTTTTCAAATATCAACGTTGCAAGTATTTTTCAGGCCTGCATTATTGAAATTAACAGCTCCAAGTTCATTATATTTTTTTTGTTTCCAGTCCAAAAACTGTCCGCAGTACAGCTAAGTAGTAAAGTTGCAAAGAAAACAATATGTATCGCGCAAATCTATTTCAAGATCAACCAAAGAGAATACGCTAATAATCTGGAATCGTGTAGGCTGCCAAGCGATCTTACAGTTAAAAGCATTAATCGGGGTCGCCCAAATCGTAGTAAAAACATTACAGTTTTCATGAGAAGAATAAAAAATAGCAATGCAAATGTCTGCTTGTCGGAAACAGCGGAAAAATGATTAATGAAAGTCTCCGCATGAAACGAATCAACATACCACATTGAAACGAATCACAAGAAAAGAGCGAGACCAATACCTTCTTAGGAGTTTGCAATTAATCTCGGTGGGTAGGCGACTCATTGCATCAGAGCCTTCGCGATAAAATCCAACATGACACACTCGCTCACTATCTTCACTTCAATATATTCATTCAGAAAAGTGACGTGGAATGTCTCGGCCAATTGTACACTATCCGAGGAGATTTGCAATTCAAATTATATCTTTAAACAAAGATGCCTAAAGTAGTTCTGAGAGTTTAATGTTCTATTCATAACCAACACGTTTCTGTCATTTGATAGGTTATCGGATCAACAATGTCAATTATTTCTAGTCATTGAATTTCCCTTTCTCAAATTGTTTTGTTTAAAGTTCCAGAATCTGCATAACTATCCGCCATTTTGGCTATCAACATATATAAACAAGATGTGGGAACTGTAACTGTATGAACTCTTTCATAAATACCACATATCTGTCAAGCCCGAATGCGATGACATTACACATGGGCGCTCCAAAACCATCCTTCCTAATTTAAATTTAAAATAAACGAAAAAAATACTAATAGACATACTACCCAAGGAAATTAAGAGCTTACATAATTATTTTCTCTACCATCATGTTCATGAAAGCAAGAATCAAACTAGGGACTTGGCTCTTAGTTTTTGCTTAGTTTAGCTGTTGAATTCATGGCGCCAATGAGCGGAGCTATGATGAAGCATCGCGGGAACTCAGAGATGCCCAGACGTCATCATGGAATGTAACTTATGAATTGAGCGTTATTTAACTTCTTTTTCTAGATGCCTATCATACCAACCAGCTCATTGTGAGTTAGTTAAACCTGACGATTCCTCCCTTCATATTTTTTTTTTCAGTAATGAGGCAAATGTTGATTTCTCCAATTTAACGTTTCTTGGGCGAAATACCTAGTTGCACTTGATTGCGCAATTTTGAATCAGTTAAATGTTAAAATCATCGCCAGGTTTCATTAAGCTACGCATGGTAAGACATTACACTCCGATCGGAAAATTCAGACTTATAACAGGTATTTTGCGTCTTTTTACAAGACAATTCCATATAGTTTAACATTCGACGTAATGACAACAATGAATTGTGCGAATTACGAGGACAAACCGAAAGCATGAAATTTATCATTCACATTTCAGTATTGTGACAAATACACCAAAAATACGTGCGACAATATGGGCAGTCTGGAACTCTCTATGGGAGATTCGAAGAAACTACACGTCCCGTCCGATATCAAAATTCCTCCTCATTGACACATCCATATACATGATAGAGCGCGGATAAAAATGTCTCGACGCGATTCTTTCTTTGCTATCGAAGACTGGGCGGAGAGATAGGAAAAGATTTGAGAATTATTTATCAAGGAGAAGAAAGCAATTTATACACGAGAATGTAGAAGGAAAGTTTATGAGGTGAATAAACCTCAATGACGAATAAATATAATACGAAATTTTGAATGCAGATAAATAAAAAAGTGACTTAACGAAGAAGGTAGAATGGACGGTAATTAGAGCGTCTATCCACCAATGGTCGCTAGTTATTAAGTCTCTTCTTCTTTCTCTGCTTCTCATCGCTCCTTCATCCTCAGGATTGCCTAAAATGACTGTTTGTGTCTTAAAGAATAACAAAAAGAAACAATTTAAACAAATACTTCAACACATTATCATTTGAGCATGTGTTTATTGATTTATCCGCAAGAACCTTCGTGTAATGTTAGAATAAAGTTTAATTTGAACACTTTCAATCCACCTTATTTCCATCTGATGCTCGCCTATTCCATGCTCTTAGGGGAGAGGGAGGCAAATGGTCGGTTGCCGCCCACCTGTACGTCTTTGTGAATTCGGGCATTCAGAACCCTGGTACACGGTATTTCTATACTTTTTCTTTTGAATCATGCATAAAAGACCAATTGCTCAATATAGGCGTTTATTTAAGGTAATAGTTACAAAGAGGAATTATTTGCATTCGGTTTTAATTGTATTGTGTAATATACAGGCGTTTTAGACGCATATTATTCCTCCAAGTCGCAATAGAAGGTAGTGTGTATTTGTAGTATAAATTACGGATATCGAATTTCTAATGTTATTTATTCCATTATTGCCATGCATGATAGGTGTTTCAAGATAAAGAATTTTAGATGATTTTATTGCAATTTTAACAATCGAGTTGAGCTAATCGGTAAAAATTTATCCAACGGTTCGCAAGAAAATAATCCAACAGGCTCAAACACGCCCCTAGTTGAGAATCCGGAGGAACCAATTAAATAGTGACTTTTTGACGGATGAACTGTAGCCTAATCCAGTGCTCTTCGATCTTTTTCATTTGACGCACGTCAACGAGCAATTTGTGACAATCGCGTCCTCATGGTATATGTAATAGTTGCATTGATGTATAATGATGAAACAGACAGTAGTTTCAAGGATATAAATAATGCGTGTGTTACGAGCGTAGGTAATAAAAATGTTGCTGCAACTTTCGGTTTTTAGATGCTTTGCCAACAAGGTCAAAATGAAGGTGCGAGACCTCTTGCTTGGCGAAAGATCACGTGACCTCTCAAATTTAGCCGCTATACTCTGTTTTGAAGGGAACGCGAAAATATTTAATGAGTTTTTCCGGCATGAGAATATCATTTTTATAAAAGCTTTTATAGAAAGTTTAGACAATTTATTCATAGTTTTTTTTAAATTATCAACTTTTGACTGCTAATTCATCCATGGACGAAAGAATGAGAAAAATGCATTGTCTTCGGTATTTCTGTGCACCTCTTGAAAAAACTCCACGAACCAGAGTTAGCGACCGCTGTGTACTGACACGACGATTTCCCTCTCCCGTACTTCCTCATTCGATTAATGCTGATTCAAACTGCGGATGAACAATGAGGCCGTGACGACAACGACCACGCCTAATGCGTGTCGGATAAATATTCAAGGCTAACAGATTTTTCTGCGGACGGGTCATAAACGCGTCCCCATTTTGTGCGTGTTGGCTTTTGCTATTCAGTACCTATGAAAAAATGTCTTAACCTAGAGATCTCAAACTCGCGGCCCGCAAGTTCAAAGTGCGCAGCCATCTTCTTGCTTTGTATATCGTTAAGTAGATTGAAGAGGCAGCGCAGACGAAAAACATAGGGATATGATACATTATAAAAATGCCTAATGTAAAGGAATTGAACGACATTTTAAGTTTTTCGAATAAAAGTTACACTATTCTGGGCGGCGTTTTAAAATTTATACAGAATGTTTATTAGACTCATAGGCCGATTTGCGGCTCGCCCAATATTTCCAAATTATCTGTTTTCCCTAACATGCAATATGAATTCTAGATCAGAGTTTTTCAAACTTTCCCAACCTGCGGTCCCCTAGTGGAACGCCTAACATCTTACTGACTCCCGACTGCGGCTAATTTTGTCAAAATAATATAAAATTAATACGAAATTAATTTCCCTGAAAGCATTCGTGGCCCCCCTCCAAGCTTTCGCAGATCCCCATTTGGGAACCTCGGTTCTATACCCTTAATCCTTTCACTATCAAAAGCATATATGACTCTCGCTGCATCGGTAATTCCAAAATTTTTATATCAGTAGTCCTTTAACTCAAAGGTAAATCAGTTGTTGCAACCGCAAATGCCAAAAATGCAAATAAAAAACACTTTACTACGGCGTATTCAGTAGGCTTCAAGATTACAGCTGTAGACGTCCTCCAAGGCTGTTCAAATAAAAAAATACAGTTAAATTTTTGTATAACATTCAACTGTGTCAACACTATGTTGCATACAAAATAAAAACGAGACTACAGATGATCGAAGATATAATACATCCATGCGGAGTACTATCATACTGCGCTTTATAAGATGATTATGGTTTTTGAGAAGCGAAATTAGAAAGGAAACGGGTTGCGTTCAGATAAGCATGTCTCCAGAAGTTTTTATTATTGTAAGGTATAGGCTACAGAGTTTTACTCCATATAACAGGAAAGAAATGGGCGACCATTGTGAATTATATCCCTAGAAAATGCGAAATTATCCCAACTGTAGACAGTTTGGAAATCACTTTAATGATTATTTTAAAGATTCCATTGAGCCAAATGTAAAAAAGCATTTCATTTGCAGGTGTGCCGATGGTATTTCACGAGTGTATCTAAGGTTAGGATTTTCGGAATAGAATTTATAGAACTATATGAAATGGGGCAATTTCTCTTTGAAGTAATTTTAATCGCCAAATAGACGTAGTATGGAAGGAAATAAAATAATGAAAAGAGTACAAAGTTTGCAGAGAAAGGGTTAAATATGCAAATCACGAGGAAAAATGCTCAACCGTGGCGAGTGAGAACAATCTGCATGGGTTGATATTTTCTTAAGCGCACTCAAAAGAGAATGAATTATTCGGTTCGACTAGGGAATTTCTTTTCCTGGCTTTGGATCACCACCCATTTATTTTCTCACTTTTTAATGCTTTTCGTCATTGCTGAAAAGCACTATTACCTTCGTGATGTCCGTCCTTCCGTCCGTCCGTACGCATATATCAGGGAAGAATTTCCTGAACCGATTTCAACCAAATTTTATGCATAGAATTTTCACATAAATTAATGACGCAAATGGCATATTTGGACCAGATCGACTCAGCAGGGGTACCATAATTACAAATTAAACTATTTCGGTGGTTATGGATTAAGAAGAAATTGGCTGGACGGATTTCAACTAAATTTTGTATACAAGATTTGTATAACATACTATAATGAAATCAAGATGTTTAAAGCGGAGTTAAAGAGCAGGGATACCACAATAAAAAGTAAAATGTAAAATATTGTTTTACACATATTTCTAGAGAACTGAACTCATGGATTTTAACCAAATAATATATATAAATAAATAACCAAAATATTATATTTCAGCTGGATCGACTAAACAGGGCTACCACAATATCAAGGTTAGAATTTTTCTGTAACTATGAATTTGGAAGATATCGGATGAACAGATTTCAAAGAAATTTTGTTTGTAGGGCGAGTATAAAATGCGAAAGCAAAATGAATATGTTTAGAACGCATCAAAAAAGCAGAGCTACCGCTATATAAGAAAAAATAATTTTACGATTTCAAAGCAAATACATTAGTATACGATAATACTACGGCGAATTTGACGAAAAGCATTTCTGTACCACGGGAAACCCGTGTTATGATGAGATCTACGACATTATAAATACGGTCACGAACGCATTGGAAGACATTGTCCAGTCTCTTATGTGAGGTATGAAACGCATTGTTGTAATTTGTCCAATCTGTTTAGAATATCACGAAAATTTTAAAATTCGAATTGTTGTAATTTGTCCAAACTGTTCAGAATATCACGAAAATTTTAAAATTCAAATTTTACTTTATCACAGATAACTACCAAAATTAATAATATTTTTTATCATTCTAGACATCGCTATTAATTCTTATCACACTAGCAACTGTAAAGATTAATTAAGCAATGTTAATTAAAACAGTAGATCTAGAGTAAAATTTTGAATACCTCTGCTACAATCGGAAAGGTGCGCAGCTTCGTTCGCCGGAAAGATATGAACGTCATAACTAGCCTTGATAGGATTCGATTTAAATCGATAAATGTCGATAAACATCGAATTAAAAAAAAATTTAATTCGACGAAAATGAATTACCGTCGATAAATGTTGATTTTCACCATTACATTTTCTACGAAAACATCCAAAACGGTAGATACAGTCGGTATTTGTCATACCAAACGGCCACACAACATTCTGAATTTGCTTTCTAATGTCGCTTATGTCACTGTCTGAAGGGGACATACTGAGCCGCCCTGGGATCCAAAGGTAAAGGACAAAATATTATGATCGGTTTATTGCGCTCTTTCTTAATCCTCGGCCAGATTCGATAATCCATACGTACTTTGAACTCCATTTGCCGAAATTATCTGCCGACCTCCTCCAAGAGGAGAAATGAAAGTTTTCCCCAGACTGAAAAATGAGTACCAATCGTTAGATGGCCTTGTGGCATTTCCAAAAGCATCCTTTCATAAAATTCATATAATCTATCTGAGAATGTCCCCCGTGCTTAGTTTCTTTTGCATTGCTGTCGAAGGAGCATCGTTCTATATACGCATTCTGGGCTTTTCCCGCATTCATAGTCGTTTATTACTCAACAAGATGATATATTTTTCATCAAAATATTCGTTCATACATTAGGCTGTGCATTATACTCACGTCACATTTATTTCTCACTAATTATCACCATTTTGTGAATAAGAGGCGCGAATTAACGAGTAGAATATACTTTTCGATTTATTGCGAAAAATCAACTGTTCCAGGTTGGTGGCCGGAGTCAACAACACATTCGCCAAAATATTGATAACAAGAAACAAAGCAGCATAAAAGAAGCCTTTTTATTTATACACTTTTATTTAAATTTAATTAAAACAAATTCAATTTATAACACTTTTCTAGATAAAAACTGATGAAATGTATTGAAATGAACGTTGACGCACGTCTTTGATTTTTAGAAAAATACACAATGGTAGTGGTCATTTTTTTAAATATTAACGTCTAAAACTACCAAACCTAGTAAAATATATTAAAGTAAACGTCGATATTGGTCGCCGATTTTTAGGAAAAATAAACGTCGATTTAAAAAAAAATTCAGGTTGAAAATTATGAAGCCTATAGTAGTAGTTTTAAGCGTCGATATTCGTCGAAAATCTCTCGGGAAAATGAACGTCGATTTAAGTCGTCGAATTAAAAAAAACTGATGTGGGCAACACATGACTTTCTCCATATTTATATGGCAAATTACATGTTGTTAGCTGTGGGATCGTTGTCAATATTTACTTCCGGTTGACAATTAAGGAAAGAAAAAGGAGCGTTACTAAGACGTAACTAAGCGTCAATTGTTAACAATAGCCGCCGGTAGGTGGCGTGGTGGTGGCAGCTAAAAATATAAGATATCTCTTAAAAAATGCATTATATGGAAAAATGTATCAAACAAAGGTTGTAGAAAATTTCCAACAACTTTTATTCCAGTACAATTTTACATTTATCAAATATTAAAGCAAATATTTCAAAATAACGGATTTGACAAGAGTAAACACCCACTTCCAGTCGACCGATTTTTACCAAAAACTAATCAGATCTTATAAAATTTATAAAAATGTTAAATATAAAATTTTGCGTTGACCTGATTAATAGTTTTTGAGTTAGAGCGCCCAAAAAAATCTATCACATACAGACAGACTGACGAACAGATTGACAGGCAGACTGACAGACAGACTGACGGACAGACTGACGGACAGACTGACGGACAGACTGACGGACGGACAGACTGACTGACTGAATGACAGACAGACTGACAGACAGACATCATCGAGAAAATAGTCAAAACGTGTTCAGGGGGCCTTAAAACATGTATTTCCGTTGAAATCTCGAATTCGATTTTTTTTTCATGAAAACAATACTTTCTTTATACTTCACATATGGAGCAAGTAATAAACGTCTAATTCTACCAAACCTAGTCATAACATACCATCGTCGCGAACTTCACCCTTGTTGCAGTTCGCTGTTCGGTTACGGCAAAAGACGCATGTGTGTACGCGGCATAAGAGAGAGTCATACAAAATAGGGGCTCACAATTAACTGATCGAGTAAGATGAAATCGTGTACAAATAAAGATACCGTGTAAATGGAGAGCCAATTGTAATTATACGTTAACTGTCGTTTCAATAGGCTATCTTGACTTTTGATAAGATACTGTCACTAAATTATTTTCATATATTTTGATGGCTAATCTGGAAATTTCGTGGGTCTGAAAGTTTTGCAGGATAATTTTCTGAGTTAGAGTGAATCACTTGTAAAGTACGAAGTCTTAAAACCGGAATTATCCGACAACTGGACATGTTTAAAAACAGTATGAGACTTTTAGGTCTATTTATAACATTCAAGAAAAGCCTATTCCAGTAAGGTCCGAGTGCATGAAAAAACGGAAATTACTTAAAATAGAAAAATGTAATAAAAGCAGGGTAAACAAATCTTCTTTTATTTAAAATTTTATCGATAGCAGCTGAACTATGAAGACGAGAAGTAAATCATCACGCAGTCCTTGTCTGCATACAAATAGGTTTTGACAAGGAAATAAATCAAAATTACTCTACATTTCCAAGCCATTATTTGTTTCCCTCACTCCATATGAAATTTATTTGATATGGTTATACTATCTACATAAATCAGTTGTCTAGAAGATGAAAAAATAAAAAAAACCGGCTACTTCCCAACATTTCCTGTTTTTGGAATTTGTACTGTATTTCTTTGATAGCTGAGAATAGATGCCAGGTTTTATCTGATGAAGCATGTGCATGCCCAGGCAACGTCAGATCATATCGTGGTGTGACTTTGCTCTGGATATAGCTACATTTTGGCTTAATTACAAAACGTTTTAATCAAGACGGACAAACAGAAGCGAAGAGCCAAACGTCGAGAGATGATAGAAGAAATGACACCAAAAAACCGCAACAGAGCCTCAAAGACGAAAATAAATTAAAGAATAAAGAAATATGAACAAAGAACCGCACAGAACAATGTACAATAGTATAGAGTATTACAAACGAAGTAACGAAAAAATGCGCAGAGAAAAATGTCGAGAGACGAAACGCGAAGAAATAATACTAAAAACTAACAAATTAAACACAAAGACAAACCAAAATTAAAGAATAAATAACTATAAGCAAACTAAAACACCAAAAAACAATAAATGGGCTACAAAGACGAAAATAAATTGAAGAATAGAGAATTATGAACAAAGAACCACACAGCACACGTCAGGATAAACTAATCCTAAGAATAGAGAATAGATTCATATTGATAGCAACGATGTAAACAAATAGAATAAAATAGATAGCAACTATGTAAACAAAATCCATTATTATTAATTATATTTTCATTATTAATATTTCAAGATACCGAATAAATTATTATTAACAGAATAATTAAAATGATATTACAATTTCATGATTCACAATAAGAGTTTTTAAAGATCTCTTTTGGTTCCTTTAGGATTTTTAAATCAGAGTGAACGTTACGCATCATGATGACCATTACGATTTTATAATATACTAGGGGCTCCGCTCCCACGCGCTATGCGCGTCAACCCCGTGCCTCGCTCCGCGAGGTGAATTCGTCTGCTGTCCGTGTGCAACCGTGAACCTCCTCATTTCGGCATATATTTAAGGTAGAAAATTATATTTAGCGCTATTTTCGGGCTTCTCTTTCCCTTCCTCCCATTTCCCCACTCCATCCCTCTTTCTCTATCTCTCTCTCTCCCTATATCTCCCTATCTCTCTCTCTCCCTATCTCTCCCTCTCTCCCTATCTCTCCCTCTCTCTACCTCCCTCCCTACTTCCCTATATCCCTACCTCCAACCAAACCTTCCGCTTTACCAAACTTCTGCGTCCTCTCATTCTCTCCCTCTCTCCCCCTTTCCCTCTGTCTCTTCTCTCTCTCTCTCCTTACTTCTCTCTTTCACTCTTTCTTTTCCCCATACTCCCGTCTTCCTCCGTTTTTCCAATAGGGTCCCATATAATTTTATGAGTACGACAACAATGCTGGTTGTTCTTGGCAACAAAATATTTTATTCACGAAAAACTTAAAATTTTTCTCTTCAAAACAATTTTCTGAGTCAATTCGAAGAAAACTTACGGTAGGAAAATAAATTTGTATTCTTTTTCAGGTACTATGGTTTAAGTTTATAATTTCTACAACAATTATAAGTAATTTTAAAAAGCAAACGAAAGATTTCTTACACTCATTTACGTGTTATGCTTTCAAAGCGGACATGATGGCAACAATCCTCCAATGTTAATCTTATGGGAATTCCTCGAATAAAAATTTTTTTGGGGCTCTTGAACTTAGAAACTTCCCGTTTACACCATTTCCCCTGTTTGTAAGTCATGAATAATCAGTCTGAATTTTTCAGAATTCTGGCTCATACGGAAGTTATAAATAGTTTCTGTAACACACGTAAAATATATTTTCGTATTTTTAATTTTCTGTAACTCAAAGTATTTTTACTTTCCATTAGATTCGAGTTATGGAAGTTCCACGATAATTCGTTATGACGGCATTAATTTCCATTAAAAGAGTTAAAACGTCTTTAATTTCCATTAAAAGCTTTAAAGACCCTATTAAAAGCAAAGTCTTTGCCATGATTTTTATACATTTCCATTGTTGAAGAGAGGAAGAATTCGCACTTTTTTCCGATTTAAAGCAGATATTTACGCTAATTCGGTATGTATTTCACTTCTGCCTTAAAAAATTAAGAACTTCGTTCTTTCAGCTAGACAACTGTTCTTTTTTTGAATTCTTATCCCAATTTTAAGTAATTTATAAATGCATTTTTAGAAAGCCTTGAACTGAATCCAATGCTTTTCTTGTGGGATATTGAAATGGAACATTGGGGTTAAAAATATCCCTCAAATGATAACTTTTTTGTGTCTTTTGATTTTTATCGTCGATTCTGTCACTTGACCTACCTACGTACCAAATTTAAGATTTCTATCCCTTTTTACCTCTTATGCTTTCAAAGCGGACATTACGGCAACAATCCTCCAATCTTATGGGATTTTCTTGAATAATTTTTTTTTGAGCTCTTGAACTTAAAAACTTCCCGTTTTGCAATTTTCTCTATTTGTAAGTCATGAATAATCAGTCTGAATTTTTTTATTATTCTAGCTCTTACGTAAGTAAGAAATGGTTTCTGTAACACACACAAACTGTAACACTTCATTATAAACTACATTTTTAATTATTTGATATTCCGCTCTATTATCATTTCCAGGTATTTGTATTTTCACACCCTGACGTGACGTGAGTGCAATGAATATATTTTTTAGGGATGTATGTTTGGTTTTAAATAACAAATTAAGAAAATTAGTTGAACAACTCGATAAAAAAGGGAGATGAAATTCCATGAGATTAAGAATGGCTGAGGTAGAGAGCTTTAAAGAGAGAAAAGAAACATTTTCTCGAGCAGCAACAACGATTATGAAAAATACATGGCCTCCTGAATCGATGAAAGAAAGAAATGCAATCAAAGCGGAAGAGAAAAAATGAAATTCTATCTCGGTCTGGATAGATAGGAAGTAAAAGAAACACCAAAAACCAGAGTAGGTATATTTGGAATCCATTTAATTTTACTGGAAATCAGCAAGAATGGCGCTGAATTTTGGAAATAACGGCTAAATTGCATGAAATGTGTAATACTAAAAATAAAAAAAACGTGAAATAATAGCCGCATTTAATTTTGCGTCTAACTGGAAGCAAACGGTGACTTTTTAATCGACGTAGCCTGAAAGTATGGTGCCTTTTGATCGTGCCTCATGGACAGATTATGGAATAAATAGCCATATATTGATAAATACATCCATTCGAGCCGTAAATTATTATGACGAAGTTGCATTTAATACTGCATTTTAAAATCAGATTTGTACATAAAATGTCACAATAAATATTTTAAACGCGAGAAAATCACAAGCTACGTTGGCTTCATCACTAAGGACAGATCAGTTTTTGAAGAAATCGACAGGAGAATGAAGATGGTACGGAGTGCATTCGGACGGAATGACAGGGACGCAAGTAGGGGAGGGCCTGACCCCTCCTCAGCCGCCCGCCTTTTTACTATATTAAAAATTAATAAAAAAAATTCTTTCATTTGTGCGACAAGCACAATAAAAATTTGGTAAACAGTTTGTTTCGCATTATTTTTTATATTGTAGTTTTTTAAATTTTTGTGTACTCTTCCAAATATTTTGACAGTCATGCCGGTGTGGCAGGCAGGGTGGACTATAGGCAGAGTAGACTCCAGAGTCCACCTCACCTGGGTATAATGGACTCTAGGCGGCACCTTGGACTTTAGAGTCCGTCTTGCTTCGGCCTAGGCAGGGTGGACTCTATGAAATACATATTTTGATTTGTCAAAGTTTTAGTGTATATTTGGTTTTAATGAACATCTCAAGATTTCTTGACAAAATTTTGATCTGATGGTTTATAAATTCATTTCTTAAACCTATTACAAATAAAAAAGACGAGAAAATTAACTTTCGTGACACCAAAGTTTTCATTTAGAAAAACTAACGACATTATAAAATGTTGTTTCTTTCAAGTTAAGTAAGAAACATTGTATGTAATTTTAGCAAAATTTCGTTCGATGCCTATTATTCAGATTACGAAGTTTGTTTAACTGTTTTCAATCATCGAATGTATCTTCTCTCAAGTTGAGTCCGGATCGTGTGTGATTTTGAGTACAATTGATTTTTAAGCATGATAATCAATTATCGAATTTGCTTTGCTCAAAAAATGTTTCTAATGTTAATTTTTTCTGCGTTTTAAGCGCGTTAATCTGTGAATTATACATTAAAAATTTTCTCGGGTTTCCAACCGGGTTGTCTCTGAGATTTCTTCCGACGTTTCGGCGACTGGCTCTGTCACCATCTTCAGGTCCTGAAGATGGTGACAGAGCCAGTCGCCGAAACGTCGGAAGAAATCTCAGAGACAACCCGGTTGGAAACCCGAGAAAAGTTGAACATGATTATTCGCCAGGAAAGCTTCAAATATTTCTTCATTAAAACATTTATTCGAATAAAGGACATTATTTACCACGTAATAGTCCGCAAGACCACACAATTACGACTTATAGTTACGGAGGTAAAAATTCAAGAAGAGCCTAATTTTTCGATACAGTTTTATACGTATTTCCCATAAAGATTGTCTTTGAAATCTCTGAGTATTCCATTTATTGAGTATACTTTTCCACCTTTTTAGCTTCTTAGAGAATCGCTCCTAAAAATGGTATATTAAAACGTTTTTCACAAAAATCTTAGAATAGTTAATACCCTCCATCGTCGACTACGAAAAAGAATACGGTTTTGACATCATAAATTTGTAAAAAAGCATTAGTTGACTTAGCAACCTAAATTAAAGCCTTGCATGACAAAAATATAAAAATATTTTTTTTAAGTTCACAATTAAAATTTAAAAATTTGTAAATATATTCTTTTATTATATTTTCACAAATTAATATTGACGAATCAACAGAAAAAAATTACGTAAAATTATAATTAGCAAAAAGCACTTTTGAGTACTATAACTTCAACTCAAAATGAGTGAAAAGCTTCAATTTCTGGAAATTTTGTGTCAAAAAAGGGTATAGGGCTAGGATGACGATAAATCTGTGAATTGTTTATGCTTCCTATAATATTTTTCAATAAAAAAAGGAAAAAATCAATAATTTTTTACAATCTATATAAATATATAATGAATTATTATTCAACATGAAGTCTTTTTGTTCAATTCTTATTTGTTTGTAATAATAGTTCATAAATTTAAAAACTATCAAAATTTTCTTATTGTATATTTCTCGAGATATCTTGAGATGCTCGTTAAAATCAAAATATACACGAAAACTTTGACCAATCAAAATATATATTTCATAGAGTCCACCCTGCCTGCGCCAGGCAAGACGGACTCTATTAGAGCCCCAAGCTGCCGCCTAGAGTCCAACCTGCCCAGGGGCGGATCCAGAAACTTCCCAAGGGGAGGGCGATCGCCCCTTGGATCCGCCATTGCTAAATATATAAATTCCCTTTTAAAGATAAATTCCACGGAATAATTTTTAAAATAATAATTCTTTTATCAGACATTGATTGTTGCATTTTTAGTGCTTTGAATTCTAATATAGAGAAAATTAACAATAAAAACTTCGTAAGAAATCACTTACAGATAATTTTAGAATTCTTCCGCTGCATGTTCGTCGACTATCTCCATAGAAGTAATAATCACTCTTGAAGTGATGGTATTTCGAATACTTGTAGAGTCCACCTTGCCACCAGGCAGGATGGACTCTCGAGTCTACCTTGCCTGGGGAGTCCATCTGCCTCCTACACCGGCTCCCCATAGTTTAACCCTGCCCCTTCCCCCATATTTAAGGGGCTAGTTACTTCCTTGCGGAATTCTAACATCTTCAAATCAAATATTTCTATCGAAAGAGGAGATTGCGTGACCAATTTGTTATGGTTCTTCTTATCTGCGGTTGTGAAACATGGACCATGAATACCAAAATAGCTCAGAGCATAGAGAGATACGGATCATCCATAAATCATGGCACACCATAGTGGGAGGGGAGGTATGTAGTTTGTGACGTATTGTGTGAGAAGGATTTGAACTTGCGTGAAGAGGGAGGAGGAGGAGGGGGGAGGAGCAAAACAATTCAATTTTTTGCGTGACGTAATTTATGGATGATCCCCCATATCTCCTAGGGATCACTCGAAGACACCGGAAAAGGAACGACAGAGTAGAAGACAGGAGTCGGTGAGGTAATTAGGAAAGTAAAGGCGCTAAAGTGGTATTTGGCGGGTCAAATTGCTAGAAGAAATTATCAGAATTGGATATCTATCGTCATGGAATGAATCTTAAGAAACATCAAAAGATCGAAATAGGATCAAAATACATGGGACGGAGAGATAGTGACGTTTGTATGGCCAACTAATAGGAGGGAGGAAGGCGATAGTGAAAACTGGAGGAGGCAACAGGAAAAATCTCCTTTTTTAAGATAAAAAAATTTTTTACGCAAATTGCACATAATTTTGCATTTTTAAAATAGACTTCATTCATTAACCTATAGAAGTGTTTGCATTCCGAGTTTGTATATCAATTTTAACCTATTTAAAAATGTAATTTTATAAACACCAACACTGATTTCTACGCTTTTCCTATGGGGAGTAAAAATGAATCAATGATCGGAAAAGCTTCTCTAAAAATTAAATTTTTTGGAATTTCGGAATTGTCCCATCGTTTATGTCCAATGATGACCTATTATCACGCCCAATTTATGATATATAGCCCTTCTAGAATTACCTTAATTTGTTTACATATCCTCGTGTATTGGGTCCTCTACTGTTCTTAATCTATGTAAATGATATCCGCTCGGTAGTTCGTAATATAAGTAGACTTTTAGCCGATGATACCGTTCTATATGAAGAGATAAAAAACAAGGAGGACCATCAGTCGCTGCGTGAAGACTTAAAGAGCCATTTCAGCGTGGTGCAAAGAATGACAAATTGAAATTAATTGCACTAAATGTCCCGCAGTTACGTTCTGGAAAAGTAAGAACAAAGAAGTAGGTTTCGAGTCTAAAATAGATGGAATGAATATTCAACCAGCTGAGTATCATACATAAAAAATCTGATGTGGCCACCACATGACTTTCTCCATATCTGTAATATTTCTAAAAATTCCAAATAGGTTACATAATAATAAATATTTTAAGAAACTGCGAGAAATTTTTACTTCACAAAGAACAGAAATAAACAAAACATAGCCTTCTAAAATTGGATATAGCCCCAACAATTAAGAAAAGAAAAAGTAGCGTTACTAGGCGTCAATTGTTAACAATAGTCTTCGGTAGGTGGCGTGGTGGTGGCAGCTAAAAATATAAGATATCTCTTAAACAATGCATTATATGGGGAAATGTTTCAAACAAATATTGTATATGTAGAAAATTAAATTTCCTACACCTTTTATTCCAATATATTTTTACATTTATCAAATATTAAAGCAAATATTTCAAAATAACGGATGTGACGAGAGTAAACATTCACTTCGGTTGACCGATTTTTACCAAAAACTAATCAGTTCTTATGACTTTTATAAAAATGTTAAATATAAAATTTCGCGTTGACCTGATTAATAGTTTTTGAGTTAGAGCACCCACAAAAAGTTATCTCACACACGCACACGCGCACGCACACACATCATCGATAAAATGGCCAAAACGTGTTCAGGGGACCTCAAAACGTGTATTTCCGTTGAAATCTCGAAGTCGATTTTTTTTCATGAATACGTCGTCTAACGCTGACGTCATCAATGGCTCGTTTTAAAGCGCTTTTAACAAACTTCCTGATTAGGAGGAAGGTTGTAATTTCCTAGTAATGTTTGATTCAGATATAAAAATTAAATGACGAAAAAATACGAAAAAAGACCCAGGTTTGATTCTAGAGGGGCGATTTCCATTTCCATTAAGATATCACGTAAAGAGCGACGTTTTAAAGTGTAGGCTTTTATTCTTTTGGAAAGTTTCTTATTCTATTCATATTTTTCCGCCAACCTTTCGAAATCTCTCATATTAAACATTTAAATAACATATTTGGGGAAAATATCGGCTTTTAAAGGGATGTTGCCTTGCCGACCACATCATTGTTAAACTTCGAGAATCAATTGTTGTCACAACCCGCATATGTGTAATATATACAGGGTGTTTCAAAATTATGTATACATAATTTAAAAATTTATATTTCGTGAACCAAATGTACAATTTGCACAATTTTTCTTTTATTTTAAAGCTTAAATGCATAATAATGTTTGCAATGAACTAAACTCAAGTAAGATGTTCAAAATGTACACCACCAGCACTTACACATAAGCGACATCTCTCTTTAACAGAATTTCTACTGACTTGTGAACTATAGTATGTAATTCTGTTATAGAGAGATGTCGCTTATGTCGTTTCTACCTATGTACGTTGGTGCTTCATTTATTCCTGCAACCTCGTCTTTTAGATATTTCGATCTATATTTCTCCAGAAGCCGCAACCTTGAGTTCAATCTATGATAGTAGAAAGTAGAAATGACCGTGACGATAAAATACGTGAGATCGATTGTAGGACGGAACGTTATCGAGGCTCGTACTTTCCGAGGACAATACGAGATCACAATAGAAAATTTCAACCTGCGAGAGACAATCTTTAGGTAGGTAATGACGCATTGCACCTCCTGCCACCCATCAATCAGGTAAATTGCAGAGTAAAATGTATATGTAGATAAACATTCACGGTTATTATGAATTCATCATTCCGGTGCATCTTAGCAGCACCTAGCATTATTATGTTACAGTCTCCGCCGTTAAGCTTTGAATTTCCCTTTCCAACACCATCTACTCTATTAATCATATAAATTATACAACTTCATAAAATAATCAAATCTAATCCATATTTTACCTGCTTATAGCTTTATTTGCGCATGTATTTTTCGTAATTTTCATTTTGACTAAAGCCGTTCTATAATTTTGATTCTACATGTTTTAGTTCCCCTTCCAATTCTGGGAGAGGAGACAGCATGGTCGCCAAAAATATTTGGAGAGACACACCAAAGTATTAAAAAATACAATATAAATATAATACGAAAAAATTTTTAAACTATTTTTTATTGTATTAGCTGTAAGAATGAAATCAAGAACAAAAACAAGCAATAATTTATATTTTAATTTAAAAATATAATTTACTTTTATATATGATATTCAGCAAGGGAGCCAAGGAGGGGCTGAGGACTTATACAGATGGGTCAGGGCCCCTCCAAGGCCCTCCCCTTGTTACTTCCCTGTCCCCTTATCTACACTAACAAAAATCCCTATGGTGCGTTAATCTTTGACTAGTGAGGTGAAATAAAGACCACATTTTAACTGAGGTGAGGTCTCCTAGGCAGCTATCGTTTTTCATTATTATTCATAATCTGTTTGATAATCTGCCACGAGGGTTAAGACATAATAAAAAAAGGAAAAATTTAATATTCATTTTAATAATTTGGAAAATGTAAACTATCGGAAAGTTAAATAGCGAGATAATTTGAAACTATGACTTCTCTGGTGTATCATATACCACAGCTCAGTAGTCACATTTATATTAAAACACTGCAAGCCGCCAGAAGCGGTTGGCAGGGGGTGGTTAATGGCTAGGGAAACAAATTTTTTTGTGTCTGTATGTTTTAACGTCATATTATTTTTGCTATTTATATTGATTACGTTTAGGAGGAAGAAAGGGGCTGTATAATGGAGAATAAATTGGAATGCTATACGAAACCATGCAAGGTTAAAAAGTTTGCATGTTGTTGAACGACCCTTGCACAGGCATCGTTACTCAAGGATGAGGATATCGATGAGTTAAAAACGAGGAATGCCGTATAACCAGTGCGATTTTTCTCCTTCTCCTCACCCGGTTTTCGATTCCCTCCTTAACCGATCACACCTCCAAACGAAAAAGAAAACCGCAAGTATACGCCCACGCCGCGACGCAAACCTCAACCCTTCTCTTACTGACCTGCACGGAATTCACCACCTTCGTTCGGAGCCGAAACTGGATATTATCTCTCGCTAAGCAAAGCCAGGTATTGTCCTCTGGTGGGAGTCGTCCAATTTCCCCTCCAATGTGGCAGTCACCTTTAGCGAGCATCCAACTCCTCGAGACACTCTTCAAAACCCACATGAAGTTTCGAAACTATCTCCTCCACCGCGCACCATCAGAGTAATACTTCTTCCGCTCCAAAACGTTCCAAAAGATGATTCCTTTCTCTAAGCAAACATCTACCGCCGCCTGATACCGCTGACATCTGATGGAAACTCGGAGAACAACGGAAACTTCCCTTCTGTCAGTCTTGTGCTGCACTCCTAACCCTCGTTGTTCGCAAACTTATTATCGGTATCTTTCTCTCTTTTTGCCTTTCTCTCTCCTTTCTCTAGTATAGCTCCCACAGCGTGAGATATGAAAGAAATTGAGATAAGGTCGCGCAGGACGACGTGGTCCGGTTTGTATAAACAGAACAGTCTGAAAGCCGGAGGCCTTCCGTTCTCTCGTTGCCAGAAGGAAATGCCGGGTTAGTTGAGGTGGGATTTAATTGTCGGAAGGATAGAGAACGGGGAAATAAAAACCTTCTTCCGCTGTTTTGTGGTCTGTTATTCTCTGCCTTCTTCGTTACTTTTCCTCTATCGTACATCGACCGGCTATGTCATTTATATTTACATTAATACACTGCAAGTCACCAGAGGCGTTTGGCAGGGGGTGTCACTGAACAAGCATAAACTGAAGCGCCTCTCATCGCGGCTGGGGAAAATGATCTGTTATATTTCTCGGTTCTAGCGAATATTTCGACGTATGTTCTGGTATGCTCTGATTAGGGACTGCAATACCGGTAAACCGGTTTACCGGTAAATGGCGCATAAAATCTTTACTAAATTTGCCGGTAATTCGGTAAAAAAATAACGTATTTAATGTATGTTTTAATAATTTTACCCGTTGATTATCTTTTTAAAATATATTTTTAAATAGACCTAAACATCTAAATAATAATTTATTATGTTGAATAAAGAGATAGAATTGAATTGATCTCTAATACAATATTAGCATTGCAACCAGAGGCGTAACTGGGAGTTATGGCGCCTATGGCAAAATTTTTAGGAAACTCCTTGTATTATATAAAATATAATTTTTCTGCGTTTTGATAAGGAATAACAGCGTTTTTATTAACAATAACTTTGGCATTTGAGCATTAAATTAATATTTATTTATGGAAAAATAAATTTTAATCTTTTTTCGGAAACGTTTGGCGCCTTTTGCTAGCAGCGCCTATGGGAAATGCCACCTTCGCCATACTCTAGTTACGGCACTGATTGCAACCGATAAAAGTTGCTGTAAAGGCACTATATTGCGAAAATGTAAATATGTATATCGCTGTTGTAACGTTAAAATTTATGCTGAATGAACTAACAAATCAAAGCACATTTTAAAGCAATGAACTTAAGAAGCATTGGGTGTCCGTATAAAGGAAATACGAACAATTTATTCTGATGTTCTACAGTACCCAGTGGCGGATTATCGCACAGGCGTATGTGGCGTATGCCTCGGGCCCCACATGCCCAGGGGCCCCCAAACCGACAAAAAAATCCGCTTATCATCTTTCATTTATCTTCGCAACGCAGCCTTTTAATTTTCCTTCATGACTTTACGTGTGACCACGATTCGTCTTCCAAGTCAGTGGCGGATTTCGGGGGGGGGGGGGGGTCGCACATGGCGCGCGCCAGGGGCCCCGTGAAGTAAGAGGTGTCACAAAGGAGGGCAGCCGTTAGGAGCGGTGTCGCTATATATTTAGATTGCAGGGCCCCCGACTGCTTAGGGCCAGAGGCCCCCAATTTTTTACCGCCAGGAGCCCCAAAATATTTAACGCCAGGGGCCCCAAAATATTTAGCGCCAGGGGCCCCAAAAATTTTAGCGCCAGGGGCCCCAAAATGTTTAGCACCAGGGGCCCCAGGAGGCGTAAATCCGCCACTGACGGTACCTTTATGATCCCACGAAATCGAATGATGAAGATTACGGAATTTTAAAAAAAACCAGCAAATACACAATAACGAAGATAATAGTGGGGCCAGGTGAACGCGTTTCTAATAAAAAGGAAACAGATAATACAACTCTGAATCAACTGAAGTTATTGATTCCGATTCCAAGAAAGTTGCAACTTTAGTTCCTTTGACATCGGCTGCGTTGTCGATGAAGGAAAAACTTCAATTGGCGATAAAGAAAAAAACTGATGTAGTCTATGTAGATTTAACTCAAAAACAAAAAACACGAAAGACCTAACAAAAATGTCGTGAGAAAGGAAATGACGTATTTTCAAGAAGAAAAATTAAGAGGAAAATATTTTTAAATGGCTTTCGATTTCCTAATGACCGTTCGACCAACGAGTGTCAAATCAGAAAGAGCGTTTTCTACGACAGGGTTGATATGCATAAAAATAAGGTCGCAGTTAGGAGGCCAAAGTCTGGATAAATTATGTTTTCTGCGAGCCTATTTTAACAACCAAAGAGACAACAAATAAAAAAGAATCAGCGGCGATAACTTTTGTTTTAAAATAAAGTTTTAGATGTTATTTCATGTTTGTAATCAAAGGTTTATTTAAGATTTTTGTATAAAGTTTATGTTGTGTTTTCCTTAAAGTACTTATCTTGAAATAATTTTTTTATTTATTTATCTTTGTCGTTTTACTTTAAAGTTTATCATTTTTTGAAAATGTCGAAAGTTACCGATAAATTACCGGTAAACCGGTACTTACGAAAACATTTGCCGAATTATCGGTAGTTGAAAAAGTCGGTAAATTTGCAATCCCTCTGATCTTACCCCATGCTCACTGGGTACAACTATGCCGCGTACGTCTTCAACGAATTATTATATAGTTATTAAACTTTTCAAATAGTTTCCGCTTCCGCATTCAATTCTTTTAATCTTCATTGCATGCTATTTCAGATCCCTCTAAATGTCTGATACGCTCGCATCGTACTGATACTTTCCTTTTACAAATCTAGCCGCTCTACGCTGGACCATTTCCAGCTCCCTAGTTAGGTCCTCCTCGAAAGGGTCCCAGACTGCGCGGCAATATTCTAGGACAGGTCTCTCTAATAGACATGAAATGGTCGCTGGAAACAAGTACTACACGGTCGTTACGTTGAAATACCTGAGATCGATTGTAGGAGTGCTCTTTTTTCCCGAGGAAAATACGAAATCATAACAGGAGAGTCATATGAATTTTCTCTATTTTCTCTGTTATCGAAATATGTAATACTAAAGGAATTACCCGTTGAACATCAACTGGACTTTGTCGTGTGATTTAAATTTAACTTCTGAGGGGTGTGCGTGTAAAAACTTCTATATAGACACAGATTTTACTGTTGATATATGCAACGGTTAATTCCGATAGTAAGAAGTAGTTAGTAAAATTAAAATAAAAACAGAAATATTCGAAAAAGATTTTACAGATTCATATAATATGTTCCAAAAAATCTCGTAGTATTCTTTATAAACAATATTTCTTGTGTAGAAACGACCATCTACACCTCGGATTCCAACAGTTTAGAAGAAGAAAACAAGAGAAGTTAAAATGTAAAAATTAACATGAAAAAAATCTGAGCTGGCTGAGAATCGCCATATGAAAAAATATGAGTGCAAAGGGTTAAAGGCTGCTACTTTAAATACAAATCAATACAAATGAGCTTTATAGGTTATCTAAAATTATTTACCTTGCTATCTATTACGTTTGACGTTGCTATAACAATAATTTCGCTGTTTCATTAAACTCGCGAAGCGAATAACGCAATTATTTCGTCTATTTGAAGGCTTAATAGACGCTAATTCAGTCGGAGGCAACAATGTGGGTCGCCTTGACAACACCCGGAAAGAGTACGAAAAAGTTATAAAATTTCGAAAAGAAATGCGTGTTCTGACAAATTCTTCCGTGTAACATCTAAACATCGCAAGAATAAGATATTTTATAGTTTTAGCCGTCGAATAAAATAAAAACGGGGAAATTCGGTCCATATTTACATATTTTAATGACTGAATGAAATAAACCTTACACCTTGAAAAATCGAAAATCCCGCGTAAACTTATGGGAAAATATAATCGTCTCCCGGAGTCGAATCCGGGACTTTTTCCGGGATGTTTGATTTTTCTAGGAACCACCTCATGGGGATTAACGATTGTGAAAGTTTCAGCTCTAAATTCCATTGCGGAATGCCCAAAATTACTGGGACAGACAGACATACAGACAGACGGACGGACGAACGGACAATCGAGAATTATATAAGGATTGTTGAAAATTGCAGTAAAAATAAAGAATAATACACACTCTAGACACACGCGTAGGTTTACGGGACGTTACCCCTCTTCAGGGACGCAACAGTCGAGCACGTCCACAAAACACTCGGGTTTGCGGGAAAATAATCCTCGCCAGCGACCACCATTCATCCGTCTTCACACACAAGTTTGCGGGACGTTACTCCACGGCAGGGTCTATATCAATCACACAACGAACACACATGGGTTTAGGGGTGATTAATTCTCTCCGGGGACCCGGTCAAAGACGCTCTCATAGACACCCACAGTTTTAATCGATGAATACTTATTTCGATCATCAGGTGATTCTCTTCAGCGTTTCCTGAAGGAAAAAACATTTTTTTAAATATTAGCTCTTGTTCCGGAATATGTACAGAGTAACTATTTCTTTAACGAGTCTAAATCAATACAAGCGGCATTTTTTCTCTCTTTAAAATTTATAAATAACGTATACAGAAAAAATCAGTACAAACTACTTTTGATAGTGGTTTGATAGAAGTTTTCAGGCTGAAACATATTTATATTAGTTGTTTACACAATTTTAAGAATGAGGTTCAATCAAACACCCCCTGCCATCCACTAATATGGTGACTTGCAGGGCATCGTGTAGATGGAAATTATATAGTTAAAATTACAATTTAATATCTATTTATTCGATAAATAAATCTGTATTCGTCTAGAGAAAGTTATATACACTTAAGTACAAAATTAAATTTTAATAAAATCACTACTTATCTTTTTTTGAAGATATTTCTTTGAAAAGTTTTGTATTTTTTTAAGCGCTCTGAAATTTGTCAGACTCTAACTTGATAGTAAATTTAAAGCTGGCCTTTTACGTCATCACAAGCATTTTACACTAGTGTAATTGCCCGTCATATATGACGGGTATGTGCAGATTATGTATTAAAATTAGATACTTTCCGTTCTTCCTCCCTTTCTCCCTCCCATTCTCCTCCATTTCTCGCTCCATTCTCCCTTCCCCTCTCCCTCCTATTTTCGCTCTCTTGCTCCGTCTCTCTCCCCCCTAGCACGATATTGTCTAACTCTTTCTCTTCTCTCGTCATTCGTCTTTGTAGTTCATCAGCACTTTCCTCTAGGTTCTCCATCTCATGTACAAGCTTCAAAAAATAGGGTAAGTTTTTATTAAATAAACCAATTAAGAAAAACTTACCTTACTTGTCAACTATCAACTCTAATATCTTAGTTCTATTTCTACCACTATATCACTTTTAGTCACCCTTCACTCTTCTATTTTGATCTTTACTTGACAAATTAAGGAAAAACTACACGCATTAAACAATTTTCAAGGTATGACGGGTTTTTCTTGATAAACGTATAAGCATAAAAATTTCGATACTACGCTATATTTATTTGTTTAGGGGGAAACCAACACAAAGGAATTAATTTCACTGTTTCACATTTTAAAGGTGCCTACTAAAAACAATATAAAAATTTTCTTTCAGAAAAGATCATGATTTTAAATTTTAATTTCACTAATCAATTAACTATACCATTAAATACACTTTAAGAAGCACCTAATATCACATTACTTCGGTAAAATATCCTATTTAAAAGCGGCAAATAACTTTAAATTATATCATCACATCTATTCTATTAATAAAATTTTCAGCAAAAAATCAGTCAATACCAAATGTAATATTTATCACTTTTTACCTATTTCAATGCAATAATTATCGTCACACTTATTCGATAAAACAAATTATCCTCAACAGTGTGAATATAAAACGTACTTACCGAGTTATAACTACTTCGATATAATAAAAGTTATTTCCCTAACTTAAACAAATCTTTAAAATAGTCTTTGTCGTCAAAGTAAACAAAACAAAAAGTAAGCGCAATTATTAGCGGTGTAGCGGTAGCGTGTTAGTTCGCGTTGCTTCCACGCCTTAGAAACAGCGCTACAATCAAGCATTACTGATTGGATTGCAGTCAGCCAATGAAAGCAAGTGTGACACACATTGCAGGCATACAAAGGAAGGATTTTATTATATACTATTGCTTAATTAGGCACTGAAAACAATCTTGAATATTCATAGTGTTCACTTCGGGCCGAGCCTCATTCCGGAGGTTTTGAAAAAATTAACAAAAAATATTTTGTTTTTATCCGAAATATGGAGATATAAACCTATATTTGAATTAATTCGTCAACCGAAGACGGCGAAGTAACTTTTTTCTATTTAAAAAATGTATTTTCTTTTTGATGTAAAGTAAATAAAATATATTTAAGTACTAACGAATATTTTTTACCGTCTCACTTACTTTTCTTGGTATGGCCCGGCCATAAATTTTGCCTAATTAACTCACTTCAAAATCATTGTAATGAAGAACTCTGGTTTCGGTAAGTTTAACAATAATAGATTCCGTTAAACCGTCCGAACGTTGTACTTCGTCGAAAATATCCTGCGGACATAAGACGCAGGGATTTTTTAATTTCCTGAATGCAACCATAAAGCCCAAGGGCCGTTTCCTTTAGCCGGAAAATTTGGATCAAACCGGTTGACGTAGCAACATCGATAAAAAAGCAATGGGACTGACATGCAGCCATTGCGCTCATTCGAGCGCATTCTGGAAATTAAAATTACAATATTCGAGAAACAATTCCAATTTTTTAAATCGTGATAAATCCGAGTGAGTCATTTTGTTTGATCTTTGAGACTGAAAAAGAAATAAAAAAAGGTTTTTGTTGGTTTTTACACAATTTTTTTATATAGGAACACATGCGGTGAAATGTTAAAATATAGATTGCACTATTCACATGTATATATTTATTGTAAAGTTAAGAACATTACTCCTTGGTTATAATATGGGTACAGTAAGCTTTAATATATACGGCACGCTATAGGTATTAACTGCAACGAAAGTCTTGCGATACAATATTAACTGAAATTATGTAGATGATAGATATATTAGAGTTTCATTTGATGATCGTGTGTCTAATATTTAAATATTTAATCTCGAGTTTAGTACATTTTAAGTTAGTACACAACTTTAGTAAATCTGGAATAGATTATAATTTGTTGATTCTACGCTTTGCTTACGTTTTACGCTTACTAAAACATTGTAGTCTAATTGTAAGTTGGTAGATATACTTTAATTCCATTTAATTTAGTAGTTTAGTAGTTAGCCTTTGGTGAACTAAAGCGGTGACAATTATGGGGATTCAGGAGACCACCCTCACTGTAAGGGCCGGTTTTTTAGTTGGAGACAATCATTTAGAGATTTATTGGTGCGACTAACCCTCAAGACCTCAGTTAAAAGTGAACAAGGATGCATATGGAGTACACTCTTTCCTAAATGGTAGGCCCCTGTTAGCCCATCGCGACCATTTTCAAGAACGGAGTGGAGACCAAGAGAAAAACGTCTCAGCATGTGTGCAGAGGACGTTTTGGTTTTCCCGTTTACCCTCATCCATCTCCGCATATGGTCACCAAAATTATCGAAATACGAGGTCGGGTCCTTGCTTGCCTAACGATTAGTAAAGGTTTTTCAGTAATAAATAAAAAATACCAAAGGGAAGTCGGAAAACCGTCCTTAAGATCTCTGTGCCTTTTGTAACTAATCGTGCAATCCATTGATTGCATTCAAAGTAGATTAAAGGCGGGGGCCAAGGGGGGGCCGATGAGATTTTATGGGGGGCAACAACAACCTCGTTCTCGGACAAAAAGTCAGTATTAGTCAGTTATTTCATCAACGTAATTGCAATATCGCTTTTAAATTGTCAGAAATGGAAAAATATTAAGGAAACAGTAAATAAACAATTTTTCTGTTACATGCCAACTAAAATCGTCTCGCGTGCCATAGGTTTGCCATCCCTGGCCTAAATAAACGCAGAATGAAAAAAAATGTCTCGAGTTATCAACAATTCGAGTTGTAAACGTTTGAAACAAAGGTGTTCGACAGTTCGATACGCTCAAGGATATAATATGTGTTTGATCACCGTTCCATCGACGTTTGAAAAAAAAAACAAACGAATCCTATTTTTCTTTTCTTGCAGCCTTCCTTAAATGCGCGTAGTATTAATTCGGCCCTTAATGAGAAATTTCACATCGATTTAGCCCCGATGCCCCATCGATGATGCCTGTTCGAAACCTGTAATTATCCGCCAGCATTACGAGTGTGATCTTGAGCATATAAAATAGAACTACAGTGTGGCAAATGATCGATAAAATATCACGCATAAAGCAATCGCGGAACAGTTTATCGTGGCAATGGTAGCGGTTGATTTTGATTATGTGAGGAAATGCCTCCGCCGCGGCCTGATGAGCAATGACCGAGGTTACTCGAAGGAATCGTCAACGAATGCCGCGTATGATAGATAGGGTTGGAATTACGCGAGAGAGGGGCATTCCTTCGAGACGCTGCGTCGGCTTATCGCGATGTTATACGAGAGCGAAACACCAGGTGGGGGGAGGAAGGTGACTGACCCACTCGGACTGCCAGGGCCGGAATGACGGCTGTGCCGACGGCGCGACTGCACCACTGCACCGGGCCCCACGCTTTCAGAGATCCCGCGCTCCCTAAAATTTTTTTTTGTTGTGGTCATAATGCACATGCAAAAATAGGAAAAAATATCGAACATTGTCATAATGAGAGAGGTTGCTTTATTTATTAAAATTTTTTGACACGTGAGATGACTCCCGCGCTCACTCTGCGCCGGACCCTATGATTTTCCTAGGCGGCTCTGCTGGCTCGGGAGGAGTAATGCTCAGATTTCTCTCGATATATTTTTCTATTTTTTTCTTCTCTATTTTTGTTTCTTTAAGTCTTCTGAACTGAGTCAAACCGACTAATTTTTATCTCGTTTCCCGAGAAAAAAGTTATTGACAAAAATCGTACTTTACTATGCGAAGTCTAACTTGAGCTCGGACATAAATTAGGCCCGATTCCGATCCGATTCATGGTTGAATCAATTCATCTGTGCTGATTAATCGTAAAAATTGAACCAATTAAAATGATTCGAGTCAGATGATTCGATTAGAATGATTTCCTTTATTGGTTGCTCCAAATAATAATTAAGCAAGAAAAAATTGTTATCAAATATAACAAAAACACATTTGTGTATGATTTGATACGATTCGATCAATGTGTCAAATTGCAGCCAAAATCTGTTGTGTTCGCATTGCAGCTCTGCGTCGCCACTACTTGTCAAACGAAACGACTTTTACGCTTTCTAGGAAGTTTTGAATAGTTTTTAATTCTATTTTTTCTATTCCACTCATTTGAATCGATTCATATGGCCAAGTTTGGCCACCCTTACGTGAAAGACCAGCTGGTAGCCGCATGGTGAAACAATGGCTGATTCAAGAAATAAGGTAAAAATGTACCACTAAGACAAACATTTGCCAAAGAAACGTGAAAACGCTGCTCCCTCTGTTTTTAATAGGAAGGTCTAAAAACTACATAATTTAGTTTTAAAATAAACGTCAAAATCTCGAACTATTGTCGCAAAAAAACTTTGCTTCATGGGTGGAGACATAGTAGCTGCAGTAAAAATCTAATAGAGCGAGAAAATTTCTCGCGGGAATTGTTCCATCGATTCTGAAAGTCACAATGAAAGGAACGAGGACGATTCCCTTGAGCTACCCACTTAACATTGCGCTTATTTGCGCTCCTATGGTAAGCAGGAAAGAGCACGAATCGAGCGAAAACTTTATAATTTTACACGCGGTACTCGAAATAAATCCTAATTACCTCTTAGGATCGTTTTGAACTTCTTTGCAAACCTTGAACGCGTTAACTGTAAAAAAAATGCGAGGAAATTTAAAAATTGGGTTGGTTCATTTTTCGAAAATTACCTTCAGGCCAAGCCTATGCAAAATTCGACAGAGAACTTCATTGTCTATTAATTTACAGCATTCCAAATATTTTCACATAAAGCAGTGGAAGTAATCTCGAACGATTACTATGTATCAAAATTTTGGCTTATTGCCACATGAGCAAGATCGGAGGCTTTAGGCCCTCATATTTTTTGACCCTCCATTCCATATTTAATTAACAGAGAGTTACTGAACAATCAGCCTTAGCCTCTCATTCCCTGAAAGCTGTCCTGAAAACGAGTTAATATTTTCTACTACTCGTTTCGACAAAATATAAGACGGAAGAGAAGCCGAAAGAGGTGAATATCGTGAAAAAAATAAAATAGGGAGACCGCACTTAGTAGATAAAAGTTAAAGAAATTAAAGACATCGCTTCAAAAAAGATTCGCGATTTAAATGCCAGCGTCAGATAATTCATTTTTCAAACGTTTGACTCACCATTCAACACGAGACGAGAGAGGCTCGCGGAGGGGTGGTGTCTGTTCCCGTTATCTCCCAAGGACGCTGTCAGCGCTTTGACAGCGAATGAAGGGAACTGGGACTTTTGGTCGCTTGGATCCACCAAACCACGTATTCATCTCCTCCTGCCCGCTATACTGTGGAAGCAGACTGTTACCAACCTACTTATTTTTTTTAATTTTAACTTCCATTTTCTCTCACGACTTGACATGCGCTAAAGTCATATGTCGTTAGCCATTCGATATTAGTTTTATTCGACCGCCAAAAGGTTAAATGAGAGAGTTAAGCAAATGTTTAAAAAATGTATAATGGTGCTTAAGGAGAAGAAAAAATAAAATTTATTTTTTATTTTTTTATTTTTTTGGTACCATATACAGAGAGAAAGTCCTTTACAAAATAACAGCCTTTATCTTTGTAATCAGTCACAATCACAATAAGAATACTAAGAGAGGCCAAAATTCAATTCAGTATCTTCAGTAGTATCCCTTGTGTCCATAGCCTTTTCCGTAAGCACCATAAGCTCCCTTTCCATATCCGTCATGGTAGTATCCTTTTCCGTAGTATCCTTTTCCGTCGTATCCCTTGCCATAACCATCATGATGTTCATATTCTGGCTTGGCATAGTATCCCTTGCCATACCCATAACCATCATGGTGTTCATATGCTGGCTTGGCATAGTATCCCTTGCCATATCCATAACCATCATGATGGCCATACATTGGCTTGGCATAGTATCCCTTGCCATAACCTTCATGATGGCCATACATTGGCTTGGCATAGTATCCCTTGCCATAACCTTCATGATGGCCATACATTGGCTTGGCATAGTATCCCTTGCCATAAACATCATGGTGGCCATACATTGGCTTGGCATAATATCCCTTACCATAACCCTCATGGTGCTCATACATTGGCTTGGCATAATATCCCTTACCATAACCCTCATGGTGCTCATACATTGGCTTGGCATAGTATCCCTTACCATAACCCTCATGGTGCTCATACATTGGCTTGGCATAATATCCCTTACCATAACCCTCATGGTGTTCATACATGGGCTTGGCATAGTGTCCCTTTCCATAACCATAACCATCGTGGTGTTCGTAGGCTGGCTTTACGTAGTATGTCTTGCCATAACCATAAGCATCATGACCGTCGTAATACATTGGCTTGCCGTAGTCTTCCTTGCCGTCGTCATCATAACCTCCCTTGGAGTAGCTAGGAGGTAGGTAAGGGACGATCACATGGTGGTGCTTCGGTTGAAGCATCGGCATACCATAGCTTGCACCATAGCTGGGGGTTGGGTAAGTAATGGAGATATGAGGTTTGGCGTATGGAACTGGATAACCATAACCTCCATAGCCTTTGGCATCATGACCTCCATAGCCTTTGGCATCATAACCGCCATAGCCTTTGGCATCATAACCACCATAGCCTTTGGCATCATGACCTCCATAGCCTTTGGCATCATAACCACCATAGCCTTTGGCATCATAACCACCATGGCCTTTGGCATCATGACCTCCATAGCCTTTAGCATCATAACCGCCATAGCCTTTGGCATCATGACCTCCATAGCCTTTGGCATCATAACCTCCATAACTTGGTGCTAGATGGGCACCAGATGGACTTGGGATTGCCAAAAGGAGGGCTGGAAGGAGGACGAAACCAACCTAAAAATGAGAGGAGAAACATATTATCAACCCATGGCTGCTTAGCAAACTAAAGAATCTAGAAGTCATTTCACAGAGATGACCACCTTCATGTGAAATAAACCAATTGAAATTATTAGAAACAGGAATTCTATCATGATTATAATTAAATTTCATGGAAGAAAAACCATTCAAAGTAAATTTATGTGAATTGTTATAATTAAGCAAGTGTTCATAAATATTCGTCAACATTCTTCTGGATGTAATAAAAATTCCAACTTTGTGTATAAGGAATCTTAAAAGACATTATTCAGCTGAGTTTATTAAAGCATAATGTATAGGAGTTAGATAAAAAACTTCACCTTTCATTCAAACCAAATATGAATTTATAAAAAAACTGGAGTAATCATCCATCATTAGCAATGAAAATTAATTCAAAATGCTTCTTTAAACGCTTTTAAATAGGTAATACTTGCATCTCAAAAGGAAGATAATGGAAATTCATTAAATATTTTTTAATTATTGGATAATAAGTTAAGCAGTAAGTTATTAACATATTAACTAGTAATTCATAAAAAATATAGAGGTTTTAGATTCTAAAAAATATGAGCTGAGATATAAAAATCGATTAGATATTTAAAGTATTAGCAACACTTACCATTTTGGAGACCATTGTGAAGTGGAGGGAAACACTGCAACTTCTAGCTGTTCTTGGTATTCCCACCACAGAACAATGATGGATGATTTGATGGACAGTTTACCTTTTATATGATTTGCTCTTCACTTCTGCAAATGTCTACCGTATTTAAATGATGAAATAGCAGATTTTCTAACTTCCTCCCCTCAAGTTACGTGGGAAGGAGTGGACCTCGTCCAGTGGATCTTAAGTCAGCAAAAAATGTCATAGGGGCAAATTCTTGAATTTGTGATGATGGCACATTTCTTTATTACTTGCTTTTTCTTGGTCACATTTTTTATGCTGATCTTATTTCCTCATTAATATTCTGCCAGCATAGTTACCTTGTTAAAAAAATTGATTTTAAAAGATTATGTATCGAGTAAAATATAATTATTGCTACAAATGAAATTGCGCTCATTTTTCTTTATTACAAATTTCATTTACAACACACAATATATAACAATAATGCTTTGTATTCATGTGTTCATAAATTATCTTCATGGGATCAGGAGCTTCAAGCTCATAAAAATAACAAACCATCACAATCACTGCACTTTGCTAAGAAAATGCAAGTTTTGTAAGGATAGTAACCAATTATAGGTAAAACAAAAATCATTTTTCACCTTCATGAATATGGTATCTGAAGCAGGTTGTCTACATATATATATATATATATATATATATACATATAATTATATATGTATAATTATATATATATATATATATATATATATATATATATATATATATATATATAACAAAATCTTCACTCTTACAACAGTAATGAACAGAAATTTCACATTGAAATACTTCAAAAATCACAACTAAATATTTCTGATTTATAAATATTTCATAAAATGTTTCTGGTATTAGAAAAAATCCTTCCGTTCTTACAGTCTTGTCAAAACACACAGGCTATAATCAGCTATTCATTCAACAATTATATCGTCTACTACATGACATCCAACCCAAAATGAGTTATATCAGCAGTAAGATATTTTTAGGCAAGAATATACAAAATGTTATTACTGGAAAATGCTGCAATGAGATATTATTTACAAAACATGCCATAGAAACTAAATAATGATATTGAGTCTTAATTAACACATAATAAGCAAAAGTATACATTCTGGCATTTCTGTCCAAAACACTATAAACCTTCATTTTTACATCTGAATACCTTTGTATTCCAGTTTATGAAAAATGACAGGTCCTCTTATGAGAACATAATTAAACAGAATGGGCAAAAATAAAGCATTATATTTTTCCTCACTTTGGCAGCACTCTATGAAGCATACAGAGAATAATTTATTTCATTTTTCTCAAAGAGCCGTGATGTTTTTCATCAGATAAAATGTATTCTGCGGATATTATCAAACATGTAGTCATTACACCTTATTATATTGAGTCACAGGTATACTTAAATGTTCAGCAATGAGTCTGTACCTGTAAACTTTCCTCAGAAAATTCTCTTCAACAAAGGCAACATTAGTGCTAACCAGGTAGATTAAGGCTTTTGAAGCGATTGGAATAACTCACAATCAACAAAATGTTCTGCAGACTTATTTAGCTAAAAATGCAAAGCACCAGAGACAAAGCACCGCTTTAGATTAAGAAAGACACTGATGTAAAATGAGATGTCTTCAGTATGAGGCACCATGTTTTAGAATCAGAAGGCATTTGAGAACTAAGGAGAGATGTTTCATCTTATAAACAAGTCTCACTCCCGATAAAAAACAAAATGACATTTTTCGATGGATGGCATAAAATATTAGCCGGCTCAAGCCAGTATCGAATAACATTTTATCCCTCATTGATTCTTGGCCATGGCTCATTACTTTCTTTGAAACAACTAGCTATGAGGGAGTTGGAAGGTGCTGCTTAGCTGATATTCTCTGAACGTGAACATCACATGTCTGACTGTCCCGGGCCTGGAAAGAATAAAGATTAAATTAAGGAAGTGCACAATAAATATCACTCTGTTATTATTAAAAAACAATAAGAAAGCCAATTGCAGCAGCTTAATTATTTTTTAACAAAATTGTGAAACGGAAAAAATACTTCAAAATACAAAGAAAATATGTTCAGAAACTGTTGCATTTCACAGTTTATTTTTTGTGCATGCCTTAAATTATTAACTGATCTTAAAAAAACTTCACCATGCATGTTGTTTTGCGTCACTTGTTGAACAACCTCACACAACAAAATACACTGAAAAATATTTTTTGCAGTTTTCACAATTTTTATGGATCAAATCTACCACTCATGGAAGTAAGTATCTACTCAACTCAAAATAAAAGATAAGGAAACCTAATTCAAACAACTCTCAAATACTTTCAAATAAAGTCCAAAAAGAAAAAGTCTGAAGTTATGCAAACATGCACACTTTTTCTTAATCTCCATGCATTATGAATTACTAATTTTTGTGCCTGCAACTTACATTCTTAAAGAGGCTTGTGTGCTTTAAAAAAATTGAATTTATAATTGTAAATGACAAATTCCACTCTTTTGATAATCTTGCATGTTAAAAAATGAATAAATTAGAATTTAGTTATATATGACCATGGTATTTAAGTTTTAATTTAACAAAATCTTGTCAGAAACATTTAATAAAAATTTATAATAAAGCTTCAATTTATATGAAATTGTTCTTCAGTTAAAAAGAAAAGTATAAATTATCATATTATGTATCATCATTAAAATTTAAATCTTCATCACATGCCCCTTTAAAAACATCTTATTATTACTCAAGAATAGGCTATACATTATTATTCTGCCTAAAATAAGTTTTTAAACTAAAACAGTTAGTTGCCAAAGTAGTAAGCAATAACCTGATTAAATATTTGAAGTGGGAAACACTTTAAACAGTACTTTTAACAGTATTTATTGCAAAAAATGATTTATTTAAAGTCATTACCAAAACTATTCTTATGTTTCAAAAAATTAATAAATTTATATCACAAAAAATTTAAATTAAACTGATATGCAACCTGTAGAAAATAAATTATAGGTAATTTCATGTAAAATTATTCCATGAACAAAGATATGGGAACTATTAATGTATTCATAAGATATATTTATGCTATTTATCCAATAAATTCCAGCTGATTTGATAAAATTCCTAACATATTGATACAGCTGAACAGGAGTGTTTTCCACAAAGATCAGTTCAACATTATTTATTCCAGTATAATTTTTTAAGGTAATGATACATATATCTGCGACATTTTATTTAAATAGTGTTATTTAAGAATCTAATCATGTGAAAAAAAATTTAACTCAAATGATAATATGATTCCTACAGATACATGTTACAAGCATTTTATCCATCATTTTACTCAGGGCTAAATGATATAATACTTCTGTAAATAACTTTTGTCTTGAAAATCTGTCTATATCCTAAGGATGGAGAAAAAATTATAAACAGAGGTGCACACTTGTTTCCTAAAAAAACATAATTCTCCAAAATCTTCCTATCATCCCACTTCTAAAAAACAGGTTTTTCCATGTACCTCAAAACATTAGTTCTCACTTCAATGTTGGAAAGTTAGTCTTGAAGTTTGTTAGGAGCTTTTGGTATGAATAACATGGGGTACTAAGACATCACAAAATCTGTTAGATAGGATCCTCGCAATCTCTTTGAAGCAAACCACACCCAATCGCAGTCCTTGATAAGTGTCAGTCCATAAGAAAGAAATTAATACCAGCCGTAGGTGAGACATAATGGACTTCTAGTATATTGGAAAACTAATTAAGGGATGAAGCTGTTAATGCATTGCAAAGAGAATGAAAAAAGGATGAAAAAATGATCAGAACACGAGTGCAAAATGCAACAGTTTTCTTTGTTTTCTAACCGAAAAATTTCATCGACCGGATTTTTTTTTAAGTTTCAGGTAAATGACCGATCAGACGACTCACTCTTTCATCGAGTGCTAATACGAAGTAGACAGTTAAAAAATATACTTCCTGCAATTACTCTCTAAGACTTCCGTATCAAATAAACGTGGGCCTCAAAAGTCCAAAGGAAATTTTCATATAAAATTTTGCTTGGATTCAACTTCCTATCAGCTCACCGGATCGGCTTTCTGTCAAAGACTTTTCGTACATCAAACGAAAAAAAATGACGAAACCGTCATTTATTTTTTCCCTTCCCTTTTTTCTTTGAGTGAAAAACAAAGCACTAAAACTCTTTCTTACTTTTGAGATTTTTTTAAACTTAAAAAGTATCTCGTTCGCAATTTCCTTTGCACTAGCTTTTACATATTTTTCCACGAGAGGGAATGGTGGAGTTTACTCCAGAGAGACCCCATCACGCTACACTCAAAACACTCTTGGTAAATAATTAATTATTTGGCGCAAAAAAAGAGTAGATTAAAAAAATGTAACAAAGTATTACAGGTGTGAATGTAGTAGAAAGAGAGAAAAAAGTGATTAACTAAAAAAAGGAGGGAATTAGCCCACAAAACTAGACAAAAGTTTTATTTTATTTTTTTTAAAGACCTGTTTTTGCTATGCCTGCTGGCCCCAGGCCGTGAGTCCTTCATAAGTGGGAGGAGGGGTAGGGAGAATATAAAACTTGGAAAGGTCACACCTTGGATTTCCCTGCCTTCGCCAAGACCTTTTGCCCCCCACCCTCCCAACTCCCACCCCTCTCACACGCTCAAGTCGCCTCAGGTGGACAGGGTTTTTGATCTGGGGACGGTCCGACCTTCGAATCGCCACACATGCGATTGATATGTATGTCCCTGTTAGGAACCCTAGGACACTTAGCCCAAAGACCATGGATAACCCCTCCACTGAAACCTTTAGGAGTCGCATGCTCCCTCAGGAGTCTGAAAGCCCTTGACGGTACAACATCGTACTCTCCCCACCACGTGGGTTGGTCCCACCTATCCCCACGCCTCATCACGCCATCACCCCATGTGGCATAATAATCACAGTAGTCTCTATAGTATGCCGGATCCGCATAGCCCATCGGGGCATAATATTCGGCCGGCGAGTGGGCATATTCCGCATGCGGTGGGGGCCTTCCTCTAGCGGGACTCCCGTCTTCCGAAGGGGAACTCCCGGTCGCGGTGTCGTAAGGATCCATATCCTCTTGGAGGATACGCAAGGCCGCCGCGTGCAACTTCGCCAACGGAACCTTCTTCGGCCTCTTGTGGTGCTGGAGGGCTTGGGCATGCCTCCTGCGTTGAAGTTCCGCCACCAGCTCACCCACCAGACGCTCCGCGGCGGCCGTGGGCGAAGCGGGTGAGGCGACGCCTGAGGAAGAGGAGAGGCTGTCGGCTCCGCCCTGGTTGACCTCTCTAGCGCGGAGAGGAAGGGTCAGCTGACGGCGTCTTCTAGCTACGTCCGCGGCCTCTTCATCCTCTTCCTCCTGGCCTGCCGCTTCTTCCGACTTGGAAGTCTCATGTTCGGAGTCCTTCTGGTCTTCCTCATCTCCTTCGTCTTCGCATGCGTCCCGCAGAAGGTGGAAGAGGCGCGAATGGGTGGCTGCCCTCTGGAACTCCACCATCCCCCGCCTCTCCAACACTTCCGCCACGATGGCGGCCGCCGCGGCGGCGGCGTCGTCGTCCTGCTCTATAGGCCGGTTACCCTTGCCCGTCGAGGAGTAGTCGCATTCGACGTCCGATATGTGACGGCTGAGATCCGTCACTCCCGAGTCGTCCTCGCTTCCGGGAGGAGAAGCAGGGGGCGGAGGAGGCTCGGACTGGTCTTCCGGGGTAGAAACGCCACCGGATTCTTCTCGACCCTTCGCTCCAGCGTTAACTTTCTTGGACTTCTCCTCCGATTGCTTTGCGTCCTCCTTGGCGCTCTTCTCGTCGAATTCTTTCACGCTCTTCTTCGTATCGGACCTCTGAATGGAGGAAACGGAGCTCTTAGCTTCTCTCTCCTCGTCTTCGTCAGATTCGTCCGATTCCGAAGAGCTCTCGGACGATTCCTCCTCTTCCACCTTCGTTATGGTATCCCTGCTCTGTTGTGAGTTTCTCGAGTCCGGTCTGGCGGAGGCTCCGCTGTTCCTCCTAGCCCCCATGGCGCCTGCGACTCCCGCTGAAGCGCCGCCGACCATCGAGAGCTTCACCGTCTGTATGCTGGTGCCGCTCGAGTCGTCTTCCCAGTGGCTGAAAGGAGACTCGCTCTCGTGCCTGGCTTTGATCTCCTCCTCGTCTACTTCCCCCACGTCTTCATCCTCCTGTTCTACTTCTTCCGCTTCCGATCCCGCTTCCACTTCGTCTTCTTCACCCCGTTTTCCTCCTATCTTGACGGTCTTTTCGCTGCTCTCAGGCAGGGCCATCGAGACGCTCACGCTCACTTCCGTGTCCTCCACGGACGATATCGACTTTGATTTCGGCGTGGCACCCGGAGATCTGGAGGACTCCCTTGAGTCATCGGTGGCGCTGTCCGAGTTTTCGTCTTCGCCGGCGGAGTACTTGTAAGATTCCTGTCTCCATTTCTCCACCTTGTTCTTAGCCGGTGCTGAAAGGGTAACGGAGACGCAGGGACCTTCCGGCTCTGCGATTTCCGGGGTGTCTTCTTTTTGATCCCTTCTGCTGATCCCGACGCCTTCCTGCTTTTCGCTCTCGCTGGAGCTGGATTTGCTGATCTGACTGTCGCCGACTATCACCGTGGTGACCGGCTCGTCGTCTCCGGAGCGGCTAACCTTTATCTTTAAGGGCAACCTGACCGTGACGGTGGAAGAAGCCGCCTCACCGTCCCAAGAACCTACGCCTTCCCCTTCGCTCTCCATGTCATACCCGCCTCCGACATCCGCCTTTTCTTTCGTCTTGCTGGTAACCTTCTTCTCTTTCTCCTTTTCCTTCTTTTCTTCTGTCTCTTCCTCTTCCGTCTCTTCCTCCTCTGTTTCTTCCTCCGTCTCTTCCTCGGTCTCCTCTTCCTCGCTCTTCGCGTTCTTCTTAACCTTTACCCTCTTACCTGAAGCCTCCGTTTCGGCTTCCGAGTTGCTAGCCATGCTCTCGCTCTCCTCGTAAATCACGCTCAGCTGGTGTGGTAGGTTTTCTTCCGGTTCTTCCTCCTCCTCTTCTTCTTCTTCTTCCTCTTCTTCCTCTTCTTCCTCCCCCTCTTCCTCCGTGGACTCTTCCTCGCTCTCTTCTTCCTCTTCGTTCGTAGAAGAGCAAGCTGAGCGGGACGAGCCCTCAGCCAAGCGCGACCCATTCTCGTCGTAGACGCTTACGTTAGACACGGAGCGGATGGCTTTCAGGCCGCAATTCCTACCTCCTTTGGTGTCTCCCTTTTCTTCTTCCTCCTCTTCAACTTCCGTTTCCGTCTCTTCCTCTTCTTCCGAGGTTGCGGGACAGTTGTCGTCCGTCGAACCGTTTCTCTGGACGACCACCGGCTCCGGTATCTTCGCCTCCTTGGGCGGTTCCGACTTCTTCGCCTCTTTCGTGGGCGTCCGGGATTTTTCAGCGGTTGGAGTCACAACTATGCGAGGAGCTGGAGGAGTGGAGGCCCGCTTAAGTTCGTCTGTTTGCCGGATTGGCGCTTGAGTTCCGTCTGAGTCTTTCACGGTTGAAGACACGGCGGCGGCGGCCGCCGCTGCAGCCTGCAGCCGGCTGTAGTAAGCCATCTCCTCGGCGGATGAGTACCCGGAATAGTCGTCCGAATCTCCGTTCATGTAATTTCCGCCGTAGTAACGTGGATGATACGGGTAAGGCTGCTGGGGTGGGTACCTAGCCCACTGCGCGGGGGAGGGGGAGACGGAAGGTGTACCGTAAGGGGATACCGCGACCGCTGCGGCCGCGGCGGCTTCGTATCCCGCCATGTAAGACGCGTAAGCATATGGATCCCACATAGGAGCTTGGTGGGACTCTCCCCCGTTCCACCAATAAGAGTGATCGTATTGTTCGCCACCCTCCGATATGGCATAAGGGGAGTAGGAGTGGTAATGAGGGTCGTACCGTCCCCAGTAGGCTTCCGTGGGGGAGGCAGAAGAGGATGGTTGGCTGTGGGGGCGTCGGGGAGGATGAGGGGGAAGGCCGAGGGGTTGAGGGGATTGCTGTTTGGTAGGGGTTTCTGAACGGTGAGAGAGGTAGGCCTCGGTCGGGGAGCCACCTCCATCTGATGATGAAAGTGTCTCTACAAGAGATAAAAAAGAAGGCCATGCAAGGAAAGGGGTTATCAAAGCTACTGTGTGTATAAGGGACTTTAGCCATAACATGGGCGTCAGCAGGGGCTTTCATTCACTGGTAGATTTCTTACTATACTTATAGCATACAAAACTATAGGCAGTAAAATGATATTTTACTCAAAGCTTAAAAAATTTGACGTGTTTAGAGGCACACTGCCGCGATGTATCTAGCGAAATTTGCGATTTAATTCTTGCTTTTCAATATTAACATATATTCACTTGATCATACTTGATAGCTACATATGAAATGCCAATTAGCGAGTGCTGACAAGATCAGAGTTTTAAACATTATGTCCCATATTTGTGTGGGTATGGACACAAAAATTTATTTCTGCTGACGCCCATGACAGACAATATAATATGTCCTTCAGCTGTTTCATTGAACCTGTATTTTTTTAAAAAAGACCAAATTAAAAACTTTATCAAAAACAAGTTCTCAGGAATGTGAAAAAATTGTTGAAAACATTCTAATAATTTCTGAATGAAGGAACATAAGAAAAAACAGGTTCAAAATTTAATTAATACTTGAAACTTTTCCTTAGAACAAATTTTAAATCTATGAATTTGAATTTGTCTTCAAGAGTCTAGGATGATGATACAATTCAAACAATCAAGCATGATCTGTGGACATATAGAATCATAACATTGGTAACTAGGGGGTGACAAAAATCTATTGACATCTTAACAATCATATTCGTTCATCACATCACATAGGGTACAGTTATCACTTATCCTCATACAATAACACAGGATACAATATATATAACTGTATGAAGTCAACTATTCTTTTTATCAATCCTATCTTATTTTTTTCAAATCAATCTGTTTAAATCGATGCCAAAGTACCTGAAAATAATTATTTTATAAGTCGTTGAAATTTTTTTACCAGGAAACTTTTTAATACTTGAAAGTCGGTGCTGAGTCAAGTTTCCAAGATTGCTCTTACAATATTGATTGAAGGAATATAATACAAAAGGTTTATGAAAAATTAATTTGAATAAACTTGTCTAAATGTTTTGAAAAATGGTACAAATATTTTCATGTTAGATGTTATTTATTAAATTTCCATTTTAATTTCAATAAATAGTATTGCATTATATTATTATACTTCCACAAGTAAAGATTTAAGCCATTATAAAATGATCAATTTTGTTTACTTTTTATAAAAACTATTATGTTAAAATGAAAAGAAACTTCTTTGAAACCTGTAAATGAGTAATCTGAGTCATTCCTAAAAAGTATTTACAAATATCTGTGCTCATAGCTTGTTGTTAATAGCTTATTGAATATAAATTATATTATAAAAATAATTTTATTTTATTAAATGGATTGACCTGTATTTTATGACCAAAATTCAAAATTGTATATGGGTAAATTCTTTTGTAATGAATTGCATAATATAGTTTCATCGAAAGATAATTACATATATTCAACATATTTTCATTTCGAGAAACAGAACATCTCAACATGGCTGGGCCAGAAGGATGGTTGTTCCAAAAAGAAATCAACTTTACTGGTAAGATTCACTACTTACCACATTCTCCATCATGATCTTTTCCTGTTCTGTAGCCATGCCCATAATGAACCGAGTTGGGTGACATTGGTGATTCATAATCACCTTCAGATCGACCTGGAAAAAGTAAGTTGTATAAATAAGAAATTCACTACGAAATTACTCAGAAATGTAGAATTGAAAAAGCTTAAAAGGATAATATGCATGTTTAAATCGTAAATAAACAACCATTTTAAAAATTTGAAGTATTAACAGGAACAATTAAAAGTAGCAGAATGTTAAAAGACATACCTTATGTGACAAGCTTTCTGCAGCTAAAAACGCCAAAAGGTTTCTCAAGTAAAAATAAATGCAAAAAAATAAATGGCTATAATTTCTTAGAAGTCACTGATAATTAATAAACTTCAACGCTAATTTGAAAATTTGCATGCTTTGATATTTGGCAAATACTACAGTTGTTATGTAAGCTAAAGGCATATTTAATAAATAATAAAACATAAGCAAGTGAGATACATACTAAGGCAGCAAGTAATTTCTACTTAAGTGAGAAGGTTTATTTGCTTGTTAAGATCACATTATAGTATTATTGATGAGAATAACTGAAAGGGAAATTTATAAACATGCACCGTTTTAATGCTACAAGTATTGCTAATAATAATTTAAAAATTAACATGTGCATCACTGAAATTACTTTAATGAAAACTGATTTGCTCTAAAACAAAATTTTTTCATGAAGAATACTGTGTAAATGTGATAATAGTTTCCAAAATTTATAAATAAAAAGAGAACTTCTAGATAAGTATCAAAATAAGCGATATGCCCAATTTTCTATTGTTTTAATAATATTAATAGAAGTTTTTAGGTTAAGCAAAATAATTAATGTAAAGGGAATTTTCAGAATAAAATATGTTCATGATAATCAAAAAGTGGTCTTTATTACAAATGCACAGAATGTATAAGTATAGTGATTTTAAATATGGGTCTAATAGTTTCTTAAGAAATGCGTTTTGATAAAGAACTCCTGGAACATGAAATTTTTAGTGAGTAGCAATATAAAAAGCATTAGAGCTCCTTTTTCGTTAATTTACTGTTTCACAGTGAATACATAAAATTAAAAACATTTCAGCAAAAAATGAAATAGATATATAAAATGCTTTCACTGAGTACTAAAAGGTGAAGATTGGAATTTGTAATGTGAATCGAAAATAAAAGTTTAATGGCATTTGGAATTTGTATTTCGTATGGTTTATAATTTGCAAGTCATTCAGCTTTTAAAAGAATTTTTAATTTTATTTTTCATCTCTGAATATTCATTAAAAGGTATTTTTCCAAAACATCTTTCATACAGTTTTTCTTATAGTTAGTTAAATTTTATTCAAAACTATAAGAGAATTTTTCTGTGCCCTCTTCACAATAAAATTTACCAATGTTGATTTTCCTTAAAGTAATACTTGTGGAAAAACTTTTCATGGGTCTGATTGTATTTGTATGACAGAACAAAATTATACTGAAGTATCATTGTGTCAGTGCAACTAAGAATATCCTGATAATTTGGGCACAATTTCTAAAAGAGATTATTTTACAAACAGCAATTTTTTATAATTAAAGAAAAAGTCTTCCATGCAAACATGCCAGAACAAAGCTGAAAATGAGTGCTAGGATAAAATGTCTTTGATTAATCCATGCTTCTTGGCACATGTTCAGCTTGTGATTTTTACAATTTTGAGGAAATTCTGAAGATGTCATATTATAGGTGAAAGAACCCTGGTTTTGAGTTCATGACCTTAAGCTATGTCCCTTGTGCTGAGTAAATAAAGATCCTGATAACTTTTAAATACGCAGTATGTCCAATGCTAACGCAAGACATTTTTTCAGATTCTCAAAGAATTTTCAAATTCTTTGGACAGCATTTGACATTCTACAGGCATTATATTACAATGCATTATTTCACCAATTATCCAGTTCAATTCTATGGCTCATGTATGAATTTTTACTTTTTAAATAGTAATTGTATGATGCTTAAACTCTGGATGAAATTATTTTGGGATTGACACTTCAGAGTAGAGAAGGGGTGGGGGCTTGGCGGAAAAGACTCTCCTCTCTCACAGCCAATCATAGATAGAGGGTAGGTAAGTGTTGCTAAAGGGAACCACACTGCGTTTCCGCTATGTCCCCTATAAACAAAATACTTTCAGTCTATGTAACATATGGTTACATAGTAGTAGGTCTATGTAGTAGATCTGTGATACTCCCAGGACTTTGTTGCGGGCAAAAGGAATATGTAAAATGGCACTTACGCACATGCTGGCAACATTGCATACGAGCTGCCTCAAACATCAATCCCAAAGTAATTTCGTCCAGACTGTAGGAATTTGTATAACTGGCCATTTATTCACTCTGAGGCAAGACGATGTTTAAGTATTTCAGAAATTTGTTATCCATAGAATGAAATGGGCTATTTTCTCTGAGTTAATTTTAATGAATTACATTGAAATTATAATTTACTTTTAATGAGCCAATTTGTGCTTGACAACATTTAAAATCTTATAAAACAATATTAGTTTCAACAAATGCTGCAATTTTATTTAAGCTTGAAATTTAACTGACAAAAAATGTGCCCAAATCATGCCTTTGCATATTTGATAAATATCAACTTACTGAAATATTTCTACTGATTTAATTTTGCTCATGAATTTTTTGTAGTTTAATCTCCTATTCCAAAAGTTGTAGCAATAATTATATATCACATAATTAAGGTTTTCGTATTAAATCTCACGAATTATTTTAGCTAAAGCCATTTATTTTAATTGATATTTACATACCATGGCATTTGGATGTCTTTAACAACTCACTGTCTTATCTTAACATTTATCACAGTTCATCAAGCTGTTATTACGAATTTAAATAGATATTACGTATTATTCTCATGCTACAGATTTTAAAAGACACACAAAGGTGGGCTAATGAAGCAAGAAATGGTGGAAATGACATTTTTAGGCTATAAAATTATCCACATTGTAGATTTAGAAGATAAAATTTATTTTCCACAGATTTCCGATTACATATTTAATTTAAATTTCCATCCATTCAAAGCTTCAGCTACATGAATTCAAAAGATTAAATTAGAGTTGCCAACCATTGGTAATTTAATGAAAGTGACCAGTATATTGTAATGCATTTAATGTAGAATTTTTTCAATTAGTGCCACAAATTAAAGCAGAATGAGCTGAATCATTATATTAAGCATCTGCATAATAAAACTGCCATCTTACTTTTAACAGGCGTATGATAACTACTTAAGATGGAGAATTGTTCGATGATATCAAACCTTTAAAAGCTTTTTTTATGAATTCTTTGATCAAACTATTCATCCCATTACATAATTTTGATTCAGATAACATTGATGGTCTGCAATGAATTTCAATTTTAGTGCATGTTTGGATTATTTTAACTTCAATTAAAGTTTTGCTTTGGCACAGACTTATTCAATTTTATTTTTTATCTCTTCAAGGATGAAACCAAAGAGATATTTCATTTAAGTGTTATACCACTCAAAGAATCCAAGAATTCTGTCCTGATTTCTTGAGGCATAGAATTGGCAACCCTAGTTCTGCTCAGCTACGTGTACCTAATATCATTATGTAACCCACCATCATCATCAGTGTCTGTGATTTTTTGCAGCACTCGGAAGGAGCGTGATTGTATTGGCCCACCTCCAGGTGTGGTCGGTCCCCATCCTCCTCCTGGAGTGTGTTGCTGCTGCGATTGTGTCTGCCTTCCATACTGAGGTGCCTGATCTGCTGTAGACATCCTTAAGAAAGAAGATTAATGTATAATTTTTGTGAGTTGATCTATAAATCGTGTGATGATAATAATTTCCGAAACAAAACAAATATTGATGCAAACAATATCAAAATATCCCAAAGAAAGAAGATTAATGTATAATTTTTGTGAGTTGATCTATAAATCAAGTGATGATAATAATTTCAGAATCAAAACACTTATAAATTGATGCAAGCAATTTCAAATTATAAATAAATGAATATATATAAAGAGTAATCAGAGATACATTTTTTCTATATGTTATCTGCAGATATAATTATGCAAAAGAATTGAATACACCAAATTAATTACAATCTAGATCAGTCAAAAGTTAAATCAGTTACAATACAAAAATAATGTTGTTAAAACCGTTACATTTTTTTTTGTTATAAAATTAACAAGTTTTATTTTTCATCTAAAAATGAATTTTGTGCAATTAATTCAATCTGCATGCAAAGAATATTTTTGTTTGCTGCAGTATTCCTTTTTCTGTACAACTTTCACAAGAAAGAATATAAAATTGTTAATAAGGCTATATAATTTCATCAGCTCTCCTATAAACAAAATTTTATTTACTAGTTGTAACAATACCTTTCAATTGCTGAAACAAAATTTCCATCCAGTTGCTGCTGATGTTGAGGAGGATACACTCCAGATGGTGTTGCAGGTGAGCTGAACTTACTTTGAACAAATGGGGGTCTTCGAGGTTGTTGCTGCATTGTAGGAGACGACTGCTGCGGTTGTGATCTACCCTCAATCTGTTGAAGGTTAAAGTTTGTTTGTTAAATATTTAGTTTACATCAGTGTCAGGAAAAATTAAAAACTTTCTGAGAAAACAAATGCCCAAATTTCAAAATACAATATCTTTGACACTTTATTTGTAGAAAAGAAAAATTCATAATCAGACAACAATAATATTTTACTTTAAATTTCAAACAGATTTATAGAATTTTTTCAACATAGTCTCAGTGATGGGAATAAAATAACAGAATAACACATAATAAAAATATAACACTTTACTGAATGTATTATGATAATACATCTCAAGAGATATTTAACTAAATAACATACGCCATAACAATATTTTATTCATTTTATTACTTTTTATATGTAACTCTTAATTTCTAAGTTTCTATGTTCAGAATTTGTTATTCTACAAGAAAAACTAATTACTAAAAGCATTAACGTAACAGTAATTTATATTCTATTTAATATATAATACATAATGTGGATAAGAGATTCCACCCATTCTCTTAACTGAAATAACTCCATAAAATTAAAATAATGAAAAAATGATTTCACAATAGCTAAGCAGTGGAATAAAGACAAAATATGCTGCTAAAATGTCATAATTAAAACGCTTACTTTTAATGGATATTTTGTTTCTTAGTTTTGCGTTATTCAACAAAATAATATTCCATTCCTGAGATGCATCTACAAGTACAGACCTGTATTGGGATCACATGCTCCTTGCTAGTACTCCTCTGCTGCTGCAGTTGCTGAGTCTGTTGTCTCTGTGAGGATGCTGCTGGCGGGTCGTCACGCCCTTCCACATGTATGGGGATTATCCTCGTTTGAGATGAGCTCTGAACAGTTTGCTGCATGGACGCTTGTCTCTGTTGTTGCTGAAACTGCTGCTGCTGTTGCTGCAAATGTTGCTGCTGCTGTCGGAGCTGATTCTGCAACAAGGCATGCTCCTGTTCCCTCATCTGCTGCTCTTGTATATCCCTCTGGTATTGCTGTTGGTGACGTAACTGCTGCTGCTGCTCTCTTTGTTGCTGCTCCATGAGCTGCTGCTCCCTCTGCTGCTGCTCCCTCAGTTGCTGCTCCTTTTGTTGCTGCTCCCTCTGCATCTGTTGCTGCTGTTGCCAAGGTGGTGTGACTGCCTGCTGTGGCGTTCCTGGCTGTGCAGGTCCACCTGAAGCACGCTTCTGGGAGTTCAACCATGCCGGTGTTGGTGTCTTGTTGAGAGAAACGTGTATGGGTGAGAGAGGAGTGGACGGCGGTCCTGGAGTGGCCGAAGAAGATGATCCGGACCCTCTAGAAGGTGGCGCAGACTGCTGGGGGACGCTGACGGGAGGTATGTAGATTTTCCCCGGTCCAGCTCTCGCCACACCGGGCTGTGCCGCCGCAGATGGGATTTGCTGTTCTTCCTGCCTCGGAGGCGGCGGACCCGTACCGGCGCGGATGACCACCACCAACCCTGGTTGCTGCTGCTGGCTGGGCTGGGCGGGAGGAGGAGGCGGGGGAGGCGGCGACGTCGCGACAGGAGGGGACCTCGCTTCCGGGGGCGGAACGGGAGAGACCTGTGGGGAAGGCATCGTGGGAGGAGTCTTCTGGGGGGAGGGAATTGTAGGGGATGACTTCTGGGGAGAGGGCATCGTGGGGGGAGACTTCTGCGGGGGCGGTTGTTGAGAAGGTGGTGACTGACGCCGTTGGGCCTGGGAGTGCGGTGGGGCGACGCGGTTGAGGGTGAGTTGCGCCCCGGGCGGGGGGAACACGGGTATCGCGATCTGTGGTTGCATGGCAGCCAAGGCGGAGGGTGGCAGGGGTCCGGGTGGCGGGGGTGGAGGAGGGGGAGGTGGCGCGGGTATGGTGCTGGTTGGGGTCTGTCCTGCGGGCTGTTGGGCCAAGGGCGATACCGTCGGCTGCGGCACCCCAGTCACTCCCTCCGAAGCCGCATTTCTGGAGATTCGTCGTTGCATTCGCGGGCTGCGCAGCTGTGATAAGTCTATGCCCCCTGGTGTATACGTGAATGGCTTCTTGTCCTTGGTCATCATGGCGTTCTGGATTGCCGCGGGCGGTGGCATACCTAGGCTGACTGCCTTGGGCAATGTGCCCCCCCGTTGAGCAAGCTGAGAAGGAAAAGTAGGTGATTTTTATTTCATCGTCCCAATTTTGAGGAATGCGCGTAGCACCTGATGGTTTTTATAACAAAGTCAAAGCTTTAAAAAAAATCAACTACATATGCGTCATTGAACATTATTGCTGAGATCAATATTATTATGTTACTGAGGGGAAAATGATTTTTTCCACTTTTCTCTCAAGTATCTAAGAAAAATGATTTTGTTCGCAAAGCGATTCTGGGATAGATTGAATGTGGAAATGTTAACGTTAACATATTGTTTTCACTTATATGATACCAGAGAATCGGTCGCAAGCTTCCAATGTTAACTCTTCGACTCGACGAAGCGTTGAAAACTTTCAATGCGGCTCGCTATGAAGAAAAGATTGCCAACCCCCGTCGTAAGGAAATATTTTTCCTGATTTAAAGAAACTATCCCATATGACGATATCACAATTAAGGCAAAATCATCCAGATTTCTAAATTATCGAGAAATTTTTCATTCTTTTTATTTTTGGAATTAGATCGTAAACTATTCATCAAAGCTACCATCTTATCTATTATATTATTTTACAAACAATTCTTTGGTGAAAATGTGGAAGCCCTTATGTATAACAGAGCTACAACAAATTTTCTGAAAAGAGAGGCTTGCATTTTTTCAATAAATACATTTATTTTTATTGACAACTTATACCAGAATATTGATCTAATTCTATTCTTATAAATACACACTGAATCGATTAAAAGACAAAAATATTTTACAGAAATTAAAAACAGAATTAAGCAAAATGGTCGAATATCACTCTTAGCTTTATCACAAAATGTCTACTATAATTTGGCATTAAAAGTTTTAGATAGAAAAAGATTTTTAAAAAAATAATTGAGATTATTTTGACTAGTGCGTATGAGCACGATACATGTTTTAATACGTTTACAATTCTTTTATAAATTGGGTTTCACATAATATTTTTAATGCATGACTAAAATTGATGTAGCGTTGCCACATGACCAGTAGCCAACGTGCAACGATTGTAAATAAATAAATAAAAATTAAGCAGGGAATGTTTATTCCGTAAACTGTTTCTCTTCAAGATGGCGACGTCGTTGAATAAAACGTAGAAATAAATGTTTGAACCAGTGACTTTTTTTACTCCTCCGGCATCTAAAGTTAAATAAGTGGAGTGCAAGCTAGCATGCAATAAAAAGAAGTCCAACCACGTCCCATACACAATCCAGCGCGAACTATATTTTTCTGTTTTCTCAGTCGTTAAAGGCTCGTCACGTAAAAGAGCTTTGCAACCATTACGATGCAGGATGGCTCTTCGAGGATTAAGTTACCTCGCTGTTTATGCGTGCTCCGGGGAAACCTCCGGATGGGGGCGGTGGAGGCGGGGGTGGAGGAGGCGGAGGTGCGCCTCCTCCGCTGGGGGCGGGCGGAGGCGGCGGCGGAGATGTGGCGCAGGGTGGTGCTGCACTAACGCCGTCATTTCCGTTGACGCATGTTTCTCCATAATCCCCTGCAAACAAAGAATACAAATCCTTTAAATTGCACGAGCAAATGATAACCGAATGTTTCGCTGTTGCTAGAAAAAAAAAACTTGAACAGAAATGCGGGACGCGAATCAGTTTATTGCAACTTAAATCAACTTTTACGTCGACTTCATTCAATTTGTGTTTTATGTGCGCGTGCGGGTCAATTCAAATATGTATGTACTCGTGGCGAGTGAAATGCAGTGACAGTTGAGCAAATGGGTGCTTAGAAGAACAATGTACGAAATGAAGATGAAATTTTCCATCAATTCAACGAGGCAAGCTGCTTCTTGAACTATAATTATTATTTGATAAAATTAACAGAATTTACATATTGACTTAACAGGGCTGAGGGATGGCCGCTGCGTCCACATACGAAGTCGCGGGTTGGAGTACTACTTCCAACAAGAACATTTGTGCTGGTTACTTTTACCGTTAATGAGCTTACTTTCGCAAGCGATGATTATTCACTGATGCTAAACAATTGAATTTTTACCTTTAATTTAAGGTAACTTTTTAACAACGATTTCAAAAACCAAGTAAGAAAGTTTTAGCAGAATGTACTCAAGATTTTGCAGGGGTATACTTCCACAAATAAATTGTTGTTTAATATTGGGAGTATACCTATCTAAGAGAAATTGTAATTTTAAAATTCAATTTCTTGACTTCAACAAGATTGGAAAGGGGTACTCCATGTCGGAGTACACAGTTTCCAAATGCGTTCTTTGAGATTTCACAATGTTCTCAATATTTTTCGCACAGATGAGAATTAAACGAGAAGCAAGCGAGGTAGGTTGTAAAATACATGTAGGTCTTCATGGAATTGGAATCGGTCAATTAATTTTAACAAAACTCCCCAATATCAAATTTCATCACAAAAGGTCATTGTAAACTATATGTAGATTTTTATGTAAAGTGGTATTAATTGTTGTCCGATTTTAACCAAAATTAGAATCGGTCGACCAATTTTACTAAAACTCCCCAATACCAAATCTCATCAAAATACATCAAGCGGTTCCCGAGTTGAAACAAAGATACATTGTCAACTACTTGTAGGTCTTCATATAAAGTGGTCGTAATTGTTTCCGGATTTTAACCAGAACTGGAATTTTAGTAAAACTTCCCAATACGAAATTTTATTAAAATACGTAAAGCGGTTTCCGAGTTGAAACAGAGGAACATTGTAAATTACATGTAGGTCTTCATGTAAAGTGGTCGTAATTGTTGTATGATTTTAACCAAAATTGGAATCGGCAAATTAATTTTAGCAAAACTCCCCAATACCAAATTTCATCAAAATACGTCTTGCTGTTCCCGAGTTGAAACCAAGCTTTGTAAACTACCTGTAGGTCTTCATATAAAATGGTCGTCATTGTTGTACGATTTTAACCAAAATTGAAATCGGTCGACCAATTTTAGCAAAACTCCCCAATACCAATTTTATCATAATACATCCAGCGGTTTCCGAGTTTTACCATGTGGATTGACGGACGGACGGAAAGGACTTCCCCTATATGCGTTCACTTCGTGCAAAGAACGCATTAAAATGTTAAATAAATGACAATTTTTGATTGGTTCATATATTTTTTTTTGGCCATCATTTATCTGAGCTATGCTTCCAGTAAAATTTTAAATAATTATTTTTACTATCTCCAAGTTTATTATTAATTTCTTTATAGTCTTAGGCTTACTATAAAGTGCAACTACTGCAAAACTGAAAAATCAAGCATTCTGGAAAAAGGCCTAAAATGGTGCTTGATGAAGCAGTTACTCCCACGCACTCCATTATAAGAATATTCTCAAAATTTCCAATTATAACACGCGTAAAAACTACTGCACGATATGATCTCTCTCTTAAAACTCTCAGTTGGACAGAAGATTTTAAACGCGCCTCGAACTGAGCGTTAAAAAATGAAATCGCTCTAAATTTATCGGACACTCCCGCCATTTTGGGACAGTATGAAGTTGTAGTAAGTACTCTCTTTGAAGCTTTTGCGATGTTATTCGGGCATCTTCTCCACTAAAAATCACGGCGCAGAAAGGATTTTCGGCGAACTTGGAAATTATTTTTATAAGCGTCCTCCAAGCAGCGGTCATCAACGCGAGGAATTTGGAAACTTATACTATAGTTTGGCATCGAAAAATAAGAGACCGTTCCTCAAATATGGCGGAAGGGCGTGCTAGGATAACAAAAAGACGACGAGTTTGGAAGCTTACATACGGTATGCGAAGGGAAATCGTGCGTCTGTTTGATGTTCCAACGCACCCGTTCAATTAAAAAAAAACTCCTTTGTCCGTACAGAAAACCTCGCAGAACTGTGGAAAAGAGTTTGAATTTGTAGGACAGTCTGTCACGCATTGAATGAATCAGAATTTTAAACGCGTCATTTTGGCGAATCATTTCGAATTAGTGTTTTACATTTGATACTTAAAAGGTGTGCAACACCAAGCACGGTTGTGCCTGGGAGCTATGTTCTATCAATCTTCCTAGCTATCCTTCTATTGATCAAAAAAGAGTTATCGAGCTCACCACATGACAAAAATCAAATTTACTGTCTCTTTCAAATAATTACGAAAATGTTTCTTTTTTTAAGAATCTACTGTCGATGAATTACCGATGATGAAGGCTTTTTTGCTGCTGGCGTACCCCTTTCCCATTATAATTAATTATAATTTTCCCAATCCTTTTACTGTTATTGCAGAGGAATAGTTTTTCAACCCTTCTACTATGTTAGCGAATTGTCTAAAAAGCAATACTGTCTTATCATCGGGATTCCAGCGATATTTATATTTCGATCCCCAATTTAGACTGAAATCTGATAGCCGAATCGATTGGTTTTGAATTTAGTCCACAGTCGCAGCTTAGCCTTTAGTATTTTTCTTAACAATACGTAGCTAAGCTAATGGACAACTATTCCTTTTTCCGAGAGATTTTTCACGACTGAGGTCCTTTATATTTTATCTGTTCCAGAGAATTGAATTAAAAAAACAGACTGGGAGCTCTATGCGAGAAACACGCATAACTAACAAATCGGAATGATCGACTAACAGCAACACGCCCGTGTTCCGTGTCTTTCCCATCGCAACCGTCACGAATATCACCAACTTTATACGTGATTCTAAGGTCATTTAACATTCGCGACACGGATTGTTTTAATCCACCCTGCAAAGGTTTACCGAGAAGCGATTAAAAAATATCTTTGGGACGATTGAGTGTAATCGCCACAGCCATGCGCAACATACTGTAAAAAAAAGCGGCGCAGGGGAAATCCGCAAGTAATGGCTTTTGCGGCGATCACTAGACTTTGCGTATGCAAATCCTCGAGTTTATGGACGCGTGTTTTTTGCTCACGGCATCACGTTTTGCCATCCAATGCTACACCAAGCGAGCTTCCGTCCGACGTGTTCCGCTGAGCAAGGGACTGACCACCGTAAAAAATGTCGGCATTAGCGTCAAAGGTGGTCTCTCCTTGCGTCGAATTTCAAAAAGTAGCTCGGACTTGACGCGTGATACTTCCTTTTTGTACCGCGAGATGCCGTTCTCGCCCCTTTGAGACCAGATAGTATTCCGCTTTAAAAAGATCACGAGAGACTCGTAAAAATTTCGTCTTGACAGCTTCTTTCCCTTCGAGGCCAAGGATGATGAATTTTTAGATTCGTCGGGTAAAAGTGTGACGGAATAGGTTCACGGAACTCGACCTTGGGTGTTGGCCTTTTCAGATATATTCGCTGGTCATCTGGTGAGGAGCCATCGATTCGTGCGGTAGCCAAAAAATTTCCGTTTTTTTTAAATAAATACTATATGTCGAAGCTGTGTTTCTTTTGTGTGTTACGAAATCCAGGAAATGCATAAATCACGACGTCATGTCTATTCGAGGAAAATGAAAGACAATGCCTATTCGTCAAAATTGTCGATAATTTCTACATTTGACAGTCCCGCAAATGAAAATAATATAATACTTCTTTCGCTTGGATATGAAATCAAATTATGCATACGTTTCAATTCATTCCGACATGTAGAAAGTTTGTGATGGATTTAAAAATATAAATGTGTTTTTTTTGTTAAATATCGGCATGAAACTGCGTGTAAGACAATATCTTAAAGGAAAAGAAATTAATTCGAGTTACTTTTTTCTTTGCTCAACTTATAAAAACGTCTAGCTAATATTTCTCAAATTTGATTAGCAAATTACAGCTTCATTCACCCGTATATTCGGCAATTTATTTTTAATAAGAGAATACAAATTGAATATATAATGTGACTTAATTACTATATACATGTGTAATTTTTGTTATAATATTACGAATATGGACAAGTTTTTCAGGTGTTCTTAAGGGACAAAAAATTAAGGTTAAGCATAAAAATTATAAATTTAAGCTATATTTATATTTTATTAAATTAAATTGTAAAGGTCAGTACTTTATGGCTAAACAACCCTATCAAAACATTGAAAAATGTACTTATGATAAATAAAAATGGAAAATTATAAAATTCGTTTTTGAAATTTCTTTGTGATAATTTTTTGGCAATACAGTCTGGATTTAGGTTCAAAAGAAAATGTAACACGATACATTTTTAAAAGGAATTAACAGATTTCTCTCACTAAGAATATTAAATTATGGTTATTTTGTTTTTAGTTAGCGGATTTATATATATATATATATATATATATATATATATATATATATATATATATATATGGATGTCAACAAGGTGTTGTAGCTGAAGAAGGAGTAGTTCCGAAAGCTTTACGTTTGTGATGTTTCTGTGTTTTTGTGTTATTTTACGTGTGTCGCTTCGACATCCCCGGGGCCTCGCCAACCTGAAGTCGTCTGATTGGTGAGTGCTCACTGGGTTTCCTCATCCCAACACCTTGTTGACATCCATATATTCATTTTACCTTTCCTTTTCCGTAAGTTGTTATTCATATATATATATATATATATATATATATATATATATATATATATATATATATATATATATACACATATATAGTTATAGTTGTACTTTAAGGTTATTATTACAATTTAATTCATTTCTGTTAATTAGTCCACTGCATTAGGGTAAATGATGGCTGTTTTGCATTACGTTTAAATAAATAAATACATTACCTCCTCCAGGACCGGATCCCCCTCCAGAGATCTGGCTGGACTGCCGTCTGTAAATAAACAAAAGAATCAATTAAGACCGATTTAACATGCCGCTGGCTACAACTAATGGCCATTTGGGCCCAGTTACAGATTACGAAAAAAACACACATAGTATGTTTATGATATTCTGTGCGAATGAAAAATGGATTTAGAAGAGCCTTAAGCTCGTCCAAATAAAACCAAATATCTAACTACCTATCTATCAAATGGAAAATTAAATAAAAAAATTCCATTTAGCTTTCACAAAAACATGGGGCGCGAGCCTTATTTTGGGGGTGAGCGGTATTCGAATAAATATTGTATATTCGTATCAAATAGCACCTCTTATCAATCGCCATTGGCCACGACATCACGCGATCAACGATTTATAATAATATATTCTCTCATGCGATCTAAATCTGAATGTTTACGTTATTTTGGAGACGAAAATCAAACGCGGCCACCCCATTGAGATTTCGTAAATTTGGTGACTTTGAAAAAAATATGACGAAATCCAAAGAATGGCGAGAGAAAAAAGCCCATTCTGCATCTCGGTCGCACGTAGGGAGAATTAATCGACACGATCGTGTGCATGTGCGCGAGAAATCTAAAAACAAACAACATATGGTCACCCGCACAATCATCGAGCGAGAGAGAGAGAGAGAAAGTTAACACAGTTCGGAAAAAAGCGCAGCGAAAAGAAATCCCGATTAACAAACGCCTAATCGTAGCAAAATAATTTTTATATAGACCGTGGAAAAGGAAATCCGAAAGGAGAGACCGTGAGAGCGGATTGGGGAGGTTAGGAAACGGCCGAGAACGGCGATAGATAAAAAAAACTAGAGAAAATTGTCCGGAAAGATATTTATGGAAGAGAAAGGATTTTTACGCCGTCGGAGAGAACGCAGCGCCACCTTGACTTGGATTAATATTCCGCGTTACGGATGGCAGGTGTCCATATAAGGGATAAGGCAGGCGCCGTAGGGTAAAGGGGTCCCGAGGAGGCAAACAGATGCTGTTATGCGAGAGATTGAGGGATGGAGGTTGTGTGGGATAGAGGGGGAGAGATTTCCTTGGTCCTGCGTGGCGAAAGAGGAACACGTCCGGTTTGCCGAAGCCATGATTCCGAACTGCAAAAATAGTTCATATGGTGGCCTTCATAGTGCAAATTAAAATATGCAAAGGATGAGGAAAATAACCTCTAAAATTGCGTAATTGATATTTTTCTCGTCTGCTTGAGGACATTTAAAAAACTGAATTTCGAACACGATGGCCTCGCTATATGACGTACCATGGGGTCGATGTCGCGATATCGCGCTATAAGTAAGACCGCGTTATGGGTGAAATACTGAAGGTATGACGTCCCTATTAACATCCTCGCACGTCTTTGCTGTGATGTCCGCTTAAAATACGACAATAATCTCCTACGAAAGACTCGCAGTAATGACTTTTCTTCCGCCATACGCTAGACAATACAAGGAAATGACGGGGACGAGTGGAATATAAAGAGAAGACGAAAATCTTTTCCTTCTCTATAGTGAGTGATGTAGGATTTTTGGTCGAGGTCGATCTTCAAAGCATTTTATTTTTAAAGCTTCATTTTAAAAGCGGAGCGAGTTTTTGGTCGTAGCTTTTTAGGCCAACAGATGTCAGCCTTGTACTCTATATCACCCGACTTGACGTTTTTTTTTGGGTACACTGCTGCTCTTCGGGGAGCAGCAGCAAAATTTTATTGACACTCGAAATAAAAGCGAGAGTTATAAACGTCGAGCGTAATTTTTGGAACACATTAAAGATGCTTTAATAGCATTCCAGACAGTTCTAATTTTCTCGTCACTTTTTTGCGCCTTTCCTTCAGGACAGAATGCATTCATCTTTCTCCGAATCCGTCTCTAAAGTAACATGTTCACAAAAAATACAACCACTAAATCATAATTAACCCTGAAAGACGATTGCCAAGGCAACGAGGCGCCACCTTTGTGACGTAGGTTCCATGACGTTAAGCACGAATAATACCTACTATTTTTTAAGAAGTGTAACTTTAATCCAAGAGGAAAAAGTGAATTATACAATCTCCAAAACTTAAAACGCCGATTTTTGATATGACAAGTGAAAATCATAAAGCGTAAACCCAAATCGCTTCCTCTGGATCCAGGATAGTATTCATCATCAGCGGTCACGTAATGGAGACAAGGGTGCTAGGCTTATATAGGCAGATATGCAGCGGAGATAACACGCGAAAACATTTTCCATGGCTCGATATATATATCATTGCATGCGACTAATCCTTAGCGAAGAAGCAAAACACTTTCTCCTGCCTTTTATGTGCAGAGACGGTAATTTAAACTTAAAAACTCATTCCACGCCACGCTCTGAATATTTTATCTGCGCCACATCAACTTACGTCTCCATGTGTGTGTCGTTCCATATGATGAATTTGCATTACTTTCACTCAGCCGTTTATGCCAAGACATACCGGCCTGATTTTTAAATCGAATTCAACTCTCATACTCGGCCGGATTTCAGGTGTCCTATTACATCTAAAAGAAATAATATTCCATTCACGAAAATGTTTTATAGGCCTAAATGTCCATTCAGAAGAGAATTCCGGAGTTCACATTTGAGCAAAAATCAAATTGAAAAAATAATCTCTCCAATAATCATAAAAAAGCAGGGAAAACCAGATGCACATTTAAGCTACGAAGCAGCCGACATCAGTGGTAATCCATTTATAGTAGATTCTAAGAAAGGAACGGTATTTTATTGGAATCTATGTTTTGTAAATCACCACGATAAAAAGATTATCCAGAGAATTATCGAGCTCGTCTTGTGGCTGAAAACAAATTCAAGAATAAACACTTAAGAAACAAAATTGAAAAAATTAGTACTTATCTTAGGAATCTACAATAACCACATGAACGCTTTTCATAACCTAATTACTTATATAGAAAATTTTTTATATTTAAGTTATTTTTCTTGAATATGATAAATAGAGATTCGAGATATCAAATTACCTCGAAAAATGTAAATTATTTCCATGAAATCTTGAGAAATATTTTGATTTCAAAATGCATTGAATATCAATCATCTCGCCTTATTGCCGTAACTATAATATTTCCTTGAAAAATAGTTTATTTTAAAAGTTTTCCGTGCAATATACTGACTGGGTTTTACTGTTGTATTTGCTGTAGAGACAAAGAGATCAAATGAATATTTATTATTAAAATAAAAATCTGTATAATAGTGATTTAACAACCTAGTTGAATAAGTGTCAAAATTCAATCATTTAATACCCACTTGCTAGTATTTATCGCCATAAATGTATTTATAAACCGAAAAATCGACATGAATGTTCAGACCATTTCTCGAGAGATTCTTTGCGGAAATTAATATAAGAAACATTGATGCATTTTTACGATTAAACTTCCCGTCCATCTTTCCATTTAAACAATCCAGTCACGCTATAAAATTAAACGATCGCGACAGAACTGCATAAATTATGCAGCGCTAAAAACGAAATCTTGTTCGCATTACCTGTGAACCCATCGCCTTGGGGCACATCAAGCCGCCAACAGACAAGTACCCTTTTCCAAGAAAGGTGTTGAAAAATAAAAGTGGGATAAAAGAAGAGAGAACTTCATGTAGCGCTCCGCTCCGTATTCCCCCTACCTCCTCCTCCTCCAATCAGAGAACGAAGTCTCGTGATAAAAAAGAAAAGGTTGAAACATGACAAGAGAGCGGCGACGATTGTTTTGCGCGCCAGATCGGCGTCATTCGACCGCGCTTCTCTGGCGCCACAATCGATGGTAAATCCGCATGGAGAAGGGGTTGAAAGAGAGAGAGAGAGAGGGAGGAAGACCAAGAGGAGTATGCGTGAGATGCCATATAGGGAAACGAGGAAGGCCGCGGGCTGCAAAAAGGTTGCGACCCGGGACTATGCGAGCGAAGGTTTGTCCCACCTCGAAACAGATCGAGAAACCGAGACGTCCCATTTTATTATTTTTTTATTCAAATGAACGCGATCTTCACCTTCTCCCGAGTGGCATATCTTGTAGTTTTTTATAACGACTCCTTCCACTCCGACTAGGCCGTAATTACGCGTGGGCGACCTAGATATTTCGTAAAGTGCGCGCGACGCACGGCGCCAGAGCGGTTCGCGGATTAAAAAAGCACGAGCGATTTGATTTACGCGAAGGGATTACGGGCGATAAAAGCGATCGTCGGAAAAAGATCAGCTCGGGAATCGAAATGTCGTAAAACATCGAGAGTGTGGTTATTTACACGGGGTGATCCTCAAAAGAAGCGGAAATGCAACAGGAATCCAAAGTACTTTTTCTTTTCGACAACAGTAAGGCAAGCCTTCACTCGGTGGAATTTCATAATTAAGAACAAATAACACAGCAAACTATACAACAATTCCACTATATTAATTAATCACGCGACCAGATGCCGACGTAATTACATCATCATCAGGTGCAGTAATGTTCTCGAGTTGATGGATAATTACAAGATTAGCTGATTTAAACCAAGAGTAAAGGGTGTAAACAAATATAAAAATATATGTATATAACGTAGGAATGTAAAAATAAACTCGCTCATAAACAGCCGTTACCCACATTTTACAATGACCGCAATAGCGGTAACAAAGTCGTGCATATAACTAAATAATCATACCTTGTGCAACATTCGAACCCACGAACCCTAGCACAGGGACCCTGACCCCTCTACCAAAGCCGGCAAAAAAACTGCGACCGGGACAGATCTCGAACCCGCAATAATTACACCTATAATTTCTAAATTCGCTCCTGCATTTGAGCATTCGTTATAGTCAGGGGCGGATCCAGAAACTTTCCAGGGGGGGGGGGGAGGCGATCGCCCCAATTATCCCTCCTCCCCCTTGGTTCCGCCTCTGCCGACAACCAAACATTTTGAAAATTCATACTCCCATCAGAATCTTTCTTTCCCTTGCCATACAGACAATCTTCGGTGTAGAAACAAGGAATGTTGCGCGGAATGAATTTAAGAATGCAACCAGTAGAGGGCAATGGGGTCGTCCAAGGGAAGGACGATCGCCCCCCCCCCCCACTTGGATCCGCCACTGGTTACAGTCAAAGGGGTGAACTTCGAAGTTTTTTTTGTTGGGAAATTTAGTGATGTGGAGCTGACCATAAATTACCTAACCTAGAAAATTTATATGAAGGACAGAAAGCATCGAAATAAATAATTTCGTCAGTACATGGACGTAAGCATGTTGGCAATATATATGTCACAGTAAATGTGTTTAGGACGGTAAATGTGTACATTAAGTTAATGTGCACATTTACCACCAAGTTCGGTAAATGCAAGTATAATACTTTTACCGGTTGGATTGGGCGAATGTACACATTTACCTAATCACACTGGTAAATGTGAATAAACGTCGCAACACAGGCCACAACATGGTGGCTTAGCGAACATCTGTTGCAGTTTAGAAGCACGGTAAATGTGTGTTGTCCTGTAAATGTGTAAATTTCCTGGTAAATGTGCACAACTAAACTAAATTTGAACATGAAGGAAAATTTTACTCGGTTCCACCGGGTTGGGTAAGTTATTCGAAGTGTTTTTTGTTCCTCCTCACTTTCAGTGTTCCCCCCTTGGGTTGGGAGGCGTTCATCTTAATATATACCAGTGGAGCCCAGCCCTCCATGATTTTTATTATAAATTAACGTAAATATTAAAGTGTAGTATTTCTCATTTTTACTTATTTCCGCATTTACCAAGGCACATCGGTAAAAGTGCACATTTAGCGGGAAACGTACGGATAATACGTATTTCTGGAAACTTAAACTTACATTTACAGGTAAATGCACACATTTCCCGATTACGTACCTTTACCGTAACATACATACATTAAAACAATTGACTCTCGAGCATATATAGATATTTTTTCGTTCACTGTTTAATAGAATTATTATTATGACCAGTAAAAATACATGTTCATAAAAATGTAGTCAAATCATTCTTCCACCCTATATTCTGAAAGATAACTGAACCTTGACCGCTTGCATCCAAATTAGGCCCCTTAGCAGTATATCATCGTGGTTTCCTACTCTTAAAAAGTAACAATCTTCGAGTTTGTTATTCATCGAAGCTCCACGCCTATATCCATCGCGGGGACTGTTTTGAAACCAATTTAATGTCCCCCACGAATCCTAAGCGTTCGAGTTTATTTTTTTAAAAATGACAATCATTCCCTTTGTGGACGTTGCGACCGGCAGTTAAAAGGCTCCGAAGTTGGATACTGACCGATCGGTGACGAAGCGATTTGAGAAAACCTGCGATTGGCTCGGCAAAGGAAAACAAACAGATAAATCAAACCGAGCCGTTGGGAACTGAGGAGATGATAGTTTTACGCCTCTTTCGCGATGCATATGGCGTAGAAAAGTATCGATTTATTTCTTTCGCGAAAAGGGGTTCTTGTTCGAATCGAAATGATGTAAACGTAGTTTCGTTGGAGGATGGAAAACTTCCTCTTACGAAGTTCGCGCTTAAATCGAAATGTCTGCCTCCGTATTTATCATTTAATGAGAAACGGCGAGGAATAAATAAAAATAAATAAATGATGGATCGATCGATGAACTTCAATTTCTATGGGGAGGATTTCAGCATGGCAAAGTTTTCCTTCTAATACTGACAATTTAGAGTGGAAAAACCGTCATAAGCAAATTAAGAGATGGGAACTCCATGCTACCATTGGAAACTAACAATAATCATATACATATCAAAAACCTAGAAAATAGGACTAATTTTTTAGATGTGCCTCTGCGCGTGTAGTTATCATTTTAATCAGTTTGTACGGAGAGAGGTTTTTCATGCTAATCGCTATAGATACACCTTCATGTAACGACCAATTCGGTCCTATTTATGTCGAATGATTTATTTCGCATGAGCAATCTTGGAAGTTCGCCTAATTAATGAAATGGACAGAAAAAGCTAGTTTACACTCGAATTATGAGTAATTTTTTACAGCTGAAATAAATGCGTGAGGATGCATAATCTATTTTATTTTTAAGTATTTAAGATGAGCGAAGTGTTTTTAGAAATTTCCTTGAACGTGATGCTTTTATTCATGACATTCATCACGTGCGGGAAACAAGCGATTCATATTTGCGTATTTTTCTTAACACGAAGCTAAGTGACTGGAAATTATTATTGAAATCAATATTCTACGGGAACGCGATAAGGGTTTTATATTCTAATCTGCATAGATTACGGAACGACCAATACCAGGATGTACAATCTTGACATGCCGTTGGATTGCATTGGCTGTTCCAACGACATTCCTTCCAAGTTTCGCAATCCAATGATGCATTCAAAGAATAAAACGTGTCAATTATTTCCATATGATATTTTGCCAATTGCAATAAATTAAGAGCAATCACCATACGTTTTTTATCGGATGACTAAACTCATCAATATTTAATGGCGGAAGATTATTTTTAACCCGTGAAAATTTTTGTGTCTACTTCTTCAGAATTTCGTGTTTAGCGACGAACGTAAATTTATGTCGTTGCATGATAATTAGTTAATGATTTTTCACGCAAATACTTTACATGATAGTGATATCAATAATAAAATTGGAAGAATAAAATTTTTCTATTACACCAAAGCATTCGTATTTAGTATGAGATGAAGCTTTACACCTAATTCGGAGAAAACTATACTAACTTAAATTCCCGTCAAAGCATCTGAATGCACGACCCTAAGACCAGAAAAACAACACTCCCCAAAATCGCTAGTCAAAAGCGAGGTTTTGCTAGTATAAATTATTTGATGATAAATAATGCGAATTTTGTATGCATTATAGAAAGGAGTCGTCCATAATGAGATACATTTAACTATTTTGGAGAATTTAAGAATTTTACATCCCAAGACCAGTTGAAATTTGCCATCAAAACGGCATAATAAAAAATTAATAATGAAAAATATCCTCTAAATTGCCGCAATAGGCAGTGGGATTTTGTTCCCGGATTCAACCCAATAGTGGCTCACGCGGGAAAAATCATTCGCTTACTAGAATTACCTCTGATTTCGCCGTTCTTTTAATAATAAATGCAATCATTTTTCCGCAATTGGCAATATTAGTAATACTAGGAGCAGGAGCAATTTTTTCTATGCCTATAAGATTGCGTTAGACGTCTCCTACAGAAGTTGTTTCAAGGTTGGGAAACGTGTCTCACGCGTGCGATTTGTGTGTGTGTGTGTGTGTGTGTGTGTGAGTACGTGTGTTGGGAGAGAGATAAAAGAAACGATAACAAGTGCATCACGGGACGGATTGGAGCACGTCATCACGTCCTTGTCTACGCGAAATATGTCGACTGCATTGACTTGGGTTTCAATTATAATTTTACGAACGCGTATTTTAGCGTAAAACTCCGGGGGGGAAATATTGCAGCTGCTCAGACGGAAAGACGAAAAAAGGATGCAAATACAGAAAAAAGTCAATAAATTAAAAAATAGTCGTCGAATGTTCTATTGTTTTATGCCTCGTATTTTTTCTTCAAAACCTATGACGATTTAGTTTGCTCCGAAGTTAAGATTTTTGTATCGAAGTACGTGCCAGACTATGTATTGAAACCCTAAGAGTTTTAAGCGTAAAAAAATTACAGAACAGGGAGCGTGGTAGTTATAACGAAAAATTGCGTCACATTTTTGACACTTTCTAATACAATTTCATTAAAATTTTAGTAATAACTTTCTCCTTTCGCTAATTACCTGACATTTCTTATGTTGTTGTGCTTGCGGTATTTTCCTAACATTAATTTAAAATCGCAAGTATTAATATTTATAAGTTTTCTTTTTTATGACATGTGCCCTTCCGATGCTAAAATGTCATCCTAAAAATATATTTTTTAATTAAAAAATTTAAGAGATATGACGATAAGGCTATAAGATAACAAATTGGGTGGCATGTTTATTAAAACATTAAATCAGCGCATATTTTAAAGATTAAATTAAGAATAAATACAATAAAACTTTCTCGGACAACTTTAGACGTAAACGATATACATATATATTTAAAAATAAGTCATGCAATTTAATTAATCCCTTGAAAGAACAATGATGAAGTCGGAATACGCAAATGCAATTAATGAAGCTGTCTTTTATTGCATGTCCATGAATAGTAATTAGATTTACCTAGACATTTAGCGCATAGTGTCACCTTGGTACGTCGCGAATAACAAATAAATAAATAAAATCCAAGAAAAGATTGCCCGATTCACTGGAAGGACTTCCATAATGAAATTCTGACGCATTTTCTAGAAGATAATTTACCGAGTTCTTCCTTTCGTCCGTGAAACTATTATAATGCAGTGAAGCGAGGTTTTCTTTGTAATTTATTAATAGGACAATTTTCTTTGCTTATACTGTATTTATAAAGTACAGAAGGATCACATACAAAACTCCGGCTATTTCCTAACTTGTGCTCACTTCTACAAAACAACACATTAAATACATATTTACTCGAATTTGTAGTTTCTGTTGAATGTTGTTTATGAATTAAGATAAAATTTATGAGGTAAGTGTATCGTACGAGGATAGTTAGATATATCTCACTTAAATGATTACTTCAAACGGTAATTTCAGCATAAATTTTGCAAGTTAAATTTTTTATACGGCTTAAACACTAATAAAAATAAACAATACAAGTAAAAGAGCTCGTTTTATTCAACCCTGCAGTGGTAACGTTGGGTCTGACAGACCCAACGCCATCTGTTTTTGTATATTTGAACTAGATCGGTTTGAGTTGCAACATTCTCCATGAGTACCTTCCTATCGAATACTCATGAGACGGCACATGCCCCAGCTTTTAGTTTATCAACAGTTGTCAAAGGGTGTAGTGTTATGTGGGTCTGATAGACCCGACGTTACCACTCGTGAAAGTTTTTTCTTGTGGTGGCTTCAACGTCTTCCAAGAAATTCTGAGTAAAGAGGAAGAAACGAGAGACGTAGACTGGACAATCTGGCACCTATACGACAATTATTTGAAGCGTTTGTTGCAAATTGTTCGAAGTCGTATTGTGTTGGAGAGTACCTAATTCTTGACGAAATTCTTCAAGCATTCCGCGATAGGTGTCCCTTTAAAGTATACATGGCGAATAAACCAAGCCGACATGGAATAAAAATATATGCCTTGGTCGATGCTAGAATGAATTATACTTTGAATTTGGAAATATATGAGGGAAACCAGCCGTCAGAAGTTTATAAGTAAGCAACAAGCCGGACGATGTAATAGAACTGATGTGCAGGCCTGTGTACAATACAGAAAGAAACATCACTATGGACAACTGGTTTACCAGCTATGCTATCGTAAAAAAAAATGATGAAGGATTATAATTAAACAGTTGTAGGAACTGTAAAGAGGAATAAGGCCGAGTTGCCTACTGAATTCACAAATCCTAAAAATCGTAATATTTGCTCAAGTTTGTTGGGATTTCAAGAGGAAATGACGCTAGTTTCCTACATTCCAAAAAACAATAAGGTTGTTAACCTGTTTTCAAGTATGCACCACGATGCAAAATTGGACACAAGCGGGAGACAACAAAAAACCGGAGATTATCACATTCTACAATGCTACCAAAGGAGGCGTAGATGTGGTGGATGCCAAGCGCGCTGACTACAATGTGTCAAGAAATTCAAGAAGGTGGCCTTTGACTATTTTTTTCACTTTGTTGAATATTAGTGCCATAAATGCACACATCATATTCAAAGAAACAACAATTCAGTTGAGGAGCGAAGATTTTTTATAAAAAATATTGGTAAGAACTCGTTTTTATTTTTTTAATTGATATTTCCGGTGGTTAAAGTGTGTGTGTCAAGGCATTAAGCAGAATTTTTTTCAGGAAAACGTTTAATTGAAGAATACTTCAAGAATAGATCGACGAACATGTATTTATCTAAAGATGTGAGGCTGCTTGCTCAAAAGTATTCAGGCTACCAAGTTCAGCAACATCCACCAATGCAGCCAAATAAGAGAGGAAGATGCATTTATTGTAAAGACTCTAAATCAAAGTATTAATGCCAAAAGTGTTTGAAGTATATCTGCCTTAAACATGCATCAATGATGTGCAGTGATTTCATTGATAACAATTGAATTTCTGTGCGATTTTTTTAAAATTCATATTGCAAATCTTTGAAACTTTTAAATAAGATCTGTTTTGAAGGCAATTTTTTTGTTTTTTTTTTAAATAAACTTTTATGTTAGATATATATGTATTGAAGTATAACAAAGGGCAAATTTCATGCTGTATTCTCTAACTCTTCATTTTTTAAAAGACATTTTGTTACCTGGGTCCCTTAGACCCAACGTTACCACTGGCGGGATTAAATCTCACGTCACCACTGAAGGGTTAAGAGCAAATAAAATTCCTCCTTTTGAATTAATCCAATTAGACTCATGAAATTAGCTGGTAAATCAACTTCGTTTTTTAATAGAAAGTTTGACTCAACTTTTAACAATGTTCGCGTGTTCACACGCTGTTCATACTGCGAGAAAATTTTCCCAGGCGTGATAGGGAAACCGAGCGATTGTTTTTCATAACAATATATTTTTTCCGAACGGATGAGTTTCATAAAAAAATTCGAAACCAGACGAAAACATATAAATGGGTCAGAAAAACTTATCGCCTGTCGAAAAGTGCCATAATAAAAAACTCGAAAGACCCTACAGGAGGAGGAGAGTATAATTTAATAGGTGGCTCTTAAAATGGGCCTCTTGGAAACGTTTTTTCACAGAGTCATTTATTAATCTAACAGCGACGCCAAATAATTCACGTCGAGAATTAATACCACCAACCGCCACCATCACCCGTCGTCGTGGGTGGCGTAGCAGTCGTTTTCTTTTATATAAACGACGGACCACTATGTCAGCACGCACGGAAGAAAGACGCAACATGCATGCAGTCCGCGTCGTGATAGGAGGGCAAAAAAGGGAGAGAAAGAGCAGAGCCACGAGAGGATACATATGGTGCCAAACGAGGCGCGGGCCTTAATATAAAGGATCCTGCTATATCTTGGAGCCTAAAAAATGATGGATAGAAGGCAATGACCAGAAGGTCGTTCTTTTATTTTGTTATTATTCTTTGCGGAGAAGCATTCGAGGGAGGAGAGATACGTATCCAGCCGATCCAAGGCGATATCGTCTTGAATGGGGTTAGAAATCAAACGAATAATACAGATGAAAATGGCCTAAACTGTGACGATTTTTTTTTAAACGTCACAATGAAAACTAATGCAAAATACGAAATGTCAGCGAATGCAAAAGTTTAAGTGGAAAACAAACGAATCGTAAACTTAAAATTCAAACCTCAAAAGGTACTCGGTGACGGATATAACCATCACCAGGCAGGAAATGTCACGGCTCCTGATTGTCAGATTTCGTTTTATTACCCGTTGATGGCCATGAGCGTCCACGCGACTACCAATAGTGGTTTCTCGTAAGTCGTTCCGAGAGAGTTCAAATACACATTTAAACTACGATTACAATTGTTAAAGTAGTTGTTTGATCATCTGAACGGAATTGCACTGCTAATTGCAGAATGAAACTCTCAATAATTGGTATATGGAATAATACTTTGTTTGCTAACTCATTTTTATTTTCTCCATTATGTAATATAGGGGAAAGTATCGTTGTTGAGTCACATCGCACTAACAAAGATACAAAAATATTGCCTGATTAATCATATATGAGATACTAATGAAAGATTTGCAATCAACTCAAAACATAATATTTACCATAGCATTACAAAATTAAACTAAAATATATTATGTGAGCGTTAAAAATCTTTTTTAAAGAATAATGTTACTCTCTTAGCAACATACTTACGGCTACTTTGTATACAAAATATGGAAATCCTTCGCAAACAAAAGTTCAAAGTTATAAATCGTCAAAGAAGTTTCGATTAATAATCAAATTTCTCCAAATAATGCCATGCGCGGATGTGTAGAATTTAAAATAAACAAAATGTCCAGTTCGATTAGCACTGTAAATATTGGATTTACCTCGGCTAATGTAAGCTCAGATTTTTTAATCTTTCAGAGCTGCTTACAGCGCACCGCTTAATCAATGAGTTGTAATGCTAATCAATTTATTATTATTAATTATTTTTTGATAAACCATTTCCCGGTCCTATCAAACTAAATTGTTGGACCAAGCACCATCATAATCATCATCATTTTCTTAACGTTCCCCTCGCATCTATATTCCGCGCGTACCTTCGCGCGTGGCGATTTTTTGTTTCTCCTCAACTCCGCCGCGAGTTGAGTAACTGCGTGAGTAATGCCACACGGCGCGCCTTGTTTGGGAATTCAGAAGGGCAAAACAAAACACAAATCGATGACGTCCGGGTGCTTCCAGGAAATCTCTTAACGCCTCGCTACATTCTGAGGCAGTCTCTTCCGAACCGAGCCTCGCGGGTAATAATGACGTCCCATTTCAAAACAATGGGCGCTAAGCGACGGATAAGTAAACGTTAGCTTCGCAAACGAGATTTTCTTCCTCCGCTCCTCGGGTAAACACGTTTTTCCTCGGAAGAATATGATACACGGACGGATTTCTCACAGGAGAAGCGTGAGATGAATTTCTAGGGCAAGGAGTTAGAAACCAGAGGCAGCGGTAGGGACGGTGACTTAGATTTCATTACTCATCACAAAGAAGGCGCATTGCGCTAAAAAGTAAAAGGAAAGCGTTGGATTTTAAAGCGAAAAATAATACGCTGAATGAGGGAGATTCGGTTTTAACGTAAAATTAAATGACTAGAACGAACAAAAGCCGATTATTTAAAAAAAAATAAGCGAGAGACGCGAGGGTCGTAGCTCAACGTATCGGAGAATTTGATATAATGGAAATTTTGAATATAAAATTTCAATGAAGTCAAATGAAATGACCTAGCACGGGAAAACTTTATACAGGAATAATGCGAAGAACAATAATGGCGATTTGATTTTTCCGTATATTTTCCGAAATAAATAAAAAATAGCCGAAACAATAGACCAAATCAAAGAGAAAAACGAACATTTATTTTCGGAAGGCGGACGCGAAATAATTAGTTCCTGTCAGGGGAAAAATTTTAATTTTACACGATTCAACAATTTAATACTGCTCCAAATGCAGATGACAACTCGCGATGTCATATTCATCAAACGAGTCGGTGTTAAAAGAATCCTATATTATGTACTTAGGCGAACGATTATTCCCATCGATAAATTTATTGTATTATAGGTATTGTGTAATAACATGACTTCTTTTGTTCATAAATATGAGATCTAAAATTATCTAAAGAGAATAAAATTACATCCAGCGTACACGAACGAGCGGGACTGGATCCATAAAGTAGTGTTTCTCAAACTAGGGTCCGCGGAGTGAATTGCCAAAAAATAAAATTTTCACGAATAATAAATTTTTATAAAAATGATTAATAGTTAAATAAAATGAAGAGATTTGTATTAAAATTTCTTATCGTTGTTATTTTCAATTCAAAGGGAGCCGCATGATATTCAAGGGGACCGCGACAACTGAAAGTTTAAGAACCGCCGCCATAAAGCACTCGGAAGTCTCAGTGAAAAAACACAACTCTCGCTTTTTCCTGGCATACTTTCCAGAACGAGATTTTTTCCCATACCGCTTCGTAACTCACACAGTCGACGTCATAAAACTTCCAACTACTCATCTAGAATGCGTCCAATTGAGAAGAAGAGGGATAGGGAAAAAAAAAGTTTTTTTGACGACTCACTTTCTCCGCGCGGTTCTTTTCCTTGACCATCTCACACACGCACGCTGGCAAGAGGCGGCTGCGCATGCAAGTTTGACGGGCGCGCCTTTCCGGAATGTTTACAAATCGTTCCTTCTCATCTCGCTATCGTATAAATAAGCTTCTTTAGTCTTCCAGCGCAAAGAAAATTGTATGAAAAAAGGAGGAGACTGGATGTGAACTCAAGGAGGCATAAAGCACACATTCGGCGACTCTTGAATTACAAATACTGAAAATTAATTGTTTCTAAACAGGAGGGGGATCAGTGAAAGGAACAGTTTACCGGACGTGCTCCTCCATCCCTTATCTAAAAGCACTAAATATTAAAAAAATAGGGTTAAACTATTTATAGCTAGTGAATTAAGATAGAAACTAGAGGGAGTGCAATGAACTAGTATATTAAAATACGTTTACTTCTATTCTTTCACAATTTTTTTAATTGACATGTATATTCATACATGTAAGTGTGCCTAAGTGCAGGAGAGATAGGAGATTGCATGTAGGGTGATGTAGGGACTTCGTGGGCAACGGTGGCCGAGAAGGCTTTCCTTGGACCCACAAAAATCTTCACGCTAGCCACTAGTATTAATCATCAGGGTATAGCACATATCTGTATACGAAGAGATTATAGACATGTATGTATTGTATATAGGGGGTTTGTGTAACTATGAGACGTCACTCGTGCGCATCTAGTGACAGAATCCCTCGTCTATATAGGGGGTTTGTGTAATTGTATTCGTTGCCTCCTATTTGAAATTGTGGCGCATTTTCTAATAAATAAACAAACAACGTAATTCCACGGGAATTCTGCCCCCCCCTCGTGTTTTGTTTTTCGTCATTTTATCGAACGTCCTCCTCCTATGAGACGTCACTCGTGCGCATCTAGTGACAGAAGCCCTCGTCTATATAGGGGGTTTGTGTAATTGTATTCGTTGCCACCTATCCAAAATTGTGGCGCATTTTCTAATAAATAAACAAACAACGTAATTCCACGGGAATTCTGCCCCCCCCCCTCGTGTTTTGTTTTTCGTCATTTTATCGAACGTCCTCCTCCTATGAGACGTCACTCGTGCGCATCTAGTGACAGAATCCTTCGTCACTATTTCTTTTGGTTAAATTGTTATTTTCAAACCGAAATGTGATGTCCGACATTTCAGAAAGGCCGTCAGGGATTTGGGCCACGGCCACACGCCTTATGATTTACCTTGGTCCACGGAAGGTCGGAGAAAGCAACTCTCAGCTTCCAGTTGGTTTGGTAAACGCGTCGTCCGTGATTAACGTGAAACCGCTCGCGAGGTTTCCACTCGAAAACCGCGGCGGAAATTCGGTGTTATCTTTCCTGAATGTAGAAAACGAATCCGTGCCGAATTAGTCCAATTATTCGATTTTTACTGCATAAAAACGGGATTTTACACAATTTATAACAATGGCCCAATATTTCTGTCGTGAATACGAAATAATGCTTTTCTTCGGGAATTTATTTTACGTGTTAATGAAACTGAACGAGAGCTTAGTGCCACGAACTAAAAAGTAGCTTAGTGTCATGACGTCACTCTCAGAGCGTGACATTTAAAAGCAAAGGGAAAACATATTTGGGTGCGCAGACAATACTAACAACAACATATTAAGAGGAATATTCCGCTGAAATTTTCAGGGTTTGTAGATGTCATGAGTAGGCCTTCGGATAATATGAGACCACTCCTGTTGGTGTCCTCGGTTCGACTTCAGGCACTCCAACATTTGAGTTTTTCCTGTATAAATAGCATTGCGGAATATTTGTCAATTAATTTACGGTAATTCTCATCAAGTAGGAGGAATGAAATTTGGTGTGGTGGTTATAGGGTACCAATGCTTGCAGTATGCAAGCACCGATTACTCGTATATCATTATAAATAGCTGCTTCTTACATATATAGGATATATCATATAAAACCTAAGGCACTTCTAGAAGTGCTGCGGAGCTGAAATTTGTCATGAATATAGGTCATTAGGTACAACCTCGGGAAAAAATCCGAAATTCCACAAAATTTATAATTAAGGGTTGTTTTTGACTCCAATGCCCAATTTTAAACACCCATATGAAAAGCATTAAAAACTGTGCAGGGCTATATAAAATTGTTTTTTTTTTAATTATTTGCCATTAAGATACAAAGTCGAGACATGTACCATACTGTGGAAGAAAGAATGAAGTTTATTTTTCATAAAGACAGAATTCAAATCCAAGCTGAATTTGCGTAACCATTTGACTTTAATCATAAAATTATGAAAAGTTTTTCAGTTTTCAACGATGAAAATTTTTAACTGCCATAGCAACGATCCCAATACCATTCAACGGGAATGCATTTTCCATACTTCAAAAGCATTGATTTAATGTTTGGATTGCATTATAATCCGTTTGATTTCAGCCAGCGACGCATACATATGATGACGTGATAATTTTAAATTATTTTTTTATCCGGATACGTAATAAAATGGACGGATGATAATGCCATAATCCCAACAAAAAATATCCCAATTTTACATAAATATTAGTGTAACATACAAGCTATTGTTTTAATGATGATTATAGGTATTGCTTAAAAAGGTCGATCTGAGCCATGAAACCTGAAATTCGAAAACTTGGTCGCGAGCCAATTGCCAGAGAATTTAAAAATTCCGGATATATGCATTGATTTTGCAGAAAATGAAAATTATTGTCTTATTTATATATTATTATGCCATTGATTTTAAACTACGACGTAAACATAGGATGACGTCATTATATGAACGCACGAAATTTAGTAAAACGTGATAAGTATTTTAATGTGGGGTTTCGTAGTTTTTCGAGAAATTTTAACTCATTTCAATTGTTAAATATAATGGAGTCATACCTATTTCACAATTTTTTAAATCCAAATACGTGCTAAAGGCATGGATGATGATACCGTAATCTCATCACAAAATATCCTAATTTTCCCATAAATTTAGTGTATAGTGTATTGTCTTAATGACGATTACTCTTATTGCACATGCAGGGCGATCTTAGACAGGAAACTTGAAATAAGAAAACTTGGACAAGAGCCGATTGCCAGAGAATTTGAAATTATGGACAGCTGCCGTAATTACGCGGAAAATTATAAATATTTTGCTAAAACTCGTGGAATTTATTACCTTATACTCGTACATATAGGCTCCACGTGGCTGAAATATATATATAAATATATATAAATATATATATATATAAATATATATGAAGAATGTTGTAAAATAAATTTGTTTTCTAAACCATTAAGCACCACTTATTTATCGACATAGAAATGAATCTAAAAGCACCTCATTAGTAAATTCTGTCGACAGAGGTGCAATAATAAGGATTGGTAGTAACATCTACATCTACATATTACCCTGCAAGTCACCTTGACAGTGGATGGCAGGGGATGCCGCGCACCAAGTTCTTAACTAATTATTATTCACTGTTATCTATTGTGGTCACGTATTGTCCTAGGGAAAAAGGACTCCTTATACCTCTCTGTCCTACTATCTATTTCGCGAATTTTGTCCTCATTATCCCTCCGTCCGATATACGTTGGTTTTCGAATAATATCCTTCATTTCATTTACAAATATCTCCGACCTATATTTATCTAGAAGTTCAAGTCTCGCCTGTAATCTACGATCTTTCAACGATGGCCAACTCAACTTTTCAATGAGTAACGTAACGCTCTGTTTTTTATCGTAATTCTTTTTCACGAATCTAGCTGCTCGCCGCTGTATTTTTTCTAAATCCTTTATGAGTCCCCTCTGATATGGATCCCAAACCGCTGCTGCGTATTCCATTTGAGGTCTAACCAAGGATAAATAACAGGATTCTCTCACCTTTTCCGTGCTTTTCCTGACTATTCTACGCACAAAAGCCAACTTCTTATTTGCCGCACCTATCACTCGTCTTATGTGGGTGTCCCAAGACAGGTCACGATTCAAGGTTACCCCGAGGTATTTCACGGATTCCGAAACAGGAATGCTCTCACCATCTATCGAGTAGGTAAATACGGACGATGAGCTTCTAGATCTCCAAAAGTTTAGAACGTTACTCTTTTTCTGATTGATTTCTAGCTGCCATTCCTTGCACCATACAGATAACGCATCCAGATCATCCTGAAGCTGACGACTGTCGCTAGGACCACTAATTTCTCTATAGACTATGGTGTCGTCCGCAAAAAGCCTAATATTACTTTTCACAACTGAGCTGATGTCGTTTATATATAGCAAGAAAAGCATAGGTCCGATCACACTACCCTGCGGCACTCCAGAGACTACATCTGCCACACTCGAGGACTTACCATCGATGACTACTTTTTGTTTTCTATTCCAAAGGAAAGCGCGAACCCAGTTAATGACTTTAACATTAATGCTTAATTAATACTTAAGGGTATCTTTAAAATGGTTGAGCCAGTTCATCAAAATTTGAATTTAATAAGCATTTCTGAATAGGCACAAAAATATTTAGTCGATACACAATTCCAAGATTATGAGTCGCGTTAAAATTTTCGGATAACGCCATTTTCCCTCAAATGTTCGAGCTCTCGTGTGTGGAAATAATTAATGGGTGCGGATCTTCCGCATTAACTCCCCGTGCCTCTTGGATCGCTGGAGAACTACGCCGCGGAAAAATATCTCTTCATCGCCGTTCTCCTTTGCACGTCTCGTACTTAATTAAACTAAGACGTCTTAGCCCAGCTGACTGAACGAGAATGAGTCGCGATCCGCTTCTTGTCCGTCAACAATTTTACCACATCTTCCTCATTTTCTCCTCTAGTTGTGAGAAAAAAGGATGAAGGGATAATTGGCGCAAGAACGTGCGGATCCTCCCCACGTGTGGCCCAACAGTCTTGTGGCCCACTTTGGGTCTCCGAGGCCGGATATACGTGCGACCAGTGCCGTAACTAGGGCGGGGCAAGCGGGGCATCTGCCCCGGGCGCAACTAAAGAAGGGGCGCAAAAATTGTTAATGGCAACTTGTGCGAGGTTGCATGGCACAAGGACAGGGGAGATTTCTCTACTATACTTGTTCCAGACATTACGCATAGCAGAAACTATAAATTTCGATGAGTTTGCTGCATTAAAATCACGTAGAATAACTCTTTAATATTAAAATATTTATACTTTCTGTATTTAAATTATGTATGTATGTACGTAGGTATATTTAAAATTATATATTTAAATTATGTACATTTATAGTGAGAAATTATATCATTTATATTTTATTTTTATTTATTAATTGTTCGGCCAAAATCCATATGGTAAAAAATATAGGTATTAGAGAATTTTTTATGGAGAGGGCGCATATTTGGTATAAATTTTGCCCCGGGTGCTAAAATAGCTAGTTACGACCATCTCTAGCCTTCTTCTCAGAAGCACGAGGAGGTTTAAGTCGGTAGTTTGGTAGAAACTAAACGCTCGTTACACCATATATCTCTAATAGGAGAACGATCACTGCAGTCACAGCATACGACTTCCTGCGCGACAGCGCTAATATTTAATGGACATATGTTTCTCACAAGGCAACTAGAGTGGACCAGCCACAATCTACGAGCCTTGTAAGGATCATGCAGATAATGGATGTAGGATTCGTACTTGCCATGTTATCAATTAACGTGAAAGTTAGTAGCTATCACTAGAAAAAGGAGTAGAAAAACAATTAAATTTAAGAACAAAATGTCTAATTGATTTTCTCTATTTATACATCTCTAGCGGAAAAAACTTACGGAAATTAGTTAAATGGCGACAAATCCGTTTCCTGAAGGAATGAGATACGTCCTACGAACCGGTGAATTATAATGACATCCGTAACTGAAGGAAATTGAAATTTAAAATTTTATATTCCTCAGAAGGAAGACGTGCTGAAACATATAAAACGTTTTTCTCTGTCTACAATATTTTGTTAGTTTATTTTCCTGAATTATATGAATCCAGTCTCTTATTTATGCAGATTTACAATCTGTACATAATTTTTTTGAAAATTTACATTACAATACCATGAAACAAATAGTCAAAGGAAAATATTTATCGAAGTTTATATATAATATTACCATAGAATTTACTTGGATCAGGCGTTATTTTTTCAGGAATGCGGAACTTATAAATACGATCCCGGCTTGGTGGATGATAAAACGCAGATACCATACGTACCAATTCTGACATTTGTTATCCATTACGGGTCACTTAAGACAAGAAATAGCGGTTGACTCACGGTTTTCTTGGAATTACTAATCATTTATGAACCTTTGAGACATGCGATGCTTCGATTCGTTCATCAAGGCACGTGATTAACGTCTGTCCGACTTCTTAATGACGGAAATGTGATTTATTGAAAACTTACATGCAATAAAAAATAATTCTTCTTTCCTATTATTTTAAAATAAAGATAGAACAGCAAAATGGACTGTTTCAAAATCTTACGCATAATGCTTTGAACTATAACGTGAAAATTAAATACAGAGACAGCCATGAATGATAATGTACACATAGGCAGACGAATACGGCTGACGTTACAAATACCGAAATTATTGATTTCAATGTTCTAGGGATTTTTGTTTATTTCCGAAAAGATAACCTAATATAAAACATAAAAATTTCATTTCCATGATTTATTTTAATCTATATTGTCATCGACATCATAGATGATAAGAATATGGGTAACTAACGCCACTTTAGGTTTACGTCACTGATGGTAATGGAATGGAGGCGAATATACCAAGTAGGAGCAGATATTTCTCAGATGAAACAACTTATAAAACATTCTTATGGTCCTTTATTTTCGAACGGAAGTATCCGCTACCAAAGTTGGCAAAACATCGTCTTCTTTCCACTTTAAATTAACAAAACTGGTCTAATATTTACAGGCTTCCTTCTTTAATGATCAATATCTACGGCTGGCGATATTTTTCTGTGTGCTTAAGTAATATTCAAAACTAATTTACGTCTGCAAAACAGAGGTGTGTGTGTATGTGTGTATTTATGGCTAATCAACCTCTTGGATTATTATAGCCACAGCTCCTTCCATACCGAACACACTCACAAGGGAGGAAAACCCGGTACCGACATTAGCCAATTCTTAACGAAGAGCACCAAGGGGACCAACGGCTTAACGTCCCTTCCGAAGGACGTGAACGCTGACTTTGCACGATCTTAAAATAGAGGTGTGTTTTTATGTAAATGCACTTATTCGCAGGGAAAAATCGTCAATTGCGGAACGACTACGTAGTTGACCAGAAACACACTAAACTCCATAGGGATGCGCATAAATGTACCCGACGTTCCATTTCATGAATAACTACAGACGAAGGACTCCTAAAAAATTTCTTTCGAGTTTTATCCTACAAAATGTAAAGGTGCTGTTAAAAATACCTCAATACCAAGAATCTTACAAGTCGGTTCTTTCGGGGACACTACTCGTTTTCCTCCAGCCTTAAAAGACAGTAATTGGGCGACCTTTCGAATATTTTTGGGCGACCTGTGGGGACTTTACAGGCACCGCCAGGGGGAAAAAAATTCGGACGAAACATCCGTTTCGCCTCGCGCGCCAGATGAAATGGAAAAGCTGTGTCTGGTCGAAGTGAACCTGCGGTGTGTCTCCGAGAGCAGTCTGACCACTCTCCTGCAGACTCTCCCACTTTCTCTCTCTCTGCCCAGCCTTTGCATCGTCCGAAATTGGAAGTTTCCCCTCCCCTACCCTCGTAGGATCCTACAGCGGTAGTGTGACTCATTCAAAACTTTCGATGTCTTTGACCAAAACCCACACACGCACTCACACATGTACGAGTGAACACGTTCGCGAGAGCCAGAACCGGACCCAGAAGGAGAAAGCAAGATTTTTGACGAGTTTCTACGCCAATTCTTTTTCATCCCTTTCTTTTCCTCCGTTATCCTCGCCAATTATCGCAACTCGAGGGAGTTTAATTTTATCCATTTCGAGATGATTCCGTCCATTAAAAACGTTTACGCACCTAAATGGCCCTTTCGACAACGATCGACGCCTTTAATTTTCGAGGTTCGGCTGTTTTTTTTTTCGTTTACGTTCCTACTGGATGTTGGAGGATTTTTTTCCATTCGCAAAACCGGCTGCGGGACGAATTATCTCGCCGTTTATTCCTAATTACGCGAATGAGTGACATTAATTTAAAAACTTAAACGTTACCACCGTTACACCGATTACAATGTAAAAGACGTTTGCCTCTTTAGGCGATAGAATTAAAAAAGAATTGCAAAGGCAGAAAACAAAACAGGTTTTTTTTAGAATGTTCAAGTAAGTTTTCGGAGTATTCGACCCCCTTTCCCTCTTATTCATTTAAAATTTACATCGCCGCAGTTAAGCAGTTGTAATATGATATTTATCTTTTTCGAAAGTAAATTGAACGTATTAACGCTGCGCTTTTATTGTTGTAGCGACGTAAGAAAAACGAAACTTTACCACGGTAACGGGCACGTATAGATAGTTCATAAGGGGGTTTCTTAAAATTACGTCAAAAGGCAAACGGACCAACGGACTGACTCCAAAATGAACAGGGTCTGTCATAAGCAAAAACTCTCCTGAAAATCGTAGCTTCCCATTTCTTCTCGTTGCTTCAAAAATGTGCGCACGGACGGACGGAGAATGTGAAGACGCGATTTTTACAAAAAAAAGGCGCTAAAATGAACGCTTTAAAACGAAGTTAAAATATTTATGGTATCAGCTTGCGTTTCTAACATAATTAAGCCTACGTGCTGTAGAATTCTTAGATGAAAATTTAAAATAACACAAAAGTCTATGCGTTTTTCTTTTACATGGTATCCACGAATTTAAAGTAATATCGAACTATTTTTGCCTTTTCAACTGAACGCACCGTAAAATTTTCTAGAATTATTTTATGTTGATGCAAATGCTTTGTGAAGCCGGGTGATAAAGGTAAATATCACCCCCGACTGCACCAGAATCGCATCGAAGGAATACTAACAAACGCGCATGCGTCGAAAGCAACCGGTAACAGAAAAGTTGTTTATGTAAAAAAAAGGAGAACTCGCGACGAGACTGAACAAACGGAACCTCATTGGTCAGGAGATCCAGACCGTCGATTGGTCCGCAGAAAAAAAATATTGGTTAAGGCACCTGTTTCTCATTTGCCCGGGGCGGAAGAATTACCGCGATGGTCTCTCCCGTTTATTATCTGAAAAAACGGGCGTTCGCATCTGCCGAACAGCTCCAGGTGCTGCGAGGAAGGAAGGAAGGAGCCGCGGCGAGTCCGGTAAGCCAAAACAATCAATCGAACCATCGCAAGGGCGAGCGAAAAATACAATAAAAAGTGACGGTCGCGTTATCAGATCGAATCCGTGCAACTTCTATTTTTAGAAGTCGATCACCAAAGAGATCATGCAACGATTGTTGAGAACCTCGGACGTGGTTTTTCGCCTGTCCATTCCTTCCGTCCTTTTGTTTACGAACGCTACCTTTTTATGCGTTCTTTGCACGAAGCGCACGAAATGAACGCATAGAGGGGAAGTCGTTTCCGTCCGACCGCATTTTTCGACTCGGGAACCGCGGGACGTATTTTGATGAAATTTGGTATTGGGGAGTTTTGATAAAATTGGTCGATTGATTCCTATTTTGCTTAAAATCGGACGATAATTACGATCACTTTACATGAAGTCCTACATGCAGTTTACAACGCACCTGTTTCAACTTGGGAATCGCTTGACGCATTTTGATGAAATTTGGTATTAGGCAGCTTTACTAAAATTTGTCGATCTCAAAGAACGCATTTGGACTCCGACATGGAGTATACCTCTCCATACTTATTTAATATGATCAAGCAGTCTGTCCGTCTGTGATCAATCAACTTTTTAGTTTTAAGAGATATTTGGAAAAAAATTTTTTGAATTAGATAGCTCTTACCAATCTATGATTTTTCACGGATTGGATTTTCCAAGTAGTTTGTAGATTTTCCGCAAGATGGTTTCAGATGAGGAAAATTCAAAACTGAAATGAAATTGTAGCCAAAATACAAGGGATATCTGGAAAATTCCTTTTGCATTAGATGTCTCTTATCAATCTATGAATTTTACATTAATTGGATTTTCCGAGTAGTCCGTAAATTTTCCGCTAGATGGCTTCTAATTCGGAAAAATTAAAACTTTAAAATTGTGTTATAGCCGAACTACTGAAACTAGGGGAGTGAAGATTTCACGGATGGGAAGGTCTAGTGAGGGCCTACATTCCAATAGTGCGGGTTGCCCCCTCCCCAAAGGGATGGAGGCGAATGAGAACCCTGAAAAGTTCTAAAAAAACGTGCCTCCAACTTTTACTTAAGCAAATCCCATCTCGACGCGTGATGAATTACTATCTAAACGAAGAGTTTTAACACGTCAATCGCGTCATTAAGTGCGTGGATGTGGCGGATGAACGAATTAGTTTCAACCTCTTCGAAAAGGATGGCGAATGACTGAAAAAATCGGATCTGATTTTTGATTTGTTTTTAAGTCGCCGAAGTCCATTTAAAAAAAATATGTACGAAACGAAAGCTACGGCTTCGAAAGTGCGGATTAATCAATCAAACTTGTCTCGAACGGGGCCAACCTTTTTCGTCGGCGCTTGATGAATATTCGCTCATTAATAATGAACGCTAAAAAATTAAAGGATTCGTTGAAGGGATGAAACGCGTTCTGCGCCTTCCTATTAGGAACTCGAAATCGCCTTCTGCCGAATACAGAACGCGATTCGTTTATCACGATGACTGAATGTTTGTTTGTGAGATAGCGCGACTGGTTCCGAGATAATGAGTGATTAAAGTTTTGGATCCCGATAAAAAAACTGTTTAAATCATTACTTTCCGGCGGAAATGAGATGGGAAATGTCCCCACGAACTGCAACTCTTTATATTAAAACACCCTCTCACGCATGAACTGATGCATTTTTCTCCTGTTTAATTTTAACTTAAATAATTGAATGTTTTGATTTGGTACGCGGGAGGCCAAATAAATTTTTAACATTACACTTTCTTTGTACGTTAATTATTGTTAAGAATTTCTAACACTAACGTTTAGATGTTCAACATTTAAATAAAAAGAATGGATAGTACCGATAAGTTTTAGTGCCTATTGCGATAGAGAGAAATCGATAATTATATAAAAGAACGTCTTAGATAAGCCTCGCTATAAAGACAAAAGAAAAAGAAATAACGCTTTGATAGATTGTAACCAATTAAATAATTAAAATTACGCTGAAATTGGTGTTTAATGTTTAAAATTGCAAAAAAGTAAATATTTTCAAGAAAAATGCTAATACTTAATAGATTTTACGTAAATTGTAACAGCAGAAAAATAATTTCTTCAGGCATTACCTATCTAAATGGCCCTCCGAAAGTTGTTAACCTTGCAATTAAACATATCATAAAACATTTTTACTTACGGTTTTCTTACGATAATCTACCGTTGCCGCAGCAATCCATTGCCAAATAAACATTAACTGAAAGCAATGGCCCAAAATATACATACGGAATAATTCACGCAGTGAGACAAAAATTGTATTTTCTTCTGCCACTAACGTAAGAAAACAATGGCTTTGATTCCTTCAGAAACCTCATATCTCTAACAAAGGGAACCAATCGCATCGATATCCTTTTCTCCCGGTAGATCTAGCGAACATCCAAGACACTAGAACGGAGCCTTGTGGAAGGGAAGAGGTGCTCGGAATGAGAGAGTAGGGGGATGTTCGGTAGACGTGGGGAGGGGAGATAGGGGGGGGGGAGATGCGGGGAAGGGGTAGGGGTAGAAGCGGCCCGAGTTTGTCATTCCTCTTAACCCCGACGTGGTCAAGGCCAATCAGCTTTTACGTTTTGCGATGCGCATGAAAAGCCGCCTTTGAAGGAGGCGGCGGCAGGGGTTGGGGCCGAGGGATAGACCGAGTGAGAAGAGAGGGATGCGATATAGTGTTGGGAAGGGAGAGGGAGGAAAAGGGTTGGAAGAGCATGGAAGAGAGAGGAGAGAAATTTTATTTCCTATCCCTCTACCATGTTTCCTCTCCTTCTCCACTCAACATTCTCATCCTACCTTTAGTTTTCTTCCTTTTCCCTTCTTTCCAAACTTTTTCCTCCCATCTTCTAGTATCTTCTTGTTCTATTTCCCCTTTCTCCCATTCCCTCGCCGATATTCTTTTCTTCTCGAAGCAATCATCTCGCACTCTTTTATTCCCTTCCTCTATTTCTATCTTTCTATTCCTCCTACATTTCTTCCATCTTTTCTTCCTAATTTTTACTTGCATCTCATCTTCGTTTCGTGCTATCTTCTATTCTCTTTTCCTATCTTATCAATACCATTATCCCATCTACCACTCACCTTTCTCATTATCTACTTCTCTTCCTCCTTTCCTCTATTCCTGCCTTTCTCCTCCTACACTCATCTTCCTCACATCTCTCGTCTTCCCTTCACACCATCATCTACCTTCTTTTCCCCTCTTTCTCAATTCCATTCCCCCTTATATACCACACCTCTCTCATTCTCATCCTCTCCTACTTCTTATTCTCGTGTTTGTAACCTCCTTTACTTCCTACCACCAACCTCCTCCTATTTTCCTATTCTCTTTAGCAAATTCCCCGCCATGTCGCTTATCTCCCCCTTCCCTGCCTCTATCCTTTCCTCTTTTGACCATTCTCTTCTCCTTCCTCCTGTCTGCTCCAATCTCAACCGTATTCGGTACAACACACGCTTAGAGAAATCTCGATTTTATTTTCGCATTTCTCCTCTTTCGTGTTTTTTTATAACCGTCTTCTTTCTCTAACGCACGACTTGGTCCGACCCTCTCTTCTCTCTCTCTTTCTTTCTAGCCGTCCCGTGGAATTCCCATCCGATATAGCCGAGACGTGAGAAGGGGAGTGGGGGAGGAGGAGGCAAGAGTTAGGGTCGGGGGTTTGGGGTTGGAGATGCCGGAGTCGGAGGCGGGGAGGAGAGGGTGGAAAGAGGAAACGAGGCTTTCCTCGCCTGTAGATTATCGCAGATGATGCGCGCGGGATCTCGAAAAGTCTTACGGCTTCACGGATCTGATCCGGTGCGGTCATTTTTTTAAACTACGAGAAAGAGGCGAAGAGAGAGAGAAAGAGGGAGAGAGAGAGAAAGAGGAGAGGGAGAGAGAGAAGAGAGAGAGGAAGATAGAGTGAGATAAAGAGAGAGACAGAGGGAGAGAGAAAGGGAGAGAGAGAGGGAGAGAGAGAGGGAGAGAGAGAGGGAGAGAGAGGGAGAGAGGGAGGGAGAGAGGGAGGGAGGGAGAGAGGGAGGGAGGGAGAGAGAGAAGAGAGAGAGGCAGATAGAGTGAGATAAAGAGAGAGACAGAGGGAGAGAGAGAAAGGGAGAGAGGAGAGAGAGAGAGGAGAGAGAGAGAAAGAGGGAGAGAGAGGAGAGGGAGGAGAGGGAGAGAGAGAGGGGAGAGGGAGAGAGAGAGGAGAGAGAGGGTGATAGAGAGGGAGACAGAGAGGGAGAGAGGGAGAGGACGAAGAGAGGGAGAGAGAGAGACGAAGAGAGGGAGAGAGAGGAAGAGAGAGAGGCGTGGGCCGCTCACATGCGTGTTATATATTTTTATGGATGCTGTTTTAGTGTTAAAAAATAAGAGAGGAAAGATTTCCACGGAAAAAACCGGTTAAATTGATAAAAGAGGCTCGTGAGAAAAATCGGATAGGATTTTTCCTACTTCTCTGTTTTTTATCTGATCCCAAAACATGCCTTATGCTCCAATGATCATGGCTGATTTTTGATATACCACAGAAATAAGGCGTATATCCATCGATAATACAAGAGATAATTCAGTTGGAATAACTCATCAGGCAGAAGGGATAGAAAATTAAACGAGCAAATAAAAACTAAAACAATAAAATCTGACGTGGCCGCCACATGACTTTTTCCATACCTGTAATATTTCCAAAAATTCCAATTAGGTTACATAATAATAAATATTTTAAGAAACCGAGAAAATTTTAGACTTTACAAAGAACAAAAATAAACTCAAACCATAGCCTTCTAATATTGGATATAACCAAAAAGTTACGACAGTTAAGAAAAGAAAAAAGAGCGTTACTAACAATAAAACGTAACTAAGCGTCAATTGTTAACAATAGTCGACGGTAGGTGGCGGGGTAGTGGCAGCTAAAAATATAAGATATCTCTTAAACAATGCATTATATGAAACAATTTTTGAAACGAGAAAAAAGTCTGCTATGACCGGGAATTGAACCCGGGTCTTCCACTTGCCGGGCAGCTTATGCCTGTCTGCATAGGATCTTCGGATCATATCAATCCATCAATTTAATGCATTATATGGAAAAATGTTTCAAACAAAGGTTGTAGAAAATAAAATTTCCTACATTTTCTTAATTGTTGGAGCTTTGTGGCTATATCCATTATCAGAAGGCTAAGGTTTGAGTTTATTTCTGTTCTTTGTAGTCTAAAATTTTCTCGCAGTTTCTTAAAATATTTATTATTATGTAACCTAATTGGAATTTTTAGAAATATTACAGGTATGGAGAAAGTCATGTGGCGGCCACATCAGATTTTTATTGAATAGCAAAAACCGTTATTATTCGATTTCAACATGTCGAGAACTAAAATGATTATATAAGAAGAAACGGACATCCTAGGTAGTAAAACAATACATTCATCATAGATTACAGGCGATGCCACATCCCTACAGGTCAAATAAAAGTATTCTTATTCGATCGAAAAAACAACGGCAGCAAAGCTAATAAGACATACGGCCGGTAAATCCTCACCAGCGACATTTTAACTGAAAATCGTAATCAGTGAATTCAACTGCTTCCCGTCTAGGAGTTTATCTACATCAGTAAGACGACAAAAAACACCGATCTGAGAACGACGATTAAATTCTGACCTTATCTGAAGTCAAATTTCTGTTCCCTTCTTCCTTATACGAGTTTTTATTTGTATCGCATTCCGGTTTACTTCACCGGAAACGGAGCGCTATAATCCTAGTTAGGTTCCCAACACAAGCGCAGGGAATTGGATCGAGAAGGAGAATAGCGGAAGATACCTCGGCTCGAGAGATGAAAGCACTGACGATGTTTAAGGCTTACTACCGTCGTCTCTACCTTTAAGGATGGTGATCATCTTTCTCTATCTACCAACCCCCTTCACTCTTTCTTCCACCTCGTAAATATCCCTTTTAACTCCAAACCGTCCCGCCTATCCTTTTCTTCCCATCATCCTCCCACTCTTGGGACCTCCTTTAAAATTCCCCTTTACTTCCCTCCCTTAAAAAGCTGTTCTGGCCACCACATGAATTTCTCTATATCTGTAATATTTCTAAAAATTCCAAATAGGTTACATAAAAATAAATATTTTATGAAACTGCAAGAAAATTTTAGACCTTACAAAGAACCGAAATAAACTCAAACCATAGCCTCCTGATATTGGCTATAGCCACAAAGCTCCAACAATTAAGAAAATTAAAAGGAGCGTTACTAAGATGTAACTAAGCGTCAATTGTAAACAATAGTCATCGGAAGGTGGCTTGGTGGTGGCAGCTAAATAATTTAGTTTTTAAGATATCTCTTAAACAATGCATTATATAGAAAAATGTTTCGAACAAAGTTTGTAGAAGATTAAAATTCCTACAACTTTTATTCCAATACATTTTTACATTTATCAAATATTAAAGCAAATATTTCAAAATAATGGATAAGTGACAAGAGTAAACACTCACTTCCGGAGGACCGATTTAAAAAAAAAACTAATCAGTTCTTCTGACTTTTATAAAAATGTTAAATATAAAATTTCGCATTGACTTGATTAATAGTTTTCAAGTTAGAGCAGCCACAAAAAAGCTATCACATATATACACACGCACACATCATCGAGAAAATGGTCAAAACGTGTTCAGGGGACCTCAAAACGTGTATTTCCGTTGAAATCTCGAAATCGATTTTTTTCATGAAAACAATACTTTCCCCTATACTGCGTATGGAGAAAGTAAAAATCTTTCATTCTTCGCCAGAGATGAATTTTTATAGGGGCGGTCTTTTTGAAATATGACTGCTTTGGGAGTTTGAAACGACCGTGCGAGAAAGATATGCATAATAATATCAGCGCCAGAGAATCAGCAAAAAATGTTACCTTCGCGTTGCAATCTGCTCACGTTTTCCCCGACTCGCTGTGTTGAATTCTCCCGGGGATAGGGGGGGGGGAAGTGAGAGAGAAAAGGTCGAAGACATTAAGCCACGAATGAAAATAAGTTGTTTTGGAAGATCTACTCGCGAAACGGAGGGTTAAATGGACGTCGACCAAATACGCCAAGCGGATAGAAGCGATCTGAATTCGGTTTTTTTGGCCAATGATGTGGGTTATTAAGAAATATCACGCGAAGCTCCTTAAAAAAATAGCCGATAGCAAGTTCGGGCTGAAAAACTACCTAAATATTATTTCGCAGTTCATCGGCAAATTTGGAACTGAGAAAAAGTCCATCCGAAAGATTTTTATGAAAAAATCCCGTAGAAATAACATTATGATTAGAGAAAAAGTTTTCTTTTGGCGCTCTACTCCCCGTAATCGTAATTTGTTCAGTATTGAAACGCTTCCGAGGATAATCCATCGGTTTATTCCTCATGTAGCCAACATTTTAAATAGAAAATATACAAAACTTCCGGTCCATCGATTAAAGCTCGCAAAATAAGTATCGACCTCTCGAAAAGAGCTGGAACCCAATTGATATAATAACTAGTTCTAATATCCCCATAAAAATTGCAATCTTATTTTTGGCTGTGGGTAGTAGTTAGTTAATCAATCGAATAGAGAATTTTATACTTAGGAAGGGAAATGGTCTATCATAAATAGAGATACGTTTCAAAATAGATACGTGATCGCATAGGTTAAGAAATATTTCAACCTTCACAATCCTGAATAAATCTTGATAAATCAGGATTATTCAAAAGCCGTAAAATAGTTGTAAAAACCAAATGCGCGTTGCGGCTGCAAGGCAGCCATCATCAGTGATAATTTGTAGACAGCAGTTTCTAAACATTACTAGATCCTGATTTATCGGTTTTATCTTAGCCATAATGATAACCAGAATGATATTTTTTTAAAATTCACGAGTTAACTTTATGTTCTATGGAAATTTTTAGTCATTGAGTCAAGAACAAGCTCCTGAAACTTGATGTGTTACTCCTTTCCTTCTAATCTCCATATATTTCCGGTATTAATTTCTCTTTGATTGTTTTTTCCCGACTTTTATTACCTGCTCTGTCTTTCTTTTATCATCGTAAAAGGAGATACAGTGTGATCGATTCCTTGGTAATATCTTTGACTCGGTGTTTCACTGAGCGAGATTAATCGTAGGAAAGGACACGGAAATTCCCAAACGCGGAAGGATGTAGATTATCAATCATCGAAAACCTCATTCCCTAACAGAACTCTCATTAATAGCGCAGTCTCTCCGCCTTACTCCGCCGAGTTCATCAACGTCGACATGGCAATAAGGAAACGGGCGTGATACCCCTCGTATATAATTTCCATTCCCGAAGAACAACCATTTTCCCTTTCGAATCCTTCATCCCTCGCGAACGATACAAATGAAGCTCCCTTTTTCTCCTACGGCATCATGGAGCCTTTATTTAACCGCAGCTGCACCGTGAGTCGATTAATTTACGACCTCTTTTCGTTCTTCTTTCTTTATTTCCCCCTCTCCCCACCACGCCACCACCTCGATTTATTCATTTGTTTCGCTCGAGTATCCCGCGAGATCCTCTTTATCCCGCCGCGTTTGTCTGCCTCCCCCCTCCCCCATCCTCTCCTCCGCGCTCTGAATAAAATACGAGAGCACCGTTTAGGTGCGAGGGAGAATCCACGTGATTGAGCGGTTATAAAAATCCCCCCGAAGCCAATCATCTCGTTAAAATAACATTAATAATGGCGGTTGTCACGGAGACATAAGGAGGTCGTGATTTCATGCGCCACCGCAGTTCCCCCTTTCCCCTTTTCCTACCTTCTCCTTCCCTTCTTCTCCCCACTCTTTTCTCCCCCTCTCCCTCTCGGTCCCTAACCCAGCCTTTCGCGGTACCTTCTTATCTCTCCCGGCGTTCTCTGAATCGAGCTGACGCACCGAGAGCGTGATTACTTGCGCACGACCAGTAATTTCTTTGCGAAAAGATGATATCGAGCAAAAAAGACGCGTTAGTGATGCAGGCGGTCGCACGGTTGGTTCGAGAATCTGCTGTGGATGAGGGAAAAACATTTCTTAGCACGGCTCTCTCACGTTCCAATTCTCTATGGCCACGGATGAAGGAATACTCACCTCAAGGTCCCCCGATCCGCTATCAATATTAGCTTATAGAGTGCATAAAAACATTAATGGTGGAGTAAATGCAACGCTGACGACAAAGTAGTTAACATAAATATGGATAAGAAATTAACAAGTTCTAAATTACTTCGCATAACGATCATATCCGCTGATCGTGAGAACCGATTATAAATTGATACTGCTAATATCTTCTACTAACTCCTAACCCTAAAGTGAGTGAAGGACGACCTTCATCTTCAGTTGATATTTTGAAGCTTCCTGTTCTCAATTCTGGCGCCAACTGCGAAATATCGTTCGAAATAGTGCGGAATATATAAAAAAATCTACGCAAGTTAAATAAAAACCATAAGTAATTAAAACAAGTAGACGTGAAGTCTAGAGGGGAAAGAGGGAGGAAAAAAATCGAGGAAGCACAAAAGGAAAAACAGCAGGACGGGAGAAGAAAAAGATAAGACGAGAAAAAGAAAGAATATCTGAGAAAAGATGATGAAAAAGAAAAAGGGAGGGTATGAGAGAGGATGATGAAGGGAAAAATTTTAAGGGAAATAGAGAGAGAAAGGAAGAGAAAGAGGAGAGGGGAGAGAGAGAGAGATAGAATGCAAGAGAAAGAGTGGGAGAGAAAGGGAGAGAGAGATATGTGGGAGAGAAAGAAGAGGAGAGGGAGGAGGGGGGAGAGAGAGGAGTGGAGAAAGGAAGAGATGGAGAGGGGAAGGAGAGAGGGAATGGAGAGAGGGGGAGAGAGAGGGGAGAGTGGAGGGGGAGAGGAGGGGAGAGAGAAAAGAGGGGGAGGGGGAAGAAAAAGGGGAGAAAGATGGGAATAGAAAGAGGGAAAACGAGGAGAGAGAGGAATCAGAGATAAAGGGAGAAAGAGTGTACGAGAGAGAAAGAGCTAGCAAGAGACCAAGTGGGTAAAGTAGAATCTGGATCCACGGCAACTCCAGACGGGAGGCACTAGCGTCTGGCGAAGTCGTCTCATATCCCAGACGATGGGAATTGTTTCGTAGGAGGCATGTGGGGGTGGGGTCGGGGGAAGATGGGGGAGGAGAGAAGATTGGTGTGGGTTAGGAGAGTGGGACCCGGAATGGCCGGTCCATAGGACTCGGGGTAGTGACCGTTTCGCATGGAATAAATCTGACCGCTCTCAATGGCCCCGCCTTTCTCTACATTTGGTAGCGAACATCCCAAGCATCAACCTGCATTTAAGATTCCGTTCACGGCTGCTTTGAGTTGTCCTAAGGTTTCAGAGTCAAAGCAGCCGCCGCGGCAAATGCCGCTGAAGAACATGGTATGATCGCTTTTGAGAGCATTGCATAACCTGGATACTGACCGATGACGACCTTATTCATAGCATTTTTTGTTCCCTCCATTAATTATACATTGTTCGATTATCATCCTTTCCCAAGTAAAGGATGAATATAAACTGATTTAATTCAGGCTGGATTAGAATGGAGAGTTTCTGATCCTGAAAAACTTTTACGTAAAAATGATCGAAATAACTGAAATGACGGTGAATAAGTATCGATTATGCATTATTAAATGCAAATCGTATTCTAGAGAACTTTTGCCCGCCGATAATCATCAACGCACGTATTCTCACAGCTTTCTACGGATGTCGTCAGAGGTGAAACGGAACACTTTCGACGACTTTCCAACATTTTATTTGCGAAAATATTATCAATAGATGGAATTTGTAACTGCCAACTTGTTAGTTTGCAGTCACTAAGGACAAATTTTGTTAACAACAAGCATTTATTGCGATCATTGATTAAATTAAAAATGTATCAGTACCGTTAATAGTACAGCCTTTCTATGCTTAACACTGAGGCATTCTCAAGCCAACAGTTCGTCATAGACATTCGCCCCATTATTGATTAATTAAAATAATTTTTTTTAATTCGTCGGAGCGAATAGCATTCATAGTTCCATTCGCTTGGTAATGGAAAAATTTTGCGAAGGATTCAAATTGAAGATCGGGTTTTAGACGGTGAAAACCTCAATAAGATTATGGAAGGTTTTACTTCTGCTTGTGCAAATGTGGCACACCGAAATTTTTGGAAAAAGAAACAGGGACCAGGTGGAATTACTTTTACTACCTTTTACAAAAAGTATTCCACGCTTTGTTTCAGACAAATTCCGCAGAGCTCGGCGGAATTATGTTTCATAACTTGCGTCGTGAGATAGATCACTTCGTTAATATAATAAATCCGTAAATCCAAAGTAAACGCTATTCTAAGGTGTAATTTTACTATGAAATTACTGCTGTTCTTGTTTCAATGCGCTTTGGCTATCGCATCATTGAGTACTAGAGTTAACAAGATGACAAATGAATATAAAACAGCAACTAAAAATTCCTAAAAACAAAAATTATATCACATCATCTCGATTTCTAAGGAAATAAATAATAAGGAAAGAATTAACTGTTCGTCACACTAAAAGTAAAGGATAACCGAATTTATAAGCTTAATGCGTTCCTTACCGCAGTCGTATAAGATTTCGGAATTTGTCCAAAAAATCAAAAGACTGCCTGACATTCGTTAGGACGAGCAAACAGGAAAAGAAACGACCGGCAATGAGGGTGAAAATCCATTAAAACCGGCGGGTATAAAAATCTCAGTTGGTATTTCTCTCTAGGAGTCTAATAATAGCTTTTAAAGATGTCCAGCATCCAAGTCACTCGGTTCTTTCTGGCATGGAGTGCTGCATACCAGCTGCGCCGATGTCCATGCCCACGCGAAAGAAAGAAAAAAGAACAAACGGCGGATATTCTTCCTTGCATAATTCGCGTATGTGCTGTGAGTTTTGGCAGTCTCTTAGCGACGGAGGAATACATACCGTTCACCAGGTGGCTCGAACACTGGGACATTTTAGGGTTGGGTAATGCGCGCGCAGCTTTAAAACGAGGCACATCTCGACGTGCGAGGTTGGTCGGTCGGTCTGTTTGGTGTAGAGCTTTACAGGAGCATCAACGGTCATGTATTAAGATAGATTAATCATATTTATAACGTTAAAATTTTCAATTTTTTTGAGTTTTTTTCTGTTTTAAAACGTCATTCTTAGTCGTAATATCGCAACTTTTGATCCCAAAGTCATGCAAGAAAGATGAAGAAAGAAAATAATTATAACATTTAACACATCCGTTGGGGCAGTTTGATACTAGCTTGGCTAGTTCCGTCCCAACCAAGAAAACATCCGCTTTCAGAAACGAGAAAAATGACCTGATACGATAGTTCAATGGTAGAATATCCGCCCGGCAAGTGTAAGACCCGGGTTCGATTCCCGGTCATAGCAGACTTTTTTCTCGTTTCAAAATTATTCCCAACCTCTTAATAATTTAAAAATTTCAGCTCCCTAACTTACGGCGTAGTGTCTAAGCATCTACCTATTTGTTTAAACTTTAAGAATTTTTAACAGCAACACAAATTAAAATATCAAAATTTGTATAATCCCTATTTCGTTTTTTTACAAATCCTACCTCTAAAAAAATCTCAGCTCCGTAACACATTCGTAAATACATAAACCTTGAAAATTTGTTTAAACAATTGCGAATTTTTAGCGGCCGCATTGTTGCACTTTTTCAAGATTTTCGTTTTTTTAGTCGGTTTTGCACAAAATGCTACCTAAGAAAAAAATTTCAAATCTCCAGCTCATCTGGAAGCGCCTAAACATTAGTATCCTCCTATATGTTATATGTATGTTATATCCTCCTCCTCCTTCTCTGTAAGGAACGTCTATATATATATATATATATATATATATATATATATATATATATATATATATATATATATATATATATATATATATATATAACAAACCCAACCAAATCTACGAAGACGTAAAAATGTATGCTTTGCTCGCAAGACTTAATGACGGTGCGAAAAGTTTCCGAGCGCGCTCCGAGGCAGGCAAATGAACTGCGCATAGAGTGATCGTTTCAAGTGGGCGGGCGAGATAATTTGTAAGGCTAAAGGTCGACTTTGAGGGTCAAAACAGCACCTCAATCTTAATCTCTCCCTTTCTCTCTCCAACTCCTCCCACGCTGCAGCCGCTGCATCGACGCCAGGATGGTTATTTTATCTTTTTCATCCTCCGTCCTCGACGATGCCAGCGCCACCGCGAGGACGAAGATGGTTTTTTCCCACGCAAATGAGGTGTGGATACTGAGATGAGTTCGCCGACGAGAAAAGAATGGACCCCACTGTAGTGTAACGAGCGCTGCAGCGTAATACGATGTGCTCTGCCGTTCCGTTTGCTGGCTTACATATTCCTCGGCGCAAACACAAGCCTCCGTTTGCTGATTTCATTCCCTCGTATTTAGGTCCGTCGCGTGTATTCGCGAAGATTTACTCTTGCGGTGGAAAGAAAAAGGAAGCAAATAGAATCAAACATGCACTCTTCTGTAACTAGCAGATTATATTGAGACTTTATGTGGACTTGAACTGCATTTCCTAAAATTAGAATTCGAAAAAAATCAATTACGTCCAAGCAGTTAATCTAAAACAGTAGCAGACTTTGTGACGTTGAACCCAGCCAATCTTCCGTAAAGTGAACTTATGTGACCAAGAACTTTTTATATCCATTACGTTCGGCTGCAATTCCTACATTATAGAATTGAAAGAAATAACTCTTAATAATTTTCCACTTCAAACGAATTCATTCACTGGTGGTAGACATTTTTTCGGCAAAATATAATGGACGGGCACCAAACAAGCTACTACGGAATGATATGTGACGTAATTTAAAGCGATTTTGGGTAATGATAATCTAAATATATCCAATGATCGAAAAAACATGCAGTATAATTCGTTAGATAATTATTCCCATTCCGAAAAAGACATGAACGAAATAGTCAGTGCGTATTTGAGCGAGTGTGTGCACGCACATATAAACCGGTATTTTACATTTGAAATGACTAATGTCGTTAGTAAATAGGTAAAGATGGAGACTACGACGAAATTGATGTAAAATGAGAAACCTAACTCCTTAACCGTAAAGTTCAAATATTAGAGGAACACAGGAAAGGGGGGGGGGGGAAGAAAGGAGGTGAAAAGTCAAAGAAAATAAAAAATACAAACAGGTTCAGGGGGGTGTTACTCCACGCCACATTGCGCCAGGGACCCGAAAATCATCACACCGCTGCTAGGTTTGTGATTCTGTACGACCGCGACAGGGACCTACTAGGCAACCGCAAACACACGAACAAGTACACACCAAGAGGTAAGGGGAAATAAAGGAAAAAATCGCAAACCAGGCTCCTTTTTTAGATCCTTTTTCCATCTTTAGGATTAGTGCTTGTGCGTTTGAGTGAGTGAATGTGTGTGATCTCAGGTCCCTGGCGTGGAGTAGCACCCCCTAAACCTGTAAGTTTGTAATTTTTATTTTCTTTGACTTTTCACCTCCTTTCTTTCCCCCCTCCCTTTTTCCTGTGTCCTTCTAATATTTGAAATTTACGGTTAAGGAGTTAGATTTCTCATTTTAAAATTTCGTTAATGATTTTTAGTATGGCGTTACCGTCTTCTTCAAGTGTTAACATATGGTTTGATGCCTCCATTGCCCTCCATTGGATGAATCCTTAAACCTATTCCACGCAAAATTACTTGATCATACGCTCCATATTAGCTCCGTAGGGCGAGGGAAAAAAGATTCTGATAGGCGCAAGGATATTCAGAATAAAGGGACGTAGGCAATGGAGGATTCAAGAGGAATGATCGCCAACCTCCTTGGGAAGTTTCTGGAACCGAAAGTTTCAATAGCAAAATTCTCTCTATTTAGCCAAATTATAATTGATTATTTATATTTGCTTGCCTTCTTTTTTTTAAATTCGAACTTAATACGTCCTTCAGCTACAAAAAAATTTATGTGAATTTATTTGACCATAGGTAAATTTTCTCAGAATCAGCCTCTAATATTAGCGCCATCTCGAGATAATGAACGGCAAATAAACGAGCATTCGCGCATCCTTTTCCTTGTAATTACAGGGAAAACTGGGACATTTACCGACACAAAAACACGCGAAATTCCTCGGCGTCCGTCAGCGACGCGAATTAATTTGCGGACGATCAAAAAAAGCCTGTTTATACTCGCGGTGTTGCAAGAAGTCGACGTAAGAAAAATTGACAAACAGGATGTCTCCGTTCCCTTTTGAATCCGACGTCGCACTTCCTAAACTATGAGAAAAATACCCTTCTACTTCTCGTCTCCAGCAATGAGGTCACGTCTCGTTGCCTCTAGGAGAGTGACGGCCGAGGTCTAGGAATTCCTCGGTCGCTAGCTCATCGCTAGATAAACGGCTACGTCCCAATGACCCCTTATTCTGACTTTGAGAGGAATCCGAGAAATTTGCGGAATGGAGAAATTCGAAGTGGCTGATTCACGGGAAGCAAAACATGTCATAATGCGGATGCTTAGCGGGACGAGCGATAACTCTGTGGACATTGCGGGATTTCGTGCTTTTCATAAGAGATGGAAAACGTTTGTAGAGCACCATTAATTTTCGCTCCAAGTTCACTTCAATTTAACCCCAAACAAAGAAATTGCTGTGAATATTTTGAGGGTGATACATGTAAGGCGGGCAAAATACTATTAAAATAGCGTGATTGCTCGTCAAATATGACGGGTATGTGCGGATTGTGTATTAAAATTAAGGTTCTTCCTCCCTTTCTCTCTGCCTCCTTCCCTCCCATTCTCTTCCCTCCCTCTCCCCTATTCTCTCTCTCTCCTTCCTATTCTCCCTCTCTCCCTTCTATTCTCCCTCTCTCCCTCCTATTCTACCTCCTATTTTCCCCTCTCCCTTCCTTCTTACCATTCTCCATCCCTCTCCCCCTCCTATTCTCCACACTCTTTTCTTCCCATCCTCCCTCTCATTCTCCTCCCTTTCTCCTTCACATTCTTCCCTAAAAATGTAGCTATTTCTCTCAGCGTATTATACGTCGATACAAATGTTACATACAAAAAGAATATTTATTTGTTAAATATTACACTATACAACTTGAGCTGGCCAAAATTATTTTAACTCTCAGGAGCATATACTATAACGTGATATTTTTTTAAATTTTCAGTTCACATAATATAATAATCCAAGAGGTTCATTAATCAAAAATAAGCAGACCATATAAAATATTGTTTCAGTTAATTAAACTTTATAAATTTTATTCGGAGGAAGTGCAATATATCCCCCCCTCAAAATTGCACCACAAACGGACATTTACTTCTTAAATTACCATCTCAACCCTAAATAAATAAATTCTGATTAGCTCATTGTATAAATTTCTGTCAAATTTCAATTTTCTATCTACACAGAAAGATTTTCCCTCTCCTTTCGCATTTCTCTCCTTTTCGTATTATAAACCTTCAAAGCACGCTTAAACCCATAAGAATTGAAATAACAATAGGATTTCGAGGTTTAACAATATAATTGATAGGTAAGGCAATTTTTATTTATTATAATTTTATATATAAATAGAATATCTCTACCAAATTTCAAGTTTATATCTGCATATTTGATTATTGAGTTATTCGCGTTTTAAGACCTGGCACATAACCACGCAAATTATATAGGGGGATAATTACATTAATTAATCTTAAAAATCAATGACCAATTATTGGTCAAACTCGGTATTATCCTTCAGCACCTCCTTTCTTTCAGCATAGAATATTTGCATTTCTAAAGGCATTACTTTAACTTAATTCGGTTCCAAAAGATTCGTTAAAAGTTGAAATTTCACTATTTAAAAAGAACTACTGCTTTAAAATTCAGGTGCATTTTCTATCTTAAAAGTAATCCAGATGTATTTTGCAACAAAATGTTGTGAAATATGGAAAACTTTCATTTTATAAAATCGTATTTTTCTTTTATCTTTGTCCTTATGCTATAAAATGCAATCGAATCCAACTATACTGGTGCATTTGCATATAAAACAACGCCGAAATTCTAAACAGAACCTTATACATCAAGTTTTTTTTAGCCTACTTTCCAGAATGGAAATAGGCTTATAGTATTGTCGTTGTGCCTGTCTGTCCGTCTGTCTGTCTGTCCGTCCCCCATTAACTTTTGAACCAATACACCGATTTTCATGAAGCTTGGTGGAAATCTCTTACTGCATCCCGAGGATAGTTTTTGTTGCGAATATTGAAGTCCCGGGTTCGATTCCAGTAACTATACTTCCCATTTGATTTATATGAGAAATCTGAAATCCATCGTGCAGGGTAATTTTCTCTTGCACATTAAAATATCTTAGAATTGTAATATCGGAGCGAGTTTTATACTATTCTCTGAGGAAAGGAGTAAAGATTCTAATTTTTGTCGTAGAATTTTGCTTATCGATTGTATTTCTCTGAATTTCGGGTAAATACTGGCGGGTTTGCAGTTTTTGTCACTCATCACGAGGGTGTTGCCATAGCAGCAACTATTGTTGGTCTCAGATTCAATATCATTATATATCGACGACTCTTACAGAGGAGGAGGATATAACATACATATAACAGGAGGATACTAATGTTTAGGCACTTCCAGATGTGCTGGAGATTCGAAATTTTTTTCTTAGGTAGGATTTTGTGCAAAACTGACTAGAAAAAACGAAAATCTTGAAAAAGTGCAACAATGCGGCCGCTAAAAATTCGCAATTGTTTAAACAAATTTTCAAGGTTTATGTATTTCCGAATGTGCCACGGAGTTGAAATTTTTTTTATAAGTAGAATTCCTTAAAAAACGAAATAGGGATTATACAAATTTTGGTATTTTAAATTGTTTGGCAGTTAAAAATTCCTAAAGTTTAAACAAATAGATAACTGTGTAGGTACTACGGTATGAGCTAGGAAGCTGAAATTTACAAATTATTTACAGAGTAGTCAATTTGCACTAATAAACATTTCAATTTTACCATATATGAATTGCGGCGGCCGTTAAAAATTATTTAAATTTTAACAATTAGAAAAATATTATTTTACTTCTAGAAGTGCTACAACTTAAAAATTTAGCTAAAATGTGTAGCATTAGTACCCCATAATGGAAAAAGTGATAAATTTTTAAAATTGCAACATTTGGGGATTGTTTTAAAATATTTTTTTTACATGTGGGAAAAACGAAAATCGCTGCGGAGGTGAAATATTTAGAATTAAAAATATATGTGTAATGATGAAAGATGAATAATGAATGTTTTTTTATGTTGAGATGAAATGCTTGCAGTATGCAAGCAACAACTACTACTAGTATTCTAATACGTACACGCGTTATATTTGCCGCACAAGTACGATTGATCAATTTAATATTCCGTTCGAATGTAATTGTAATATTTTATAACGCTAAATTATGAAATTTGGGAACACAAAGAGCTACAAATCCGCGATGACTTTAAAGTTATTAAAGCCAATATAAGTACTATTAAATAAATGATTAAATGGAAAGTAGGCATCATAAGTTCTGTTTCGATCATCCTGTTAATTCCGAGATGTAGTTGCATAGAAATACGCGACATCGTTCTTAAATAAAAAAGAGAAATAACATACCTACCAAAAGACCGCGAGCACGAAGAATTCTCCATTTTAGTTTCCTTTGATCCTTCAACGCACCTCACGCGATCACGCCAACTTTTTTTTAGACCTTTCTCTCTTTTACAAAACATCTTGGAGAACGAGACACGAAGACAGAGAAAGTAGAGATCTTGATTGGTCGACATCCACGTCTGCCATTGAGGGGAATTTCGTTCGTTTTTAATTGTATCCGCTCGACCGCCGCATTATCGATACATTTTTATCCTTTGGCAATCTTCCTTCCGTAACTGCAACAGCTCCGTACCTGACTCGACCGTGAAAATTTTATTCCACAGACGCGTATCTTCGGTATTTATCCTCGAGCGATACAGCGAATCGTGCGATACATTCTCATTAAAATAATAACAGAAAATCTCTTTCGACGAGTCGATTTTTTTTTCGCTCTCATCTTGCGGGAGGAAGATTAATACAAAGATGAGGTTGGAGCCCTCGGAGGGCGAATGACGTCATCCTGGAGGCGTGGTAAGAAAAGGAACCGCGAGGTGGCTACCGTGACATAGGGTTGCCACCTTTTATTGACCCGATTCCCAAACATTCTAATAAAATTTCTAAAAAACTACGAACATATCACATTTGCTAACAGGATTACGACTTAGAAGTTTCTACACACATCTTTCCGAGACTATTCAATAAAATTATTTTAAAAGGAGGCAAAAGAAAACTTTTTCAATCAGGACAATCTTTTACTTGATGCAAATAAAATACACCTTTAATTTTGTAGCAAAAAACTGCTCTACCCGAGTAAGCTGTATAAATCCTTTACAATATTTTAATACACAGCCCAATATAAATATTCAAAAGAAAGATTTATAACAATCTTTAGAAATGAATATATCGAAATAGGTTTTCATTGGAATCAAATTTTGGTGCCCCTTTGGATATGCGCCTGAGGAGGTCGCCTCACGTCTATATTCGCAATTTCTTAGTCAGTTTTTAAAATATTATTGGCAGAGGTTTTATTATAGCATGTTACATGAATGAGAAAACTTGTTCATACGAGTATTTGCTTGCAAATCGACAGATGTGACACTGAGCAAATTTTCGAAGTTGCGGAAGTTGCAAATGGGGCAACAAAATAACTAATTTTTAGAAGCCGATCCATGATGAGTAAACAATGGTGGGAAGAAAACAGAGACGGCAATACTTTTTATGTGTCGGGCGGAATTTTTGGGTCCCCGAGCCATCGGACATGACAAGGTTTCCTTATAATCACTCGCCCACTAAATTCTTCACTTTCAAAACTATTTATTCATTCAAACCTCACAAACTAAACCGATATATCGACGCAAATGCAATAAAATTTGAGATCATCCTTTTAAATTTCAGATATTTCAACGGTGGAAAAACGAAATTATCTTCAAAATTGTTTTAAGCGCCATGCGCCACATTTGAGAGGTGGATGTGCCAAAAGTGACGCATGCGTCATAGGTTGGGCACCACTGACCTGGAGTGATAAACTATCGCTTAACATATAATAAATGAATATTTATTTGTCAAGTAAATAATTAAATGAAAATCATGTTTTTATAAGAAAAATAAAGATGTAATTTAACCGAGGAAAGTAGAATTCCTGATTTATTCTTCTTCACAAAAGAGGATAAATAAGCCTGGTAAACACAACTGCGCAAAGAAAAACTTAAAGTTACCTCTTGAATCTCTGATTTCGTAGCATTTCTTTAATGCTAGCGTAGATGATTTTCTCAGTTCTTCTCACTAATGAATTCACTTATCCTCCCACTACACAAGCAATCTATGGGTGTAATACGTACGATGGATACCAAACACCTAAAATTTTCCAAATTACCTAACTGTTCGGTATAGCATCGGTACCGAACACCGAACAGTTTGTCTGATAACCGAACAGTTCGGGTGAAAACCGAACAGGTGGCAACTCTACCGTGACGTCATGACCAGAGAGCGAGAGATAAAGCCGACAAACTGCGTGTGCGAAGAAGTATCTGCGGATCTTTTTATCTCTCTTCCTCCACCTCCTGCCTTTCTCCCTTGTCCATTTCCTGTCCTTCAAACCCACTTCCGCCCTTCCCGGTCGAGAGACGCAAAGGCAGCAGAACAGGGGTGGAGTACACGTTGAGAAGGAGGGTGGTGGAATGGGGAGCGAAAGAAGATGTTTAAGGGAAGTCAATCTACAAAAGAAGACTTGTTCTCCCCCTCGAGAGTACGAGAGCAATACATGGAACACCGTGGGAAGGAAGAGCGCAGGAAACGACCTCACTAAATCAAAAATTTACGAGCGGAATGCAGCTCCCGTTCAGGACGGCTGAAATGTAATGACGTTCGCGTAAAACCAGTGTAGTCTCATGGCTCTCGGTAAGGAAAATCATTTGCATTGCAAAAAACAATGTATGAAGGTTGGACAGGGGAAGAACTGCAGGTCAGAGAATGAGGAAGGGAAAACGCAATTATACTCGTCGATATCCTCGCGATAAAGTACTCATCTACAATTCTGGGAGATAACTAATCCCTTACTTCATTATCAGAATATTGCAGCCGACGCTATGAATGCATGATTCTGTAGAGAGGAAGATTATAATATTGAGTATAAGTGGTAGAATAAAATGTCAGAGCCAATCATACCTAACACATAAAAGGTATAAGGGAGATTTGATAATCATGGCTCTTATTAAACGTCTTGCGCACCGATGGTGAACCGCGCCACACATAATGACTTCTTCGCATTATAAGCGATCAAACGATGCATCCGACGGCATTTTTCTTCGTTAAGCTTCTTACGATATCTATGTCGTAAAACCCCTTCCTATTTTATGGCCATGAGCTAACATTCATAATGATTTTATTCTAAGATATAGCCCACTGCTTCAGACAAAACATATGAAAAAGTTAATCATTTTTATCATTATTTTGTGTATGCATGAGACACGAGAAAATAATACACCAATGCTGGAAATCTACGCGTGAAGCAATATATGTTCCAATGCACGATAAGAAACACAATGCACGAGATGTACTTACTCGATACCGTTATCGACCTAACTGGAAAGTTCACGTGTCCTAATCCGCCAAACAAAAGACTCCACGCGACCTCTGAATTGGTTAACGGTAACAATGTAATTTCCGAGAAAGGGTTTCGTCCACTCTGGCGTAAACATAGAACAGCTCATGGGGAAAATGCAGCGTTCGCCTCACCCTCATTTGATAACCCAACCCTCAATTGTGCACGAAAAGGGCTGCGGACTCACGCTGCGCGCACAGGAAGTGACTCAACTTCCAACGAACACTAAACCATCACGGCAAAACTCGCACGATTTCCTCGCCAAAATACAACCCACCCCCGCATCGCACCCCCTTCTTCGGTTCCTCCTCCTCAAACCGAAACCCTTAACGAAGAAACACGCCGCTTCAAATTAAGCGTGCGATGAATTTTTTTTCGCCGCAGGATCCAAACGTGCCGGAAACTAATTTTTAGGCTTTTAAGGATAAGGGCAAAAAAAGAACATTCGGCGACACACGATAGCTACGCGTTTGGGATCCTTTAGATCCCATATCGAAACGTAATCTTTCCGCATCCTGTGCACATGCTCTCCGCAATTTCGTTTTTCATTTTTTTGGTCGATCGTTTACTAGCCTCCGTTTCCGGAGCCAAGAATGTAGATGGAGTGAGCGCGTGACGCTAAGCAGAAGAGTTTGAAAGCGTTGTTTTTCATCCGCCATTATAAAGGAAGATAAGATTTAAAAGTTTCTCATCTAGCCCTACGCTAAAGCATCGCCCATCTAATAAAATCAGAGTTGTATGAAACTGAGCGGTAATAAATTCAAGATTTTAAGGGTTTACGAAACGGCGATTGGTCGAGAAAATTTATAGCTTTATCACGGGAATGTCCTAAAGATTAGATTAAAAATTATCAGAGTCAGAGGTAAACAAACAATAAAAGACGCAAATAATAAAAATTGATTTGAAATGTAAGCGAAACGTTTATAAGACTGTTTATCAGGAAACTTTCTCCCAACAAGGTGTCTCTAATGATTTACGGTTGATCATCTAAATCCTCAGAAATGACGCGATGCATAGAGAGGAAATCTATGAACGGCATAATAAATCATCCTATTTTAGTAGAAAGATACAACTCTAAAGACAAACTATTGGATCGAATTTTCAGGACGAAAAAGAAGCAAGGAGAAAAATTATCGAACGTAAGGAACGGAGCACATAAGATTTCGTTAATTTATGGAATGATACAAAAGCATAATAATAGCTATATAGAATTTACCTAACTGATAAACTAACGTTATAATATGAATAAATAATGGAAATGATATAAAACTTTCGTAAAAGTGTCCTTTAACTGGCTGAATATGGAAACGGTTTGATTATATTTAGAAGAATTCACTGGAAAATAATAATAAGGATCAAGATACAACTAAGAAAACGCATCACGTTTAATTGGATGTTAATGCCATGCTAGTAAGTCAGAGAAAGATCACGCGATCACGCCAACTTTTTTTTAGACCTTTCTCTCTTTTACAAAACATCTTGGAGAACGAGACACGAAGACAGAGAAAGTAGAGATATAACACTAATTAAAGTCGAATGATGCAAAAAATGATTCATCGGGAATATAATTCGGGTTTGAAAGCGAAAGGAAATGCTATCACATGCAACTTCAGAGAATATAATTCAGCTTCCGTCGATTTAGCTCAGTTTTATAACATCGACCGAATGAAATTTCCCGAATATTTCGCAAAATATGGAAAACAGAACGTACATCCGGAAAAGTTAACTAGAATTTCGATCGTTATCCTATACGTGAATTTCTAAGCGATGGCGGTTTTATTGATAACACTCTTCAGTTGCTAAATAATGCGTTAAAACCGCTCAATTTAATGCAAATTTTATTTTTGCATATTATGCTCAAACGAAACTTGAAAAAAATGTGAGCCACTAGAGAATATTATGATTGCGTGTGTTTGTTTTGAGTAGTGGTTCCTTACCTAAAATAAATAATTTATAAAAGCTTTTTTTAGGTTCGAATCATTTGATTACAAAGCCAGAAACAGCTAAGCTCAATGCCTAAAAACATTTGATGTTATATTTTAAGGATTGTTTTAAGTTAATTTCTGTCCTAAGAATATTCCCAAGTGATACCTATTAAAAACTTGGCCAACCAATAAATGAGAAAATATTTTTAGTACGCCGACTTTTTGGCGATTAATTTAAGAAAATTTCTAATTCAGATATTATTTTGTAAAATGAGAATGCATGAAGACAAATAGTGTTTTAATCCAGATGATTTCAATCGAAACATGTGTTTTCTGTTTTTATCCGTAAATTTCGAGTCGATTTACTTCGCTTTTCATAATAAAGAAATTAAAAGGTGTTGACTAAATACGAATGTCAAGATTCAAGACGTGAACGTTTTGGCTGAAGTGAAAAATAAAATAGCGTCAAGATATTCTCTCAAGATATAGGAAGTCATTTCGACATTCCGTCACGGAGCGCAAAATTGTTTACGTCAGTTTTTTTTTATCTTCGTAAAATAAGAGAGCCTTGGAATCGATACGTCTTGGGAACGACGTCTGTGTAAAGTTTGTAAACACGCTTTACGCATTCACTTAGATACGCTAAAATTGTCAATTCAGCAAAAAAAACATTCCTCGTAGGAATCCCAAAAATGCGCATTAATGTGAGCCTGAAAAAACCTTTATTATAGCAGTTTCGCTTTATAGCGCGAATCTTAATGCTAACCTTTTATGAATCTGTTATATGTGGTAAAGAGATATTTCCAAGAAAATTTTAAACTGAACAATCTTTATACAAGTTCAATTTCTGAAAAAAAAAAGATTCATCGTAATAACTAATAAAATCTATGCGCTTTACTTATTTATTAGCGCAAAAATTGTAGTATTCAATCCGTAAATTTTGTTTATAAACGTTATATTTTTGCAAAAAACTCATTCTAAAATATATGAAACCGTTTCCTTAATCCAAACACGAACTATAAGTGAGATGAATACCTAATAGAATAATTTCATGGTGTGTATCTATCAATATGAACTTCATCCGCTCGTCTTCTTGAAGCGTTTCATGGGCAGAAACTATATACACGCCTGTGATTATGTGTGTATGTATTTGCATGTGTAATCTACTGAAATATATCGATGCCGTGATCAGAAAAACGAAACATTAACATTTGTAATCACGTTAGCATCGGCACATTGAATAAAAAATCTCAACCTACTCCAACAGACCAAAACAAACATGCTCCGAACAAAGAATATTTCATGCTCAAAAACAGGTTCGCGCAACGTGACCCAAATGCACAAAACAGAGGACGATCGAAAATGGCTCCGTCGCCGTGATCTTTCGATTGTTCGATAAAAAATCACATCGTCGACGCGTCCACTTTCTTTCCAGCTGAATCGTTTTTGTTTCATATATATTCCATCCCAAATAAACGTAAAAGCGAATTATTCCCTCGGGTTCGCCCAGAGCGACGGAGTTCTCGTTGACCTTCACGAAAACAAGGTCAACTGTGGCGTTTCGAGAAGAAAGTATCGGACGAGTAGGGAGGCTGAGGTGAACGGTTCCTCCAATCCATAAGGGATAAGACGATATGGAAACGCTTTAAATGGCAGAGCTTACGAAGATTCGCGTTCCAGCTCGGACTTCTACGCCAATTGAAACATGACCGCGCGAGATATCCCACGCAATCGTAAAAATTTATATTTCGATATCATCGAGATGTTGGCGTTTTTCGATGGTCCTAAAAGTTTTTTCTCGGCAACTTAATGCAAGCATAAATAAGGTGTGTAACACTATTTGACAATACTATACTTGTTAGGCCAAATATCTGTCAATTTCAAATTGTCCTTCAGTTTAACAGTGAATAAAAATGTGATTTAAATGAAATCGATCGCGAAAGCCGCTTAATTTGTAGAACAGTATTTCATAAAATGGAATTTTTAGCATAAAAAATTCCACCGAATAGACGCAAACAAAATCGCACGACCATGACTTCAACTCTCGCCCGATGATGAGTCCGCATTCAGTGGAATTTTTTGCACTAAGTTACAAGACTTTTTGATAATTAAATTTTATAAATTTAATTTAATCTAATCCAAATTGAAATCATTAGACAAAAAATTTATCTCGGAAAATCCGTTATTAACCAGCACGTTCGTTTTTCAAAATTATTGCTCGGATTGAGAGTCAACAAGTTGAAATATTAAATTCGATAAACAAGATGTAAAAGTAAGTATACTCCATAAATGGAATACACAGAGATTTCAAAGGCGTTCTTAATGGGAAATACGCATGGAACGGAATCGAAATATTAGGTGATTCTCGAAGTTTTATCGCCAAAACTATAGTCTAGGGGACTATCTTGTAGTAAATGGTGATCTCTATCCAAATAAATTTTTTAATCTATATCTCACAGATAATATAAGAGAATGGGAGAGGAATATATAGATTTTTAATTGTTGTTTGCTGAGAGAACCGTCTTCGCGATCGATGTAAATAAAATATGAGATGTTTTGCTCGGGAATTTCTCGAATTTTTATCTCCAAAACTATAAGTCGTAATTATGTGGTCTCAGGACTATCTTGTATTCAGTGTTGTTGTCTATCCGAATAATTTTTTAAATCTATACCTCGCAGATCATATAAGAGAATGGGAGAGAAATATATGGATTTTTTTATTGTTTTTTGCTGAGAGAACCGTCTTAGCGATCGACGTAAACAAATTATGTGATGTTTTGCTCGGGATTTTCTCGAATTTTTATTTCCGAAACTATAACTCGTAATTACGTGGCCTCGCGAACTTTCTTGTAGTAAATGTTGTTCTCTATCCGAATATTTTTTATTTATTCTATACCTTACGGATCATATAAGAGCTAGAGAGATAAAAGTTTGATATTTCATTGTTGCTTGACGGATGCCATTTAACGAGATACGAGTATAAGTTTATTTAATCAATTATGTAAATTGGAAGTTCTAATTGACAGATTCAGTTGAAAATCACAATTGGGCGATAATTTTTAATAAAGATCACTCATACGTAATTAAATTAAAATCCGTCCAGCGGTTTAGAAGATGAAAGTTACGACGGACGGACCAGACGTGCCCATAAGGCGTTCCGCTATTACCGCTTCGCTGGTAAAGAACGCCTAAAAATAACGTTTGTTATTGTTGTATTCTAATTAACACGTCTCCACTGAAATAAATTTTAATGTGACCATCCTCTATGTCAGGGCTCTCCAAACTATGGCCCGCGGGCCAAATGCGTCCCTCGAGCCTGTAATAAGTCTTTGCCATTTTTTTTGCTAGATATAACAACAGTGTTGGAAAACGTTATGCGTAAGGTAACGAAATAATTTTTGAATAACGTAACGAAAAAGCGTTGACGAAATTTAAAAAATAACTAAAGAAAAACGTAAAGAAAATAAAAAAATCGTCATTTCGTTGTGTGTATACGCTTCTGTTGTGTGACATGCCGAAAATTTTACCGGAAAAATCCTAATTTACCCAGTTCATTAAACCACCTTTTAATACTAAAATAGCCTACATTTGTATATTGTGCGCCTATATTTTCAAAAGGTTTTTCATGTCGATACTCTGGCTCGCGAGCAAAAAATTTATTGACCAAGTGGCCCACTTGTAAAAAAGTTTGGAGACCTCTGCTCTATATAGTAGACATACATTTTTTAAACTTGTAAAAATAACGATAATTATTGATAAGAGCTCATGGAACCGAGAGGATCATTTTATCGAGAGAGATAAAGAGAGAAGTATCTACAATAACATATTTCCCCTCCAGAATGTAGCACAAAGAACTCTCGTTTTCGAAAATTATGCTCTTCGGCACAAGTGTTTCAGCGCCTCTTCTTCCGGCTGCGTTCATTTCTCCAGTTTTTTGCCCCATTTTAACTTTGTTCGAATACATTCTGAATTTACGAGGCTTTAAATTACAGTTATTGCTCCGTGGTAACATGTATGTATCAATTCCCAGGGCGCCAGCGCAGCTATTAAAACAATCAAACTCTCGATCGAGTCTACTTCTGGACACGTTAAAAGGCTAGGAAAAAAACGTCGTAGTGTATTTACTGGTTCGTAATATATCGCACATTAGAACGGTTACCATTTGAAAAAGTTGAGAAATGATCATCTATCACGTAGTTTTCACCTTAATTAATTTACGGCCCTAGTCAAATTCACTGCTAGTAACAAAATTCCATACTTATGGCCACAAATTAGAAATCAAAATGGCGGGGGAAATAAAATCGTCAAATAAACAGTCATATTATTTTTGACCGTTTCACAGCTTAAATTACGTTCAGTCAAGTACAAATAACGGAGGTGTAATTTTCTGCAATTGATTTAATTAATGCCGAAAGAAACGCAACTGCCATCAGTCCTCCATACGGAATTATATTGGCTATATTGCATCGAGTTTTGTTGAAAAAATTTGTCCGTTTCTCTCCTAAATATATTGCGAAAAAAACCGAACGACGATCTTCAGGAACGGTGTAACTTTCATAACGGATGTCAAGAGGCGGTTGGACAGAGTCGGAAAAAATCTTTTGTGGCCTCCAATATAGCTTCTCCTGTGGAAAACGGCCTCATCCCAGATTTAAACCGACGGCCGTTGGGAAGGAAGAGATATCGCGGTTACCTTGCTAGTAAGAACGAGGAACTTTTTGAATTCTTTTGTTTTTTTACGACGGTTGGCCAAACAAACCCCGCCCTCAGACTTCCGCAGATGTATCAATTGTTTCAGGGAAGCCCTCCAAACGCCTTCGCAAACAGATCTTTCCCGACTCTCGAATGATTTTTAAAACGCGAATAATGCGTTGATATGAGATTTAGACGAGGTAAACGTAAGCTTGGAGCGCGAAAAAAAATTGGATTTCGGAATCCATTTTCCTTAAATTCCTAACTAAAATCTTTATATCTGATATATTTATTTTATATTTATATTTGAGATACATATTCCGCAAAGGTAATTCTCGTCTGACGTAACTGCTGCTAGAGTTATTAACTCACAGCAATCCTATGAATATTTAGAAAGATAACAAATTCTATTTGCCTCATTTTTGAGCTAAACGCAGTAGTTTGCCATATAAATTAATATCTGTTTATATTGGGTGCGGTTTTAGTTATAAAATTTTGCCTGACCAACGACATCTTTATTATTAATAACATTTTAAAGAATTAAAAAATAATATTCAACGAGCTCGAGAAACCACTTTTCTCTTATTGAAAAGTAGACAAAAGTTTTCATGGCTTTTGCAGAAAGGTGGTTTTCGATTTCATTCCAAACATTAGGTGAGATCGATAATTCTTTCTTGGACTCTCATATAAGTTTATTTATGAAATGTATAAGACATTGAGATCGATTTGAAATAATATCGCGAAAAAATATCAAAAAGTGATAAAATACCATTGAGCCATTTTAATAACGTGACACTTAAGGAACTAACGAAATATCCATCGATTCATTACGTCTTATCGTAGCATATTTGCACGCTACTGCCATTTTCGTCTTAAACCCACTATATTGTCAACATAATAAGATAAAGGAGAAACGAGAAGAGAACGAGACGATCAAATATTCTTTTTTTATGCGAACGGAAATATGAAACCGTCGAAAATAACTTTTCTCAAAGAAACATGCATTAGTAACGAAGGTTTTAAGAGAGAAATAGGCATTTCGTTACTGTATGCAAAGAAAGGCCCTGTTGATGAAACGGTCAGAATCTTCTGAGTAAATACATAAATACACCCACGGAGAGATAATGAGGACAAGATTCGCGAAATAGATAGTAGGACAGAGAAGTATAAGGAGTCCTTTTTCCTTAGGACAATACGTGACCACAATAGATAACAGTGAATAATAATTAGTTAGGAACTTGGTGCGCGGCACCCCCTGCCATCCACCGCCAAGGTGACTTGCAGGGTAATATGTAGATGTAGATAAATCGAACTATTAAACGCCACGCGAATTCGCGTCTATATAACATCACTCCGCCAATCAAAAAACAACTACAGTCAGACCTCGATTTAGCCCCCCATTATATAGTGCCACCCCCGCATACCACCTATGAATCGTTGTGAACAGAACTCCCACCTTATTATTACATAGAGCAAGCACATATCTCGATTTACCGCCACCCCCGCTTTAGCGCCAATGTCAGTGAGGGACAAACCGTGGCGCTAAATCGGGGTTTGACTGTATCTCATTAATAATATTTCTTTCTCTCGCGATCAAACTCACATCATTGACTCGAGCTGTTTGGCGATCCCTTGGTCCTCCTTCACTATGGCCTTCGGCAACGCGTCCACCATCCCGTTGGCTCGGTCGTTGCAGTTACTCAGCATACCCCTGTACATGTTGTAAACCAGGCGACGGACCCTAGGGTCGTTGGGATCGACCTTATTAACCTGTGCCGCAGACATCTTCTTTGACTTCGATGAACGGATCACTCACGGACGAAGTTAACGATCAACTGGACACGTTTTTTTTAAGGGAAGAGCCCGGACGTCTTCGTAAATCCCGGACCGAATTCTTCCTCGCACCGGATGAAGAGAAGAGCGATTCTCTGTATTTATGAAGGAGGAAACGCCTCCAGAGGGAAAAAAACAGCAAGAAATCCAAAGCGTCGGTTTTTCTCGAGAGCTGTATTAAGACTATTTTTAAGTGTTGTTATCAGTATTAACGAGACTTCCGCCGTCAATTGCGTCATTCGTCTTTTTTATTCCTTCCTCTCGTCAAGTCAACGGGCTCCGAACGGTGAGGTATGGAATAAATATCTGTACGCGTCTCCCTTTTCTCGTTTCCAGCCCCTTAACCTCTTCGCTCTTTTAAAGTTTTATTTTCGCAGAAGGAGAATGAAAAAAAAACTCGAAACTGGTCTCGACATCCGGCGGCGTAAGGTGTTACATTCCCCTTTCTCTGCACCAATTGTCTTTTTCCCACGCCTCTTTGCGGGCGAGAGATAGATAGATAGAGAGTGAGAGAGAGAACTGAATAAGCTCTTTTTTAGAATCCGGTGTAGACGACGTAAAACATGCAAAGGGGGAGGCTCTTCTCTCTTCGAGCAGGAAGGGAAAAAGAGGCGAGGAGGATTTTGGCGGGAAGTGGCGAAATATATTTTCGCGATTCGAAAAAAAAAGGAAAATCGTCTTACGGTCGAGTTTCTTCCCCTATTAATTCGCCTTTTGTTTTGATTGCCTTGGCGAATCGAGACGACTCGAAGATTCCGCCGGCATGGCAAAGGTAGTGAGAGGGAAAAAATCACACGGTCGGCGTTATTTTTTTTAGCGCGGAAAACAAAACAGAAGAGGATCGGGAAGGGGGATCGTAGAGAGGAAAGCACACGCAAACACAAACACGCGGGCGGAACACACGCAGGGTCTTATTTTTACCGCTCCCTTCGAACAAATCGTCCGCAGATTGAAATGTTAATTTCTTTTCCTGTGGCACGTCACGTTGAAATTAAAACCAAAAGGGCAGCGTGGATTTTTCTCCGTTAGGAGAAATAAATAAAGTGCGAAAGGTATTCCACGAGGAAAAAAGCTTCCCGTGCGATTTCTGGTTCTTTTTTACCGCACACGAAATCCTCGCTTTTTTCTTTTTTCCTGGGAGATGAGCCCACAGAATAGTTCGATTCCTCTCCGGAGAAGATCCGACGTACAAAATATTTCCGCGGGAAAAAAACAAACGAGATTCAAAGAAAAAAACAAACGACTAGAGGTGGATCCGCTGAGGTTTCTTTTCCTCTATTTCCTCTCTTCTTTATCGAGTATTTAAGCGGGAGACGCTCTCTCTCTCTCTCTATCCCTTTCTCTCGCTCTGCACACAGGAAAGGCCTCCTCGGTCTTGTGAACGTGATAGCGGAATGGTGAAGACGTTGGAAAAGCCTACTCTCTCGGAGGAGAAGGCGACGGTCGGTTCGGCGGGGAGGGGCTGACGGGGGGAGGGGGATGTGCAGCGGAGGAGTGGAGGGGGAAAGTGGAAGGGTTGGAGGGGAAGGTGGCTGAGGGATGACGTCACGGTGAGCGTGCTGGTCTCTCTCTTTCGCTCCCCCCCCCCCCCCCCCGTTCCTCCTTGGTCTCCCTCTGGGAGTACCGTGACGATGCGTCTGGAATTGACTCCGCGAAGTATTAGTTATACGTAGGTTTTTCGGACGTACGTTTTGCCTTGACGGTTAGCTCCTTGCGGTGAGGTGATGCGGCATCCCGGAGGCGAAGCGAAGGGCGGAAAAGGCCGCGAGGGTGCAGATTCTCAGAAGCGTTAGAGTGGGCGAAGGAGCGTGCGTCGAATTTCAGTTTAGAGCAAAAATCTTCCTATTAAGGCAGATATAAAACGACAGTTGGATGTGGACGAGTATACTCGGCTGACTAATACATTTATTCCGTCGAGTTACATAACGGTTATGAAGGACGAGATTCTGGGAAAGACCGATTTATGCATAAAAACGAGATCGGGATGATTAAAAGAGATACATTACCGGACTGGGCGTCGATTAAATTTGTTATTTTCTCAGCATAGTAAAACAGCGCAACAGCTGTCGACTTGAGCCATATTTTTTCTTATCTTTGAACCGTTGCACCCTTCGTAATTAAAAAAAACAGTGATTTGCATGGTTTTACTTTGATATAGGCTCGGTTCCCGTCCACCAGAGGTTCCTGGCGGGGAGTGGGAGGGGAGTAAACGGCGCGACAGGCGGGTATCCTAAAAACATTATTACCTGCCAACGAGCAGGAGATTTGAACTGGCGAGCCTAAAGTTATAGGAGGAACATGAAAATCAACCTGTGGGTTTTTTCGCGGTGAAATCGACTAATTTTTTTTGTTATAGACCGTACGAGATCTTCATAGGCTAGGAAGATCAGTTTTTTTCATATCGTGTCTGATTGTCTGTATCCATATTTAAGTTCTTCAGTTTAAAATGTTCATCTTATCTTGATGAAAATTGGTTTGGGGGCTAATATAATGCTTGAGAATACGATGACACAACACGATAAATGTTGCTACAGAAGAATGACAACCGTTGCCATAAAACTAGCTTACTAAATTTGTAAACCGTAAGTGTTTACAATAAATATGGATGAGTCTATGTTTACATATGCTTACAAATACGAATAAGCAAGGAGAACTGACGAAGCAAATATTAAGGGCGGTATTTATTATCTTCCTAAAAGGCAAAGATACAGTCTAACGGTTCCCAAATTCAATAGGGTTTATTATGTACCGCCATCGGCCAAAACTCTCCTGAAAATTTGGTTGCTCTAACTTGAACAGTGTAAAAGTAGTTCACTAATTTAATGTTTTATTGTCCATTGTGCTCCAACTACGCCCCTTAGATTGCCCCGGGAGTCTTCCCGCTCAAATGAACGTCAATTGATTACCATAATAAATGCTTAAATTGGTTGATTCTAAGGCAACCTGCAACTGATGTAAAATAAGGTTTTATTGGCAAATAAATGGAGCACTTCAACTGATTAGATCGTCGAAAAAACGTTCAGAAAGAAGCACGCGCTCAGATATATATATATATATATATATATATATATATATATATATATATATATATATATATATATATATATATATATATATATAATCAGTTCTCTCTCTGTAGCTGAAGAAGGAGTAGTTCCGAAAGCTTCTACGTTTGTGATGTTTCTGTGTTTTTGTGTTATTTTACGTGTGTCGCTTCGACATCCCCGGGGCCTCGCCAACCTGAAGTCGTCTGATTGGTGAGTGCTCACTGGGTTTCCTCATCCCAACACCTTGTTGACATCCATATATCTATTTTACCTTTCCTTTTCCGTAAGTTGTTATATATATATCAATTCTCACTATTAACCAAAAGATCTGCATCGCTATTCCGCGGTATCTCGACACCAAGTACTTTCCTTAGTAGATATATCGCTTATCGTCGAATGACAGCTTTCTCATGATGTCATACCTAAAACCTCCCCTGCAATTTCCGTTAACTATCTCTGCGTTCCGTGAAGTCGCGAGCTGCTTGTCACTTATCATTTCTTCCTTTATATCTTAATTATAAGCAAAAACTTCCATTCTCCATCTCAGCGATTGACAATCCTCTTATACCAATTTGTTTTTACAATCATGAAAATGAAAATCGTAAAAGCAGAGTGAGCTACATTAAGGTCCCCAAAATTCTCGTTGTCTGCGAACGACTTGTATAAATCTAGTACGAAATAAGAACATTTATGCGACCTATGATCACGAGTAATATAACAATCTTAGTTTAAAACTATGGCATAGGTCATTTTCCCTTCAAGATTGGGAAACCCAAGACGAGAATAACGAAAAGGAAAAAAAAAACTTTTTAGTCGGCCAGTTTATCCACCAACACGCACGCTCTCTGGTAAATTATTCGCGACTCATAATTCAGTCACGCCTGTGAATAAAGTAAGGTGTCTCGAAACAGTCGTCGAAATGATATTCGAACTTGATCCAAACGAGACGATAAGTACGTTCCTCTCGCAATCGTACATAAACTGCGCCCCCCCCTCCTCCCCCCCTCCCTCCGGTGTGAAGGGGGGGGGGGGGGAGAGATCATTCGACAAAGAGAGAAAGCTGCGGTGACACGAGCGAAAGACTCGACTTCGAATCCCTCGAAGTTCTTTCACGATTACGACACGCAAAGCACGCCGCAGTCGACGCGGAAAAGTTCGCAATCTCCTACAAGACAAATTCACTCTCGAAAAAATCACCACGCCTTGGACAAAGTTTACCCGGCAAAAATCGGACCGTAAACGTGAGGGAAGCGATGCGTGTGCAACAAACAAAACTCCCTTTTTTACAATACCAAGCCATGGACGTTGGATTTGCAAGTTCCTCTCGGAAAATCCCGGCGATAGATTAGCTCCGAGTGCTCCGCGATTCTAACGCTCCGCAAATTTGCACAGGCGAGATTAAATGTTTTTTGGGCGTAGAAAAAACTAGTCAATGTCGCCGCGTACGGATGCGGTACTCGGCGATGCTCAAAATTTACGAAACTTGTTCCAACAATTTTATAGGGACTATTCTGATGGGTTGGAGTATTAAGTTCTATAACATTTAATACGTATCCATATAATCGAAAAATGAATTGATGTTACTCTGCGATGTTCAACATTTACGAAAGATATTCTAAAATTTTACAAGAATTATTCTGATGTTTTTTATTTTAAATTTAATACTAATATTTAATACGTATCCATATCATAAAAAAATGAACTATACATTTGCAATTTTATTTAAATGTAGAGGATAATTAAACAGGGAACAAACGAACTCAACTCATGGCTGAGAAAAATTCAAGACCAAGCAATTTAAAAAATGTACATACCTTAACCTTGTCGTGGCTATCGAAGATACCTAAGGCAAGCACATTTTTTAAATTGCTTATTCCTGAATGTAGAGGGTAAGTAAAAATAATTCGGTCAGTATTATATGAAAATGTTATTGACGCTCATATAACTATAATAATAGGTACACACACACAGATATCCACGAGTGTAATTGTGCACATGTTAATTTTCTGTTTACTTCAATGCAGTTTGTATATAATTCCCAGTAGACATCGTCAACCGAGCACTAAAACAAATCTAATGGTCGCAGCACGTTATAAAGTTATTAAGGATAAGTAATAATCCCCATGGTATCTCAATACAAGCCCGTTACTTCACCAGCCAAAAATAGATCGTTGCGAGCATTCATATGAAATACATATGAGATGATTATTTACTTGGAATTGAACAGAGGTTGGAAGTCAGTGAAACCTTATCGCGAGGAAAATTTCGGTCGAACGAGCTTAAGATCGAAAACAAAAAGATCGACTCCGGAAAAAAAGCATATCGCCATCGACTCGAGATGAGGACTCATTTTATGACGTCATGTAATGATTCACTGGACGGAGAACAGTGCCCTGCCATTCTGTCATCCGATCCGTCTTTCTCCCGACTGCATTAATTCAGTCAGCTTAGTCATCAGATAAAGGCGGTGTGACACGATTCCGGACGAAGGGTTTCCTATTTTGAAAAAACTGTCGGCTGTTTTTTTCTCCCGTCCCGCTGAATAATTCTGACATTCGTAAATGTATGATATTTTTAATTTGATTTGAGCGAAATCTGAGTTCTGAGAAAAAATGATCGTTCTACTATGATTCGGTAATTATATGTAATTTGAAATACATACGTTAAAAGCAGCGGTTCTCAAACTAGGGTTCGCGAGAGATTTTTAATAGATCGCGAATACGGATTGCATTTGTTTATTTTTAAAATTTTATGCATCTATAGATATATTTAGAATTAAATTAATTTTTGCGCTAATAAAACAGATATATACAATATTTTTAAATTGACAATGCATTTTATATTTGTTTGTTGATGAATGGGGTTAAGTTGATTTGCAGATGCATAAGGTTTGGGAATCGCTGCGTTAAAATAAAAAATGTGTTATTATATAGCTCACAATTAACGATGCTGTGCACTTAAAAATAATAAGCTACAATTTAGATATGCTTTTCCCAATATAATCGCGAATGCATTATATTTCTGGATTTCAAAACCTGTTGCTGTTCATTTGGAAAAAATCCGTCTATGCGATGAAAAACCGTGGGAATTTTATCAGAGTATTGATATATTATATCTTATGAATTTTTCGTATTTAAGACGAAGTGATGTTAGAAAACTGACACAGTTGAAGCAATTTCTGTGTTATATCAACTAAATGCGCTGTATATTTAGATTTACTATTTTACCTATGCGGTATAAAATTAATGTATTGATTGAAATATTATGATGAGTTCTTCATTTAAAAATTAAGATTTAACCAATACGCCTCTAAAAATAAACAGACAACAGCTTTTATCAACAAATCGATAACATTTCTCCGATAAAAATAACAACCTTCTCGCCCATAAAACCCAACGTCATTCTTAATTCTAAATGTCTCGTCATTTCTTTTATCTCGTAATCTCGAATTTTAATGCAAGGTGGCTGAAGCTGTGATATAGAGGTGCGCCAACAAAACGAGGAATAGGTTTGCGAGTTGATAAAGAAGGAAATGCAATATATCTCTTCTCCAGCTTGCAAAATTCTGCGTATACAACTCACAAGCGAAAATTCATTCTTTCCCCATGATTATATTATATAAATCCGCGCTCATCAACTTCTCGCAGTATTTAGATCTAATCGGCATTTTATTATGCGGAAAAGGCGAAAAACTAAACTTCGATACTCTGAGAATGCATCTAATCTCGATTAATAAATGAGATTAAAGACAAGCGGAATGTACTTAAAAGACGACGTCACGACAACAAAATCGAGCGATCTGATAGAATAAAATCTGCGTGGAAAAACCGCGATTGAACAATCAATTTCATGAAATTCCTCCAAAAGGCCATTTTTTCCCCAAGTGGGGTGAAGATGGCGAACTGATGGTGGGGACGGATAATTCATTTGCCCTTGATATAAGATGGCGTCTCTACAAGCATTTAAAAAAATTGGAGATTATAATTCACCATGGGCACGTATCGAATCGGAAAGGTAATTGAACGACCATTCCTGGCTGAGTATTTTATCCTTTGCGGTGACTCACCTTCCTCGGCGAGATGGGAAAAACAAAAGAACGATTCGATTCCATACATGTTACGTGTGCGAAGATGAATGAAACGCCGAAGATACCTAACGTCAAAATCAAAAGATGATAAGACAAAAGCGCGCGGATATATGGCGACCCCTATTTTCGAAAATATAAAATTACGAATGAGAAATAAATGAATGATTACAACGTATGCCGCGAAACGGCGAGGCACCCTCACTCGATCCATTCCCGAACAAACAATTAGTGACAGATATGAGATGGCAATAAAAATGAAATATTTCGTTTGGTTCGTCACTTCAAGACGATATCACGATGTTACATTAAAAGTTATCAATCTTCGTCCGATCCGCTGCTGATAAGAAAACCCTAGGAAGTATCCTCGGTTTTCAGTGATTTATTGACAGCCATAAAAATCAATCAAGCAGTGCATCATGGTTTCAAAAAAGTTATCGCGATGCGATTCATCATGTAAAAGCATTCGACGGCGATTTCTATCGATTCGAAAGTTAGGAATCCAAAAAGAAAACGTCACTTCATCAAGGTCTCTTCCTTTAGAGCCAGGCAATGATTCAACTGACTCACAATGCCGGTGATCAAAGAATCTTATCTCCTCGTTTCAAACGCTTTCTTTAAAAATGCCCCCGGAATTTTCTATATTCTTCCTCCCTCTTCGACTCCTCCTCGGCATCCTTCCCTTTGATTAACCCTTTATACGTTTTCTTTCTAATAGATGTCTTTCCCACCTATTTTTATGTTTCTTCGAATCACGTTCAAAAATTTTAATTTTAAAACGAAATGCCGAGCCTAAACTTATGGATTATGTCAAACAGACCAAGCGGATGGCAATTTTTTTTACAAGGCATTAGTAATTATTAGTGCTTTTGATGGGCCGGATTAGATTTCACGTAGGATTTTACCTAGGATAATGTTTTGGATCCTATTAGTTAATATCAATTTCAATTGATATTTCAGTAGTCACTTTTTTCCGTTCGCAAATTAAAGTAAAATATTTAGAAAATACCTGTATTGAATTTCATAGACCGCACGTGGCCATTAGGATTTTCCCACCACTGCAACAGATGATCGAGGTTAACTCCTTCAGTCATAACACCATGCATTGTTTCCGATAGCGTTGATTAAGGCTTCTTCTTTCTCCTCCTCAATTCAAACCTCGTCATTTGTTTTCTTCCGATATATTTACGCCAAACTACGCAACGTCCACATTTCGAAAGCCTCTAAAAGCATTCCTTTTTTCCTGAAAGCGTTAGAATCACGCAATACTACCTTCCTTATACGAATTTAACCAATTATGAGACGGAGAAACCCCGCCATTAACTTTCGTTTACGCTTTTTTTGTCCTTCCGACGGCCATGACAAACGAACCTCTGGAAGGAAAGATAGTTGTTTCACAAATAATATTGCAATGAGGTCCTTGAACTCTTCGCTCAATTCTCTTCCACGCATCGAGGTCCCATTTACCATTCTAGGTCGGATATCCTTGACGCTGATAACGACTCGAGTCAGAGCGGTGCCGAAATTACTAAAATGACCGACCATCCATTTCTCTTAGAACTTTCCTCCATCTATTTTTTTTGTCGGACATATTTTCAGTACCAGTGTCATGACGCAACAATGCCTCTTCCAACATCACAAACAATCCTCGACTATTATACTTCAGTGGTAAATAGAGTCGGGGAAGCTAGAAAGGCGATCAGACAAGCATCTTTAACGGAAGCGCGAACTATGTAGTTGGTATCGCGAGTGAATTGCTCTCGAGTCAACGAACAAGGAGCGAAGATATTTCAAATAAAAACAAAACACGACGCCGATATGGAAGTATATTTCTCTCCCAAGCGTACTGCGGTCTTTTCGGTAAGGAGATATCCACATCGGCGGTTGACTCGCATTAAACACTTATGGGCGTGAATAACGATACGGTCTCTTTGATGAAGCCGGTAGCATTGAACTGCCGCGGCGTTGGCGTTTCCATTGTTTGCGATCTTCAGGAAGGGTGAGGGGAGGAGGATGATTAGAGTTGGATAAAGGTAAAATAATAGTATACGAGCAATTACGCAAAACATTAAGAAGTGATAATTGTTCGTTGTTTTCGAGCATGATTTGTCATTAAATCAGGAAGACCAATATGTATACATATCCTATATCTATCGCATATGGTTATTCCATGGGATGCAAAACGGTTACAAGTTGAAAAACTCCATTTGAACAATTTCTCGCCTTTTTATGTCACTACCAAAAATAGTCTCGTATCTAAACGATTTTAATTTGATCATGAGTATCTTCAGCGCAGAGAAATTCAAAATATGAAGGAAACGTCTCGCATAGAAATTAATATCTTTCTTGAACAAGTAAAACTTTGAATTACGGGTCTAAAATGTGATAATATATTTTCTGTTTTTCCTATATGCGTTTTATTCCAGAGAAATGGAAAATTTTCTGTTTTGGAAGCGTCAGTAAACAAAATATCGGTTAAATGTAGATAGACGGGGACGGGATTTTCCATCAGAACATAAACTGAAACATACGGAGGGTTGCGATAAATTCGGTAATAAGTTGGTTGAACTTGATCACTGATCTTTAAAATCTATTGTTTTGTATAGCAAGGGCCTGCAAAAATTTGGTGTCACATTTTTTATATTTTAAGCGCAAAAATCAAGCGGGACGAAAATAAAACTCATAGTGGTTGGAATGGGAACATAATGGTGTCATGTCGCCTCGTGATATATAACAGCGTTAAAATGCGGCAGAAACCACGGAAACAAACCACTGGGTTGGTACCTCTGAGCGAAAAATATCAACTTCCTTAACATTTGCCGTAGAAAGCCATTTAAAAGACATGCATAGTCGGAAAACTACGTACAGAGTTAAGCAGAGATGCATTCTCATCAGAAATGCATTAAAAATGTTTCCATTAATTCGTGCTTAATCACCCCAGCGGTCAGGAGACATCCCGCTGGGAAGGGTGAGCTCAGGAGTCGAGGAAGGGTTTGCAGAGCCGAGGACTAGAAGGACCTCGCCCTCCAATGACGGTCCAAGGGATTGGCCGCCGCGAGGTCCCCGTGTATCTACTTCTAACCAAAATATCTACCGAACAGTATTTCAGATTGTGATTCATTATCCAAAGGAAAAGAATTTTGGTCACCGTTTAGTGGGAACGTAAAATAAAATAAACTGATGTGGGCAACAAATTACTTTCTCCATATTTATATGGCAAATTACATGTTGTTAGCTCTGGGATCGTTGTCAATATTTACTTCCGGTTGACAATTAAGAAAAGAAAAAGGTGCGTTACTAAGACGTTACTAAGCGTCAATTGTTAACAATAGTCTTTGGTAGGTGGCGTGGTGGTGGCAGCTAAAAATATAAGATATCTCTTAAACAATGCATTATATGGAAAAATGTATCAAACAGAGGTTGTAGAAAATTAAATTCCCTACAACTTTTATTCCAGTACATTTTTACATTTATCAAATATTAAAGCAAATATTTCAAAATAACGGTTGTGACAAGAGTAAACACCCACTCCGGTCGACCGATTTTTACCAAAAACTAATCAGATCTTCTAACTTATATAAAAATGTTAAATATGAAATTTTGCGTTGACTTGATTAATAGTTTTTGAGTTAGAGCGCCCACAAAAATCTATCACATACAGACCGACAGACCCACAGACTTCATCGAGAAAATAGTCAAAACGTGTTCAGGGGACCTTAAAACTTGTATTTCCGTTGAAATCTCGAAGTCGATTTTTTCATGAATACAATACTTTCCCCTATACTACGTATATGGTGAAAGTAAACATCTTGACTAAATAATAAATGCGAAATTATCTCTGGCATGCCGACTTTTTGGCGATTTATTTACGAAAATTACCATTCCGTACAACTATTGTACAAGTACTGATACATCGAAGAAAATACTAAAACCTCGATCCATGGTAACCCATGGTAGTAAAGGAGGATTGACGAAGGACACAGATTTCGTTTAGAAAAGGTCCCTCCCCGAAGGGGTGCTTTATCTGGCCGGGCCCACGTCCGATCGAAACATGACGGCGACTAAGGAAAGGTTAAAGAGACACGCGGGAAGCAAACACAACGAGTGTGATGAGGACGAATTTAGAGTGAGAGTCACGCCTTGTAACGAAATGGGAGAGAGGTGGGAACAATGGCGGAAGAAGTGGGCCAATGTCAAAGGCCTTTTAAAAAGATACAACCGCCGCATTGTTATGCATCGGAGAGGCGGCGAGGAAAAGAGGCGACACAAGGGCAAAACCCGTCGGGCGATGGGTGACGATGTCGATTGATCGAAACGACGCGGAACGTTTCGATAGGGCCCTTTCATAAATGCGAGGATACGAAAAATTGTTTTAAGGAGGGCATAAACGGAGGAAGGGATCAAACCAGTATCCCACCCACTCAAGCCCAATATGAATCCATAAAAGTAAAGTTTAAAAAAATAAATAAACGTTATACGATTCTGCAATTTAACTCGCCTTATGGCTAAAATAAAATTGACAAATTCTGTCTCTCGAATAGTAAGTAAAAGATTAAGAAAACCATAACTATGCACATTTCGGCTACAAATCAGACGTCTTCAATGGTGATTCAACGATAGATTATTCTGATTGAGAACCCACCGATAGCAGATTCTTATAAAGAACTTTATAATAAACTAATATAAATGAATCATCACTGATGGCGGCTGCTTTATCGCAAATGGACATTTGGTTTTCATAATCTCTGAATGGCAATTATAGAGATACTATTTTTTATTTTATTGGCTCATGATTATGCATAACTTCACTAATTTTGTATTTAACGGAAGTTATTGCACGATGCGTCTTTCGTAGGGTTTCCACGCATGAGGAAATGAAGGATACGCTACCGATTAAGCGGAAACCTACTTACATGAAGTTGTTCAATTCATCGCTTTAACAAAAATCGCAGTTGCGACTCACGCTCGCTAATTCAAGTCCGCTAACTGCCGTCGGTTGCTAACCAGCGGTCGTTATAATAACAATACCCGCAATGACGAGGATTGAATCGGGTAGATAAGATACGCGAATCGCCGTATTGTTTTCTTTGAGCAAGAGCCGCGTCTGAAACCATCAGCGAAAAAATTACGAGCGAGTTCATGCAGCCATTAGTACATCCGTGCGATTTATCTTGAGAGACATTTTAGCGGCGGCTATGTTTCGCCATGTAATGAAAGTGTGGAGGGACTACGAGGAATGCTGTGGCAGAATAAATGGAGTGAGTGAGGTAGCGGGGGAAAAATTCAGGGAGTGGATAAAATTTAGGGAGTGGAAGAAGTCATTCAGCCACAGGAAATTGATCGGATTTGATTAAAATGATATTCCGGATTTCAGAATGCGCCTCTCTTTAAAAAAAATGAAAGACGACAGGCCTAACGGTGTTTTGAGTCATATGGATACTAGTAACTATGTATAACCTTCTGACGCATTGTAATTGGAATGGTAAATTATCGGGAAATCACCATTAGCGGAGTCTCAAACACGCGGTCTGCCACTTAATATTTTACACTAATTATTATAATTTTACAGTTAGTTAAAGAAAAAAGAATGGGCTTTAATGACCCAATTTTGACATGCAAAACGACATAAATGATTAAATATTTCGGAACTCAGTGATAGATTCTTTAATAAACGGTCTTTGGGGGTCGATTCTGTATTTACATAAGCTTTTTAAAAAAATGCTTATTTTCATTGTATCTTAAAGTAGCATGCGGCCCGTTATGCATTTGCTGTGAATAACCTTCTTAGCCTCAGTGGGGCTTGAGTTTGACACATCTGCAACACAATGTCGTTTGAATCATCCTCCTCTGGAATGCGCTTATCTATATTATTTAATTGCTAAAAGCCTTGAGAGCAAAAAGATTAGAGCTTCCCCTGAAAATTCTGGTATTACGATAAGCTCCTATCAAAATGCCTTTGTTATGACGCATAGCCGAGAAACTTCCAGGCCCGTACTCTTTAGGG